>CM024587.1:19742915-20154651 GCA_014182565.1 Eucalyptus marginata
AATCCATGGTATGGGGGTGTAGGAAAGACCACTCTCGCCAAAATCATATACAACCAGCTACTACATCAGTTTGAAGATTGTTGCTTTCTTTGTAATGTCAGAGAAACTTCACAGCTAAAGGGCATTGAGTGTTTATAGAATCAACTAATCTCTGACATTCTAAAAAAAAAGTGGCCAAAAATTAGCAATGCTGAGGAAGGAATTAAGATAATAAAAGAAAGGTTACGTGATAAAAAGGTTCTGGTGCTACTTGATGATGTTGATCAAATGAATCATTGGGATGCACTGATAGGAAAACCTGTATGGTTCGGTTTAGGAAGTAAGATTATCATAACTAGTAGAAATAGGGACATTGTCAATGTTCCTGAGGTTTGTTATCCATATGAGCTTATGAGCATGAACTTCAATCATTCTCTTCAACTTTTTTGCAAACATGCTTTTGAAAGAGATTACCCTTTGGATGATTATGTTGCTTTCTCCACAGAAGTGGTCAAAAGTACAGGAGGTCTTCCTCTTGCTCTTGAGGCTGTAGGTAAACTACTTCTGTGCAGAAGCAAAGACGTTTGGGATGTGATATTGGGGAAGCTAAAACAAGTTCCTCTAAAGGAAGTGAAAGAAAAGTTGAAAATAAGTTACGATGCCTTGGATGATTGTCAAAAGCATATCTTTCTTGAGATAGCTTGTCTTTACACTGGATTTGATCAAAGGATTATGCTCCACTCATGGAAAGAATCCAATCTCTTCCCAGAGGAAGGTCTTGAGGTCCTTCAGAGAATGTCCTTGATAAAAATTGGGGAAGACAACAAGTTATGGATGCATGACCAGCTAAAAGGCCTTGGTAGAGACATTGATCGTCGAGAATGTGATGAGGAACGGAAAAAAAAGACTCGGTTGTGGAACCATGTGGAAGGTTTGGACGTGGCAATGGAACCAAAGGTAAGTTTGCATTTCAACAACTTTATCCCCAGTAAGCTGACAAATTTCATGCATTTTCGCTATGATTGTTTGCTTAATAATATTTAAGGAAAGTTATTTTTTATCTCGTGATTAGTGTTGTAACTTGTTTTTGGTTTATACCAATGCTTAGATTTATCTTTCATGCTCCGAAAGACAATTATACTTGTTCAATATAATATACTTGCCCTTTTGTTTTACTGTCGCAGGGAGCACAAAAAATTGAAGCTCTTGGCTGGAAATTTGACCCTCAGTTGCTCTATAATTTTGCAAACGAAGAAGTTGAGAGGCTATGTAATATAAGATACCCTGAAGTGAGGGTTTTCCAAGATAACTGGCCATTAAATGATAGAGTATATGGAGATTTGACATGTTTGCTACTTAGTAAGATAGGCATTTGTGTTTGTCAGCTAGGTAAATAGTTCTTTTTGCCATCCCTTCAATAGTGAAAACAATGTACACATTGCATCTAAACAAGAGTTGATTAGGTCATCCTATTGTCATGAACTAATTGGAGTTACCGAGCAAAATAGATCAACATCAAGGTCTCTTGTCAATATGTCAATACTCGTTGTGCACACTTGATAAAACCGAACAGTATCCTCAAAGGTCGAGCCAATGGTTGTCTCAGTGCTTGGCGAGTGGGTTGACCATTGCTATGTCTCCATGCGGCAGAGTCATTAATCTTCTCAAACTTACGACATGACTCGTATTATAAGTACACTCTCTGGTTGTGTTTTTGCTATATTTTAGGTGGGGACAATTTCAATAGTCATAAGCACTTTTCCTGCTTGTTATTTCATCAAGAAAAAATGAGCTGAATACATATTAATTTGCGTATAATCAGCCCATCTACATTTGGTAACCAAAATTAAGACTTCATACTCATATTGTTAATTTTCGTCACAGAATCGCTCACCTAAAAGTTAGATAAATGGTTTACGTATTTGGACTCATTGAGAGAAATATAAGGCAATTTCAATAAATTTTGTTCTAGAAAATATCAAACAACACTTTCGGTGTATCCAAGAATGCATCAACACACCACATTATTTTGATTATTTATTGACATTTTGGTGGTTTTTTTCATACTTTCAATATTTTTTGTTTAGCAGATGTTACTATTCCAAAATATATTGTTACGGTAGCAACAAGTTCAAAGTATTGTTGGCATCACGCTTTAAGATGCATCTTGTCGAAATTTTATTGCAGCATCAAACATCTCATACTCCTTTTAATTTAATTTTTTTCTCATTAAGACGTTAAATTATGGAACCTTCAATATTTCACTAGTTTAATATCAATGTCGGGAAATTACTCAAAAGTCTTAAATTTATTATACAAATATCGATTCAGTCCTAAAATTTTTAAATTGATAAATATAGTCCCAAACCTTCTAAGAATTTTCCAACAAAATTTGTTCAACTAATTTAGGCCAGAAATTGTTTACATAGCAATCTAGTCAGTGTTGGCCATACTATATGGCATGGCTGTCGATCCAATGCATACAACATCACTCAAAACAATAATGAGACATTTTATATTTTTTTTTTTTTTTTTCTTTTCTTATTTTTACTGTTCAGTGTTTCCCGGCAATGAACAGAAGTGCTTCATTGACTGCTCTTCTTCTTCATCACTTCATGTCCCCTCCACCCTTCTCTGTTTGCCGTCAAGCTCAGCAGCTCCAAATCTCGACCAAACTCCTCCGTGACATCAAGCTCGAGTCCAAGATCTTGGTTGGAGCTCAGATGCACATCAATGTGCGAGCTCCAATAGTTCCATGGGGTTGAAATTCCTTTTTCATTCTACCATAATTCATGGGGTTAAAATTTCTTTTTGATGGGGCTCGAGCTTTCATTACCAACTGAAGTGCTCGATCTTTTCATTACCATTTGACCTCTGTTTAAGACTTCTTTTTTAACTTTTTTTGGGAAAATTACTAAAAACTCTTAAGCATATTACATTTTTGCCAATTCAGTCATAAACCTTTTAATTGTGTCAATTGAGTACTTAACACTTTTATTATATGAATACCAGTTCAATCCTAAAATTGCTGATATGAACCTACATGGCACAACCAATACTAACGTGGACATTTTTTATAATTTGTAATAATCTTTTTGGTTTTTTTTTCCTTCTTTCTTTATTTATTTTATTTTATTTTGGTTTTTGGAGCGAGGTCGGCGATCCTAAGGGCGTCGTGGCACTCGCTATGGCTAGCAAGGGCTTGGCACTAATCTATTAACGATGGATCGATTAGAAACCCAAATAAAGTAATGGTAGAATTACTTCACTTCTATGAACTAGATGAACTAGAGATTAAATGAGTTCAGGGACTTGATTACACTAGATTTCCCAGATGCCATTTTGGTATATTTTCTCTTTTATTTAAAATATATATATTTTCAGGCAACTAACATTAATTTTAAATTACTCATAATATATGAGATGATCATGTAGGTACGCAACATTATTTAACACTCAATAAAGCAAAGAAGTAAATAAATTGCAAGCATAGGGATGTAATACTTACCTCCAAGCAACAAAAGCATCTATAGTGTTAGATAGAAAATCACATAAACATCTTAAATATGATTTTTAATTAACATGCAATTTCACTCAACTCTTTTAGGGCTTTTCATTTATTTAAATGCAAACTATACTATATGAAATACATGTTACTAATCTAACATAACATTTGAAGTAACTTATCTAAATGTCCTCATTCTAATGACAATTACATATATTATTCTAGCATGGCACACAATTTCATGAACCTAGACATGCAATTTCTAATATGACATGGAATCTAATTAAATGACCTAAACATATAGATCAATACATGACATACAAGCAATGACGTGGCATATATGGTGATGTGGCACAATGACATGCCATACAATGAGGTAGCATGATGATGTGGCATAGGATGAATGACATGGCAGGATGACACACAACAAGACACATGTGACACGTAGTATTATGCTCTCTTGATCTCAACTTTTCATGTGATTTTTGGCCATGAGCTTGACCAAAATTTAATAGTCCAATCTATTAAGTTCAAGATCTTCACTTAGACTCATCCACCATTGGTCCAATTAATATGCAAATGCAATTTAATTAATATTTTTGCTAGGAGATGGGGTCGAGCATTAATTTTCTATGTAATGAATTACTAAATGGGACGTCAGAATTTAGGTGTCAACAAGTACAAATCCACATTAAATAAAAATCCACATATAGAGAATTTGATTGGTGTGAATAATTTGTTATAGTATTGTGCATATTATTACTTTTGTAAAAATTAATGTCGGCACCATCAAAAGTAAATTACCGAGTAAATCTCACGTGTGAATGTGTCATGCGGCTCAACCCGCCACGAGCTTTAGGTAGCTAGCATTGCTGATGTATATATTGATTCTATCTTGCACTATGGCAAATCAAGTTTCAAAATTACTTCAGTACGTCTCTTATAATATTTTGACTTAAGATTATGACAACTTTTTGAAAGAGTTAAAAATGTAAAGATGTCCATCATTACAAAAGTTAACAAAGGGTAGAAAAACTATATTTGTAGAGAGTTCATTACATTACTTTGTTATTTTAAAATTTAGGTATGACCAAGTGTATAGGTTGTCAATAGTTCAGGTTTTAAGAAAATTCAAACCAAACCGAACTGTGGGGTTGCTACGAACCAAATTGTGATCTGAACCGAATACAATCCGCTTCTGTTCGGATTTTCAGTATTTACTTTTTTTTTTCTTTTTTTTAACCCTGCCCAAACTCACTTTCCTTCTTTTTTTTTTTATTTATTTTTCTTCTCCGCAAAATTTCTCTCATCTTCTTCTTCTTTATCCTCTAAGCCGGACTAGGTCCACTAGGTCCACCACTGACACCCATCCTCCCTCAACTTCAGTCTCCAAACCTTCTTCTCTCTGCCTCTTCCCCAAGTCCCAGCGCCACCCCCGTGTCCTCTCGACCTCTCCTAACAGCTACGATCAAGGAGTCTCGCTGGCTCTGGGAAAAGCAACGGTAGCTACGCGAGGAGTAGCGGTGGCTGCGCGAGAAGCAGAGGTGGGCTTGCGAGACGGAGTCCCTCCCTTGACGAGAGATCGCCCGGTCAAAGCTCCGGATTCATCCTAGAGCCCGGAGTTCAGATTCGGGGAGGAAATTCGAGGGAGGTGACAGACGTGGTTGCACCGTTGTAGGCGTTGCAAGAGAGGAATTTGATCGCAGAGAGCGGGTCGAGCGTTGAAGATTAGTGTTTCTTGATGGCGATTTTGAGAAAGGTGAAAGAAAAGAGAAACATCGTGTAAATTGTTGGGTAATTTTAGTTCGATTCAGTTAACCATACCAAAAATACGAATGGTTACTTTTTTCATTATTAGAATAAAAAATGGACAAAAATTCGGTTAAGTTTGGTTCAATTTCGATTTCGATTCAATTTTTCGGTTTGATTCTAACATCGCTGATAATAAGTAATGACTTTCATTGAAAGTCTGTATGAATAGCTATAGTGGCAAAATGTCATATTTCTTCAGTGAATGTATGAATTACATAATGTGATTGCTCAAAAATTCAACAAATTAGTGGTATGAGTATCAATTTAAATTGTGCTTAATAAAATGCTCACTAAAAGTGGAACGATGCAGAAACATCTTTGTTGGGGAAGCAAATAATATTATAAGATTAAAAAATTTCATCATCACAAAAACAAGTGAGACAAGGCAGAGTGTTTCACTTCCTATGTAATTAAAGAATTTTTAGGGTTAGGGATTTGATTGCACTAATAATTTTTATTATTGCTTTTTTGGTATCTCAAACAATCATTTTCATCAATTATGAACCCTAAAGGTCTTTTAAGTCGCTATGTGTTCATGACATTGGATTTATTATGGTCCTAAGAATAGTTCTAACCATTCTTCTAAAATCGACAAATCACAACACATAAAAGAAGTATAAAAAAACTGCACTCAATTGATCCAAGAGAGCAATGAAAAGACGAATAAAGAGCTAGATGTAAAAAGGAACTCCATACCAATCGGACAAAGGATATAACATGGCCTTATTATTAAGCCTTAGGAAGCCAATATCATGAGCTTAGTTCAAATCAAATTTAATTTTAAAAAGAAACTAATTTTCCTATCTCTCAACTAGAGAAAAAATCATGATATATCATAAACCATGTATATACCATTTAAATGAAACTACACCAATTTTAATACTAAAATCCGGCAATCCAATCAAAGTCTATTTTCTTAAACTACTTTTGAAAAAACTATTTTTCCAATTTTTTATTTTCGGAATTTTTTTATTTTTTTAAAGGAGACACGGGCCAGGCTTTTGGGCCCAATCCGAATATGGATCACGAGTGGATTTCTCGGGTCTGGAACACAGACACCGAGGGGGCTTGATCAAAGTAAATCCACATCAATCAAATGAAACCCAACTCCCAAGAACTCAGCCGAAACTAACAAGAATTCCATAGCTGAGAGAAAAGTCACTGCAAAAGAGTTGAAATCCAGTCCAAGACAGATCCAGAAACTTTCCCACCACGTCCGCACGCATTAGGAAACAATGTCAGTGAGAGAGAGAACAACCCACAAAGAAGATCAGCAGGGACAAATTGGGGACACGCAGCTTCCACCCGCAACCATCTCCGACCATCACAATGAAATACTAGTACAGAACATGAACTTCCTTTCACCGTCTCTCTTTGATTTTACCTATCGGATACATGAACTCTTGTCTTTTTCACACGCACACGCTTTGCTACAGAGTGCAACATGCACGCGCATGTTGCACTCTGAACTTCCTTTCATCGTCTCTCTTTGATTTTACCTATCGGATACATGAACTCTGTCTTTTCTCACGCACAGATTCATTTACCTAACATTCATCCATATCCAGCGAGAAGCCCAACGAAGTATATCAGAATGGAAGACAACATGAACATATGAGATCAGACAAAAAATGAAACAATCGCAGTATTTGGGGTCCTGGTCCTAGACTAAATTCATAGGAATCAGAGATGGAACGAGCAAATCAAACGTGCGTATTACAATATGAACATGAGATTGACGTCCGGATTTTTATATTCAGTAAAACACTTTTCAAATGTGTAGACAATTTTGGTTCAGGCATTTTCACAAACTCATTATAAGCAATGAATTGGAGAATGAAACGAAGCAGGAATGCATGCGAAATCGAAACTTTAAATGCCACTGGAATAACATAAGTCATTAGAAGTCATGGGTATGGCCTCCAATACAGCAGATTCGAACTTTGACGAAATAGAGCACGAAGCCTTGCTTTAGCGAAGGGCATTACTGATTGCGATCGATTGCTTAACTTTGCCAGAGGAGGTCTGAGAAACGTTGGTGACGGCAATTGGCGCCAGCGAGTGAGTCTCGAACCAACTTAAAGTACTTCACGCTCACTGGCTCAGAAAGAGGACAGGCTCCTGCGCGACCAAGTCTGCGAAACAGAGAAATCAGTGAGAAGGTTTTCTAAGATCTTCCTACAACTCGAAAGAAATTACTCTCCCAACGCGTGACCGAATTTCCCCTGCTGCCCAGTGAGTGATTTCAGCTTGAAGATAAGGTCGTTGTCTAAGAAGGATTGCGGGCCTTGAAAATGAACGCTCCAGAAACGTCGACAACGAAGATCGAGGCCAGCGAAAGAGAATCAGGCGAGCGCCAGGCACTTCGGGCACTTTGATCAGGAAACAGGGGAGAACAGAGGCACGGTCGGCGAGGCTCGGGAAGTGGCTGACAGCATCGCTTGGCGGTGGCTGCGACCATTGATAATAGCCTGAATCGACGAAGATTTTCTGCAAAAAGAGAGAAATCAGTCAGGATACTCTCTAGGAACTTTCTACGATTCAAAAATTACGTTCTGTCATGGCGATTCTCGGTCGACGCTTGGAGACGAGCAGCCAACGACTTCCGGAAGTGTGGTCGGTGGAGATCGGACCTGATAGTGGGGAATCGGTCACAAGCTACGGACGTCCGCCCACGGGGAAGAAAGTGCGTAATG
Source organism: Eucalyptus marginata (assembly GCA_014182565.1). Taxonomy (NCBI): domain Eukaryota; kingdom Viridiplantae; phylum Streptophyta; class Magnoliopsida; order Myrtales; family Myrtaceae; genus Eucalyptus; species Eucalyptus marginata. The sequence continues at coordinate 19,750,908 of CM024587.1, forward strand.
AACTGACTCTGCTATTCACGTCCAGCGCAGCATTGTGGGAGCTTTGCTCGAGCTCTTTCGCTTCGCTCGTCTCACTCCGTCATCCTTGGTTTCGTGCTGATGTAATGCAATTTGAACTGGTCGCTCTGTTTGTATTTAAAATCAATTTTTCTCATTCTTTTTATTCTTTTCTATTATTAATTTTTTTAAAAATGTTTGTTTATTGACTAAAATTCCGGTATCAACAGACATTTTTTGAATGATAATACAAAAATAAAAATATTAACTCAATAAAGGATGCACAAAACATATTGGTTTGATTTGAGTGAAATTAAATCCATACTAGTTGTATGTCGACACGCTGGGCAAATATAATTTACTCAATTCTCACCTCAATCCTAATGTTACATCCTAAGTCCTTCGCACACACATGTATATATAAGCACATGCGAGTATCCATTCAGTCTTTCCAATAAAGATTACTTATGCATGGAGGAGGGAAAGCACTTTGGAGGCTTTGCTAATTGCATTGGCATTTGCTTTCTCGAGGTGGTTCATCAAGTTCTTTGACAGGAGATATGATTGGCAACCTTGATGCCTTGTTCATGTACGGTTATGCTTCCTAATGCAATCGTCTCTAAGCCCCCTCATTTCAAAACTATGTAAATTACTTCTGAAATGAGTTTTGATGTGGATATGATTTTTGCAATGCACAATTCAATCGGAATTGAATGATGGGTTGTATCAGGAAATTTTCAGAATGGAAACAATTAAAAGTGTGGTGAAATGGTATAAAAACATGGGAAAACTTCATGATTCTTCCATTAAAAAGGTAGGCGCATCACTAAAATCATGGGACAATTGCCAACTCGTCAAACCCCCAATAACAGTGTGGATTTCTTGCTTGTTTGGCTCCTACTTTTTTTTTTTTTTTTGGTGTCAAAGGCTCCTACTTATCATTGCTATAGATAACTCTGCTGAATTCTGTTATTATATATTAATATGAATATGTTTCTAACAAGTAAAGAAGTTTTATATAACCTACTACAAAGCTTAACCGCCTATACGAGGTTAACATTCAAATAAATGGTTATAACCACATGTCCACAAGTTTAGGCTTCATGATTGCACATCGACCTTATCCACAAGTGGTTACAACTCTTCAATTGCCATCAGACTTAACTATATCATTTAGTCTTTAGTTTTTACATTCAACATTTATTCAGATTTATTAATAAAAACCATAGTCATTGACAAACATCTCCGCTGTCAATAACTCATTGACAATATAATCATACTTAGCACGGAGCTCTATATCTATTCAAGTTAGTGTCATGTTGATTGGCCATTTTAAAATGTCAAGAGTAACGTATTTCATATTCATATGGAAGGGCAACAGAAACAAGAAAAATATAAATATTACAGCAAAATTTGGGTATATATATAGTCTAACTGACTCCAATTTGTCCTTCCTCGTGTGGAACATAGTGTCAAATTACCCTATTTGGATACGGGCATATCTAATAAATTTCACACTTCCGAACCCCTTTATCTTATTACCAAATATTATCTAACATTGAAATAGAATGTCTTTTATTATCTTTAGGTGTCTCGATGAACTTGCAAGTGTAAGACAAGCGATTAACAATTTATAGCACCCCATAATATAAATAGTAAATAGCGAATTCATATGTGTGCATGCTACCATAAAACATTAATTAATGAAATTTTGTCAATGAAGTTCGAGTAAGAATTGAAAAATCTCATGAGTTATATAAGCATCAATATTTGGAGTAAGCCAAACAAATTATATATCTTTCTAACATACATACATTCCATTGGATATTTTGAATCATGTATTTTGTCTTTTCAAAATAAAATAAAAAAACAAAAAGTTATACTTATCCGTCCACGAGTATGTATGTTCACTGAAGGTAAGTTATCACAATGTAGACCTCTGCTATAATATGTCCACTTTCATCAAACTATATATTACAACTCCCCCAAAAGAATGATTATTCTTATCTTTTTGCGATGGCATTGGCTCCTGTCACGTGATAACGACATGTTATGACTATTCCCAATATAGAGCCTCTTCCAATTTGCATGATAATTTGACAAAGCTATTTCAAAAATATTTGATGTGTTCAGTGCTTTCTCTCTCATTAGTCAGACTCTAGTCAACCTTAGGACAACTGTTTGATTAAGAAAAGATAAGGCAAAATTTGAGGTGTCGACATGTTTTGCACAAATGGTTCCTCCATTCGAGGTTTCTTTCTTCTAATTGCATGACGGCCCAAAGTTACGAGTTTCCTTGCCCTCAAGAATATGACCCTTAATTATTTTTTAAATATTTTTCTCCAAATTCGAATAGAAATAGCATTTTTATATTACAAATTATGAAATTAATTATACTTTATCTTCATAACAATATAATGATTGTAAGAGCTTGTTGAGAGAGCTATGTTAGAAAAACATATCCCACATTAGAGATTTGATGTAGTGTGGAAAAAGTTAATATATGCTAGTATGCCCACAACTCATCGATTTAAATTTTCATGCAAACATAGGTTTAACTAGATATATTAATAGTCTCGGATTTGGGGTTCCTCTCAATGATCTCTACAAGTGAAGCTGGCTTAATGTTGCTCATCCTTCCGACAATAATGAAAAGAAAATGTCATATCCTGTCAAAACAAAAAACTCATGAAAGTTGGCTCATTCTCTCGATGGCCTCCTAAGGTAAAAGGTGGCTTCTTGTACTGCTCGTCCCTACAATAATAATGAAAAATAAAAATAAAAATAGACAACTCGTCAAAGTTGGCTTATTCGTTTCGTCCCGCCTGAACTAGTATGATCCTTCGTGTCTATATTCAATTAGAAATTTGGGCTTGGCATGTCTCTGGACCTAGGCTTTGAAAGCTCAAAAAGCCCAGTCCAAAATTTAAAAACCCTCAAAGTGTACACATTTTAATTTTAAAAAAAATAGGTTATGCGGACCCTAAAACCCATTGAAAATCCTCGAACGAGTTCTCTTCCTCTCCGGTATATGTTTCTTTCTACCGAAATTAACAAATAAAAAATATATCTAGAAAAATAATCTGGGTAGGCTCAAACTGGGTCAGATGGAACCGAAAACTGTTAGTACAACGGCCTGTGCCCACCACTTCAGGGAAGCTACCTCATGCCAAAGAAACAAGTGAGGTTTAAGATTTTCCTTCATGTGGCGAGTCACTTTGGCGACTTTTGATTATTGAATGGGAGTGCGTTTATTTCAACGAAATGGTCCCCCGGAAAAAAAGTATATAATATGGAACTTTCGTAGGACAATCGTAAAACGAACCAATTGATTTTAGAAATTTAGACTTTCGAAAAAGTTGTGGAAAACCATATGAGAACTATGGAAAGTAGAATGAGAAAGTAGAAAATAAACTGTGTGGGAGACTCCTATAGTCCGCTGTCTGCGTCCAAGAAACTTCCTATTAATGATATCGTGACCATGGGGGAAAAACAAGAGCTATAGAAGCATCGAATTTGGAGTAAGCATAACAAATTATATAGCTCATAAGCATACTGATATTTCGTTTAATGTTTTGAATCATGCATTTTGCCTTCTAAAAACAAGACACACAAAAAATTTCAATCCACAGGAAAAATCGAAAGGGTACAGCACAGAAAAAAGACACAAAGTGGCTTAGTTGAACTCAATCGAAAGGAAACAGAAAATTAAGAATGCTTATTCCAATCCTTTTACGACAGCACTAGTTCTTGTTAAGCAACGGTGGTCGTAGGTTTACGACATTTAACGAATATTCCCATATAATGCCTCTTCCAATCTACATAATAATTTCCCATTAAAATTTTCAAATACCCTTCTCTCATTGGTCAAACATTGGTAAATTTTTTGTGAACCCTAGGATAATTGTTTGATTTTAGAAAAGATAAGGTAAAGTTTGAGATGTTGACATGTTTTGCACAAATCATTCATATAGTTGACGTTTCTTCCTACTACTCACATGGCTGGGACAAAGTCACGATTTTTCTTGCCCTCAATGTCATATGAACCTTTTTCGATTTTCTCAAAATTTTGCAACTAAATAATACTTTTAGCAATTATGAACTAAATTATATTTCACTCTTCATATCGATACGAGGTTGTAAGTGCTTCGCTAATTGTTGAAGATTGTTGAAGTACAAGCCTAAGTCGGAAAGGAACGAGCTGGTGTTGTTGGGGAACCCGGCGAAGAGTTCCGATTTCAAGGATCTTTTGAGGGCCAGTGCCGAGGTATTGGGGAAAGGGACGCTCCGGACGGTATACAAGGCTGACCAGGAAGAGTGGACCACCACGGTGGTCGTGAAGAGGTAGAAGGATGTGATCTTGTCGGCTGAGGATTTCCGGGACAAGGTCGATGTTGTCGGAGTGACAGACCACGGCTGGGGATCCCATTTCTTGTCACCACCTAGTGAGGCAGAGGTTTTCCCGGCCACTGCCTGGGTCCTACGCGGGGCATGATTCGTCCTTATTCCCTGCGGGAGCTGTGTCTCTCTTGGAAAAAAATTTTGCTATATTTTTTGAATTGTGATTAAAAATAAATAATTGTTAGAGTTTTTGTATGAGTAATAAGTTTTTGTGAAAGGGGCTAGTGGCCACGTTTTTAAGTTTGAGAGAAAATCTTACGTTTTAAACTAGCTTTTGATGTAAGAGTGGCTCAAAATCATTATTGTGGCCCACATGATTTTATTAATTATGATTTAATTAATATTTAAGAGCTGAAACATATAGGTTATGAAAATTGTAATTCTCATAAAATGAAAAGGTGCAATCTTTATGAGGAAGTTACGGTTCTTATGAAAAGGCATGAAGGTATAATATACTTTGATGAAAGGCACTTATTGACAGATTATATAAATAGAATCTAGTCATCTCTCTATCCACGACATAAAACGTGAAAAGAATGTTGTATATATTAAGAAAAAAAATTGGGTTAAGGAAGAGAAATCAGATTTTTCATCTCTTTCGATTTTTTCACAACAATCATTTTCAAGGATATTACTATGGATAAATGTATGTCTTCATCTTTCTCAACGTGAAAAATATGAATATTGAATATCCTATATTTTGTATTTTCAACATTATAAAGTTACATTATCACTTACAATCAGAGTCCGGATAGCCAATAAGTTTGAACCCAATAGTTATATAAAAGAGTTACGGATTGCTGCAACTCTGATCCATACCTGATATATGACGGAGAGATTGTTAAGATTGGGTTGATAGTCAAGTTATAAGTATGAAAAAAAAAAAAGCCTGAAAGGCTCAAGATCACCCAATAAGTTTTAACTTATAAGATACATGAATCATTATTAAATATTTTTGTCAATTATTCAAGCGAGGTGGGGCTAATATCAGTCCCTGCTCGCCCCGCTTGCAGCCAAATGCCCCGCAAGGCATTTTTCATAGGGAAAATTTGCCCCTTAACGTTAAACCTAGTTCTTTCTCCCTCGCACTGTAGGATTTTTGTTACTGTAGATATTAATTAAAATTACTTAAATATTAACGTTAAATAAGTCTAATACCATTATCGTACTTTACATTACAATATCTCGTAAAATGCAATAATAGAATTAAAAGCATTGTATTACTATGTAAATTATGAGCACTATCATTGTCCACGATGACCATAACCGACTTATTAATCAAACACGTTATATAAATTATAATATCTTGTTGATGAATAATTTCGAATATTTATTGTAATCAAAACATGGTAATTAGCACAACTCTGCATTACTTAATCAGGTAGTAGATATGATTATATAGAATAGAGTAATCAAAGAGGACATTATTCCTACCCTAATTATTACCTTAACTGTTTTAGTTGGTTCAATAATTTTTTATATATTTACATGACATATGACGATTTTCACATTATTTTTTTTTCAACTTGGCATGAATAACTAATAATTTGATAACACTAATGATTGCCAACAGTCTTTTGTTGTTTAGAATTTTCCTCGACAACGGTATCAATGTCTCTCGTTTTTCATAAGTTTTGGGGCCATATCATTCGTAACATTTCACATAACTTTCCTATGCAATTGGTAAGTTTCGTTTCGCCTATTCGAAGTAAACCACCAGAACATTGCTACTAACTTTCCTAACTTACTCGTAAATTCTAAGGTCAACTCATTCCTAAAGTTCCACATGACTTCCCATGTAGTTCGCAACTTTCGTAACTTTGCAATGCACTTCCAATCCACCATTGCTGCTTTCCTTCCTTCTAATTCCGTACAGCAAATACGCCAAATAATTGGCCTCATCTTTCTTTTATAGTGCGGTCCACCTTTATAGAATGGTAGCCTTTATTTTCACGGAAGGTTCCCCTTGGAAAAAAAAAAAAATTATGGATACGTCGCGACAAAATCATGGCTTTTCCCATAACTTTCGAAATAGTTGCGGGAAAAGCCATGTGAGATCGATGGGAACGTAGAGTGGGAAAGTTAAAAAGAAGCCGAGTGGCGGACTCCTGAAATGCGCTGTCCGCATCCAAGACACTTCCTAGCAGTGATATCGTTGACCAGGAGGGAAAGAGCAAGAAGAAGACCTAAAGGCAACGAGACTGAAGAAGAGAAAGAAGCCGTCTCATGCTGCCATAGCACGGCATAACGTCGAGAACTCTTAACAATCTGTGGCATACGTTCAGTAATAGGAGAAACCAAACGAGTTCAGGGAAGTAAAGTAGGAACGTAGAAAAGAGACCGCGTAGGAGACCTCCAAAAGAAACTCCCAAAGTCCACCATTATTGTTTCTCTTCCTCCTGATTCTGCACGGCAAATGGGCCAAATGAACTGCTTTCTTCGTTTTTTCGTTTCTGTGTAAGGTCAACTTTGACCGCTTGGTTTACACCAAACGAAAGGGTCCCTCTAAAACAGTAACATGATGGAAATTTCGCGGACATAATCGTTCCATCAACCGATTGATTCTAGGTATTAAGACTTCCACAAAAGTTGTGGAAAAACCGTGTGAGATCACGGGAAGTAGAGTGGGAACGTAGAATGAAAACAGTGGAGACTTCTAGATTCCGCTTGGTTTCCATGTAATGCACGTCACATAAAAATAAAATTAGAAAATAAAGCAATTTCCATGAATTTTGTAAAGCGACGGAGGCAATACTGATTGATACTAAGTGTATCAAGATAGAGTTTATCATTGGCGTCATGTCATTTTTTACATTTTCAATTTTTTTTTAACTAATGTCACCATACGAAGTATATTTTTGCAACATTAGTAAGATTAATAAATAGTTTGCGTCACACTTTAAGATATATCTTATTGAAATATTTTTGTAACTTTTAAACAACATCTCATGTTCTTTACAATTTAGGACTGAGTTGCATCATATGTGAATCATGTGGCTCGAGCGTGGTATTACCAAGTATCATCGTACATGTAATTGAAGGGACTTCTTAAAGATATGGTCGGTAGCGAATTTAGACTTTACACTCAATTCCTTGCTAATGAAGTTCAATCTCCAATGCTTATTCATAATTATCAATTCAATCCTATTATTTGATCTTCAGGATATAAGCCGGGATTGAATAATTTCGAAATCTGATTTGGGGAAGTCCTAGTTTGAAAAGAAAGCGATATGTTGTTCTCATCAATAAGGAACGAAGTCGCTCTATATGCATAGAGAACCGGCTCACGTTCACAGGGGGAGGCCACACGGTTGAGAACTGACTCACCTTCACAGAAAGCACACGATTTAAAAAAACAAATAAAAAAGAACAAGAGGGAATAGGAGAGAGAGAGAGAGAGAGAGAGAGAGAGAAATCGTGGGGGAGTGAGTCTTCTCTAGCTTCACCTTACCAGCAGAATATATACGGAGAGAGAGAGAGGGACGGCCACAAGATTGAAGGGAAGAAAAAACGTGAGATAGGGGAAGAGCACTTAGCATCCCCTCGGCGGTGTTGTTCCTGGGTGCCTCATAACTGCGCCTCCTGCCACGTTTCTTCGTCGGTTTTCTCATCACGACCGTGCCTCCGCTGCAGCGACACGCCAGCCTTCAACGACCTCCACAGCCTCCAGCGAGCTCGCTGTCGCGCTTGTCCTCGCGCCTCGCTGCGGTCCGATCTTGCCCAGCTAGCGCCGACGGCCAATCTCCCCCGCACACGACCTCGACCCAGCTGCTGATCCGTCACTGCATCAGGAACCGCGACGCCTCCTCTTGCTGACCGAGGAGCCCCAGACAACGAGCTCAAGCTTGTGGCTGACGATTGGCGCTCCTGCTCTTCGTCCCTGCTCTGACCAAGACCCCTCTGCTCCAGCCAGCCAAGCGACCAAGAGGACCTGCTGCCCAGACGATACCAGCCAGCGATCCCGGGCAGTTTCCAGTAAATTGTAGGCGATTTCCTGCGGGGTCCCGGCGAGCCCGGCCTGTCTAACGACTAGCACAGCATCCCAGCGGCTCGGCGTGCTCAATCAATTCGGACGGCTCTCGGAGGTTCTCCTTCGAACGCGACAGCGACGCCTACACAGCAACGAATTTCCAGTAGCGGTCCTAACTGAACCCGTCCCCTGGCCACCACGTGGCCACCGTCCAAGCGTTACCACCTTGACCGAGAGCAGTCACTCGCCGAGTCCTTGGCTGCGTCTCAAGGCGGTCTTGCCGAACCATCAGAGCCCCTCTCGGCCACCAGCTAGCCAAGCACCAAACCACCCACCGCCCATCATCTGCCGTGATCCCTCACGTCGGTCACGTAAGCAAGGAGCCCGGCGAAGTACACCGTGCGCCACCAGCCATTCGCAGAGCCTCATCCACAAGCCGTGATCCGGTTCAAATCCGAACTGGGTTATGCGTGTTTAAATTAGGTAATATTCTTTGTCCAATTCGATTTGAATATTTCATTCCTTAATTTGGATTGATTGTTATCTAATATCTGATATTTGGCATAATATAATTAAGGCTTATTGATAAAGTTCATTTAATTACTAATTTGATCCATAAAAACATCTAATCATTTTTTAATTATTCCAACTTAATATATGGGTAATTGTGTTGCCTAAGATTGAGATAATTTTTTATTTAACCGTAAGAAGATGGGTTATTTTTTAGATTATCCTAATCTTTAATTTGAAAAATTTCGTAGATTGCACGTGCGGATTGTGTGAGAGTTTGTCTTTAATTTAGATAACTTCCATGTTTTAAAAAAATCCAAAATCCAAAAATATCAAAAATCCAAAAAAGATTGCACTGTATATCATATCATTTAGATTTGATTCCATGGCTAAAATTGCATGATAGGATTAGATTAGGTTTTCTTATTTTAATTTGAATGTATGTTTAGATATTACCAAGGCTAGATAGCATTTTTGAATTAAATTATATGTTAAGATAAATTTCTAAGTTAAGATAGGATTTAGGTTAATCCATTTCCTAACTTAAATTAGATATGATCTTACTTTAGGTGCATTTTTATTCTATAATTAGAGCTGTGAATTTTAATAAAAAATGTGATATGCATGTTGTATAGATTAGTTGCATCATCATATGTCATGTCATATAGTTTAGTTGCATCATTATACTATGTCATGTCATATACTTTAGGTCATGCGATTAATGCATGTCATTCATATAGTTTAATGTATGCATGTTATTTAGTGATAGCATGTTAGGTCATTTAATTAAAATTAACATTAGTTGGCGTTAATTCACATGTCATATGATTTTCATGTTTAAGGTCATTATAGTAGAGTTGCTTATCGCATTGGAATTAAGTCATGTGGACATGTTTTAGGATTAAAATTGCATGTCATACGTTGCATTTAATTTAATTCTTATAAAATTGAAAAAAAAAAGAGTAAAAAGAATCATGTTAGTATAGGCATTGCATGCTTTTTAACGAACACTTTGCAGGTAGGAGTTAATGTGCTTGTGCTAAGGTATATGAATGCTTTCCTTGTGCTTACGATGTACTTATTGCATGTTTCAATAATGTTTGCGCATGTGACTGGTAATTAGATTAAAATCGATTGGAACTGCCGGACAAATGTTTTTTATAATAAAAGAGAAAAAAGAGCGTTAAAGTAATCTAACGTAACGAAGTCTTCGAATCCACAATCTTTGATTTGTAAAAGTAAAGCAATTCTCTCACACTTTACTTAGGTATCTAATTGATCCACCAAAAATAGATTAGTGACGAATAGATTAGAGAGCGCGCGTGCTCTGAGCTCTGCCTTTCCGGACAGAGGTAAAGTTCCTTGAAACTTGCTTCCTTTGAGATTGACGCTCCTGAGAAACTTTCTGTTGAGATCAACGAGAAAAATCATAATAGATCGTACCCGTTTTAATTTCCAGTGACATTTCTACTTGTCCAGTAACTTCCGGCTTCATAGAGCTCAGAAATCTGCTTTTGCTGAGCTGGTGCGACTCTAATGTTTCATTCTCTCTTCAACTGGCTGCGATGGAGAACTCCTGCATCCTTCAATGGCATCGGAGAAGCTGGTTCTTCTCGGAACCACAAACCTATGCAAATACCTGAAGCAGTGGAAGGGTGTGACTATGAAGTGTTCTTGAGCTTTAGGGGACCAGATACACGCACAAGATTCGCCGATTATCTTTACACCAGTCTCACAAATGCAGGAGTCCGTACATTCCGAGATGATGAAGATCTTCGCATTGGGGAAGAGATCGGCCCGGAGCTTCTTGGAGCGATCGAGCAATCAAAGATCTCCATACCCATCTTCTCTGAAGGATATGCTTCCAGCAAGTGGTGCCTTAATGAGCTAGCTCATATGGTGGAATGTAGGAGGAAGGGACAGATAATCATGCCCATTTTCTACTATGTCCAACCATCCGAGGTTCGCTACCAAACTGGGGCTTATGGTAAGGCCTTGCTTGCGCACAGAAAAAAGAAGCGTGTGGACAATGAGACCATCCGGAAGTGGAGAGCTGCTCTTAATGAGGTTGGAGGGCTAAATGGATGGGACGTGGAAAACGGGGATAGGTACCGAATCTTCCATTCTCAAATTGCATGCCAAAATGAAAACTCTCTTGCTTGCAGTTGCTTTTCTATTGCTGTGTGGATTATCGATCTTATTTCATCTCTCTCTTATCAATCCATAGAAATTGCACAAATGCGATCGTGTCATGTTGGTGTGGATCCAAGAGGCCATGACACATTGAATGCTTTTCCTTTCTTATCTTTACGGTACAAAAGAAATTTAAGTACAAATGCTTTTCTATTGTATTTACCAGTAGAAAGCCAGGGTACGCACGAGGTTTGAAATTTATGTTTTGTTTTACTTGGATAAATTGTAGCTACATGGGCTCCCTTTGTTCGAGTAACGTTTAGACATTCTAATTTGACTTTTCTTCGTTCATCCAAATATATTTATAACATACAATATGAAAACATTTATGCATATCTATGTAATGAGTGGCGCATACAAATATTCGTCGTATTGTGTGCCAAAAATTAATGGAGTAACTTAATGGATCTCTCATTTATTGGTCAGAACACTTGAGACGTGCACGATGTGCTGATCGTAAAACTATTTTGCGAAAAAGAAGCTTTTGTACACATCCGAAATACACGTAAAAAAAAAAAATTAGCCTTTGTTCCTCTTACTAGCATTATATTATGATCATCTACTGTATTTGACGGTTGTATAGCTGCTCTAAATCTGCACAAGGTTTGAGCATCTGCCTAGCATGTCCATGAATTTATTCTTCCTTACCAATGCAATACGTAAGTTCCACTTGCAGTTGCACTTCTTGTTGCCTTCTGTGGCTTCCGCAGCCTAGTGTTATCAATTCCTGATGTCATATATTTCAGCTTGCCGATTCTAACTTATTTTCTGTTCACCTTGGTCTTTCTCATCGTTTATATCATTAGGCACGAAGGAAAACTTGTTGAACGTATCGTTACGAAGGTTTTAATCGAGCTGAAAAAAGCATATTTGTTGGTTACTGACTTCTTGGTTCGAGTTGACAACAATGTGAAGGAAATACTGGGGATGATAGGCACCAACACAGATGATGTAAAAATTGTGGGAATATACGGTATGGGTGGCATTGGAAAAACGACTCTTGCTAAAGTAGTCTACAACATGCTTACCAAGGACTTTGCTTATTGTTGTTCCCTTGACGATGTTAGAGAAACTGCAAACTCGAAAGGAATTTTATATTTGCAAAACCATCTAATTTCAGTCCTTTCAAGGGGGGCAATTCCATTTGCTAATAGCGTGGACGATGGGATAATGATGATAGAGGAGAGATTTTCCCTTAAGAAAGCTCTTATTCTTCTTGATGATGTCGGTGAAAAGAGTCAATTAACTGCACTATTGGGGAGGCGATGTCACTTTGGTCTAGGAAGCCGGATACTTATAACCACAAGAAATGCAATTGTCCTTCGTGGATTTGATGTAAAGACTTATCAAGTTCGTGAATTGGATTCGAATGCATCCCTTCAGCTTTTCAGCAAGCATGCTTTTAGAAAAGATCACCCTCCACCAGAAAAATTAGAGCTGTCTAGAGAAATTGTGAAGATAGCCAAAGGTCTTCCATTGGCTATTGAGGTAATGGGTTCAACTTTATCATTGTATGGACAAAGAAAAGAAATCTGGGATGAGTTCTTGGAGAAGTGGAAAATGGGTCCTATTGAGGAAATTTAAAATAAGTTGATGATAAGTTACGAAGCATTGGATCCTTGCAAGAAGCAAATATTTCTTGATATAGCTTGTCTTTTGATCGGATGTGATAAGACTAATGCAATATACATGTGGAGAGATTTTCATTTATGCCCAACACAAGGTCTTGAAGTTCTTCAAATGATGTCACTAATTAAGATTGAAAAAGACAATAAGTTTTGGATGCATGATCATCTTAGAGATCTTGGTAGAGAAATTGTCTCTCGAGAAAGTGGGGAAAATTTAGCCCAGAAGAGTAGATTGTGGAACCTTGAGGAGGCACTGGATGTACTACGAGAGGAGTAAGGTAAATACTGGGTCTCGACTACTCAAATATAATTAAGGGCTTTTTTGGCGAAATTCCAACTTTGTCCCAAGATTTTTTCTTAATTAACTAACCGTGTTCTTCCTTTTCCTAAATTTGTCTTGCTTCAATATTCAGACAAATAAAAGGCTCGAAGCCCTTCGTCTGAATTTTGACCAATTTTGGGAGGACAGTCTTCCTCTTGGAGGATTTGCAGTGCTTCCAAACCTACGGTTCCTTCGAGTGGAAGGCCGATTACCCCAATCCCTTCTAATAGACAGCCAATCCCTCAATTCCGGCTCGGTAGGTTTCCTTTCAAAAGCTGCCCTACTTTGGTATAACATATCTTGGATTTTTTCACCAATGATTTTTTTTTTTTTTTTTTTTTTTTTTTTTTTGGCGGGGAAATTTGATCGATGAACATACAGCTCCTTCCAAATTTAAGATGGCTCATGTGGCATCATTTTCCTTGGTGGGCACTCACGATGACTTACTTTTCAATGAACAAATTAGTCATCCTCGATTTTTCAAAGAGTGAAATTACACATGATTGGGACGGATGGAGACATATCAAGGTACACTTTGTTCTAGAACAATCTTCTTATTATTGTCACTATTCTCTTTCTGTAAAATTTATCTACAAGTTACCATATTGGTGCTGTAGGGAGCATGCAATTTGAAAGTTCTTAATCTTACCAACTGCTCCTGCTTGACCAAGACACCCGATCTATCTGGATTACTCAAACTAGAGAGATTGATTCTTGATGGCTGTGATAGATTGGCTAGAATCGACTCGTCAATTGGTAAATTGAAGAACTTGATTTTCTTGAGCTTAATATCTTGCCACGAGCTCCATTCTCTGCCGGAAGAGCTAGGTGGCTTGCCAAGTCTAAAAGAACTTCTCCTTGAAGGAACCTCAATACGAGAAATTCCAGATTGGTGGGCTTTGGAAAAATTGGAGAATCCCAACGCTCAGGATTCCCTGTTGGTTAAAACATCAGGTTCAATCAACTATCCAACTTCTTCGTTAGATCTTTCTTTAATGGATACACCTATAGTTAACCTACCTGACTTCATTGGACCATTGACAAGACTCGAGCGATTGAATTTGAGAGGATGTCGGCACATAAATAGACTTCCATACCTCATTGGAAAATTATGGTCATTGACTGAGTTAGATCTATATAATTCAGGAATCATAGAGTTACCTGACTCTATGGAAAATTTGGGGAATCTGAAAACACTGATAATATGCGCAGGTTTATCTGTCTTGCCTAAACTTCCAGTAAGCTTGACTTCTTTGGTAATCGATTCGTGGTCCATGGTAACTGTTCCCGATCTTTCGAATCTGATCAACTTGAATCAGCTAATACTGTTCATGGAGGCGTGTGACAGCTCTAGCCTGGAGTCGGTGCCAGATCCCTCGCCTTGGTGGCTTGGGCGGTTATCTAAACTACAAATCTTGGCATTGAGTATCCCAGACATGACTAACCTATCTCCTGAGATAGGTGCCCTTTCTCACCTGAAGTGTCTTAGACTCTGGGCTTGCGGAAGACTCCAATGCATTCCGCAGATCTCCTCGAGTATCTCGACCCTTAGTATCATGAGTTGCCGGTCACTGACCACACTTGATATTTCGAATTTGAAGAACCTATCCCGCCTATACATTCTAGATACACCGGTAGAGGATCTTTCCGGGCGTGAACTGCTGGACAACCTGCTCGAGTGGCAGATTGGAAAAGAGCCAATATTTGGCTTGTTAATTGAGGAGTTTATCGGAATGATTTTGGGAGATCACAGCTACAGAAATATTTAGGCGCTGGAACTCTAGACTCGTCTTTGTCCGGCTACAAAGTTCTGCGCGAGTGAGGAACACGAGGATACATTTGAAGATTGCGCCTGCAATGTCTCTGCAATTATCTGCAAATTCGAAGGTACAATAGAATGAGGATTTTATTATGTTCCGCATTTTTTGAATCCTTAGAATCTTCTTCAGTGGGAATTACAATTGTTGTTAATTTAAATTTTTCTTTGCTACTTTTGTTTGGAAAAAAGAATTCGAACAGGACATTCTTTGCTATTATAGTAATGAAATGAGACGACGCCATGGAGGTGAGAGGGACAACCACGTAGCATCCACAGTCACATATATATCAGGTACATAAGCATCAACGGCACGTGTTGTCATTGATAATGTCATTGATGCTTTCGATGGGAAACTCTAATTCAATGAAGCTGTATTTTCATCGACGGAGTTGTCTTTCTTTTTTTATTTTTTGTGCATGTGTTTTTCTAGATCAAGTTTTATGACTAGCAGGACCAAAATCCATCTTGCGAAACTACCAGTGAACCTTAATTATCTGGCAATTGATGTTTTCGGACTATGCCGAATCTTTTGTGCCAGACCAATTGAAAGAGCTACTGTTGTATATGCCTGTGGATGGCCCCATCGACATCTATTTTTTTTCAAGAAAAGTAACATAATGTTTTCTCCTTAAACTTGCATATCATGACCATAGGAGTATTTTGACAGGTGCACATTGCAGGTTGAGTGCTAGCTCTTAGTAGGTAGATTGAAAAACAATAGATTATCTATACATAAGTTTAGATCAAACTAAAAGCCCGTGATCCCTAAGAGAAAATATATTGTCATTTATGTTTTAAGGAGTTCGATCTTTATCTGATGTTTACAATTTCTGAGTATTCATATCAAGCAAATTTAAAAATAAGAAACAAAGTAAAATAGATATGACTTTAATATGTATCAAGATTTTTATAGCAGTTTTTCTATTAAATTGATTATAACTTCCATACCAAGTAAGTGGCCCGATTTTGCTGGAACAGGCCAATCTGGTCCATCCCGGCCCAATTTTTCTGCTTCCCGGCCTATCTTCGGCCTTTCTCAACTTGTTTTGGCCCAATTCTGCTGGTACGTGGGGGGGGTGGTGGTCCTTGGGAGCATGCGGATTTTAATTTAAACTTGTTCATACGAACAAGGGGATGGATCCATCTTTTCTGGACAGTTTTGTTATACGTTTGTAGCGTACAGACACCAATCTTACAAAAAGTGAAAATCAAATAGCGGTACTTTGGATTTTATTAAATTGAGTGGCAATTGCTCCAACTACTTTAACTGCTAGAGAATGATGTAATGTGTATTTTCTTTTTTCTCAACAACTCCCTCAGACAGAGGTTTACGAGATGACGGGAACTATAGAACACCATAGATGATGAAAGGTTGGTTGAATTACTGCATAACAAGCAAGAAAAGCCATGAATGAAAAGAGCGAGAAATCGATGTTGAAGACTTTTGGTCCTACAATATATTGAATGGAGCGCACAAACAATTTCGAAAGGTTAAGTTATTAGAGGTGTCATTTGAATTTCTGGCGAACTCCATCCTCTAGATCTGAGTTTGCACAAGAAAACGAAAATTGAGCAAGTGCATAAACCTTTTCCTCTTGTACTAAAATTTCGTCTCTGTTGCAACTTATTTGATTTGTTTGGATAGTAGAGAGGAAACAACGTATGCTGCTTCTATGCCCCACTTGTGCTAGTGTATGTGTAATGTCCGAATTTTCTTCTGTGTTGCTATCCCGGTTTCTAAATTTCATTCCAGTTAGACTCACGAAAGATATAGGAAAATGCTTTGAGAAGGCCATCATGGATTAACAAATAAGACAACCATGTTCGCTAGATAATAATTCGTAAGTTCCTTCCATGACAAGGAGTGGATCGCTCACTACTGTCATGTAGATCTAGCTTTTTTATTTATAGCTGCAATGCGTGCCCAGATTCACATAGTTTTCCATGTTGTGATATGTCATCTCCATCTCGTAGAAGTCAGGGCCATAAGCGTATCTCAAGCTTGTTAGCTCTCATGGTGCCTTCGCCAACCAGCCACAACATGTCTTCATTCTTAAGGCCGCATCCTTTTTTGACTAATATACCCATCTCAGCATATTGCGTGTTACCTAATATGCTTGCGACAGGTCTCATGTTTATTGCCTCCATATTGTATGTAGGAATTTGACATATCCTGTCAATCTTATCTGTAAGTTTTATGCTATTTCTGTCATCACGCCTATGGTACTTTTGTGAAGTCTTTCCATAGATAATCGCAGTATATTTGTATGTATGTCTTCGATAATTCTTTGAATGAAACGTTGAGGAGAAAACAAAATGGCAGGGGTGGCAAATCCTTAGGTTAGGTTGGGTTGGGTTGGGTTATAATGGAGTTTGACCAAATCCACTCATTTGACTCATGTTGACCATTTTATTTGCTAAACTATTTAAATAGTTGTATCCCATCCAATCCAATTCATATCTAATCCAAACCCACCCATTCAAAGAAAAAGAAAAAAAAAAGGCACAACAAAACTCAAAAATAAATTTAGACTAATAGTAGGTAAATAAATCAATTTAGAAAAAAGTCAATTATAGACAAACGAAAAATAAAAGAAATATGCAAAGTTAAATGAAAATCTTTTTCTTGTCCCTAAATTGACCTACACAAAAACATGTAATAAATGGCACGCCTCATGAGACGAGATTTCGTCGGTATTCCTTCATCACGGTTGATTGTGCCGATTGCTCTATTGTCGTATTTCACGTCCCGATCCTAAAAATAGCAGAATCACGAACCTGAAGAAAAATACCAGGGAGACGAATTTATCCCGAATTGTGACATTGAAACGAACTGTGAGATTCGATGAGTGGTATTTTTCAAGGATTCGAGTGGGACAAAACCGTGGAGAACGACAACGCGCGCAGTTCTGTAGGAGGTGACCGGAAAAATGAGAGGTTGCCTGAGGTGTTTGAATCTACCTCGGACAATTTACTGGGAAAAAAATTTGACAAAAGTAAAAGACAAGCGAAAAGTAGAATGAAGAAGAGGATTAAGGAGAAATCAGAGAACGGAGAGCGGAAATAAGGTAAACAGAAAGAGCAAGACGCAAATACAAAACCGAGACTGGAACGAGGAAGAAGAAGCCACCACATGCGCTTCGTGCAGAAGGCGATGAGGGAAAACGCTCGAGCTTTTTCTCCTTGACGACCTCCAAAACCGCGATGCCGAGGCAGAGGGGGTGGACGCAGTCATGGAGAGGGTTCCAAATCGAAGCCTCCTGGCGGATGTGAGAAAATCGGAGGCAAACTTATTGGAAGCTTGCAGGACTATCGCCGGCGAAACCGGCGCTATCACTGGCAATGCCGCCGGCGAGACAAGCCACGGTAGGCCACATTGTCGACCGCGCCGGTGCTCTTCGCACTTTCCCTTCTTTTCTTCCACATTGAATTCTTTTTCACCCTTTTTTTCCTGTTTTCTTTGGCTAATAATCTTTTTAGGCTCAAATGAGTTTGTTTTTAGACCCACGTCTAGTTGGATTTTAATATTGTGAACCCATATTAATCTGTTTTTAAATTTCAAGTAACTCATATTTGATCTCACCTATCGAATTTGAGTTAAAAAAAAATGGGTTACGAATTCATTTTGCCTACTATGTGGCTTAAAACTTAATTGTCTTGAAAATATGAAACATGTCGTTTTTTAAAAAGGAGGTTTTGTGATTTCGCTCAATCACAAAAAAGCCACATTTGACAGTACAAAAAAAAAGAAAATCACAGAGCCAATCTTATGTATATACACAAGAAGAAAACATTGATTGTGGATGTAGCCTTTTTTGTTGTTTTTTTGGAAGAAGATTTGCGGTAGAGGATTTTAGTTTAACTGATCATAACCTCATGTCCCCGGTCGATGCAATTGATGTTCAAGCTCTATAAAGAAAAAATGCTGACAGAACACGAAAGTGCACCTATCAAATTCAAATTAATAGCTATAAATGGTACCGTTTTCCCATGCATCAGCTCCATCAAAAAGCAAGGGAGCAGGAGGCAACAACTTACCATTATTTGTTTAACCGAAATAGTACAAATATTCTTTATTTGTACCTTTCCTTTTCCAATTGCACTTCAAAGTTATAAATGGTACCGCCTCACCACTCTTGATATTCTCCACATTTTTCAGGTCTTCTTAGTACCCTTATTCATAAACAATTGTTTTTTTTTACTCACCGACTATATTTATGCAACTTGCACGTCAAAATAAATAACTATTTCATATTTTTATCGCATTTTTCGCAACAGTTATTTTCACTTGAATTCTAATACTAATTCTACTTAATCTTTAGATCTGATGCACTATCTCCATAGATTGATACATGGCAATCAATTATCTAGTCATCAACTCTAGAGTTTGCTTTTAGAATTTCGTTGAGGCTTAACTTAAGTAGCTTCCACGAAAATTGTTTACCCGTAACTTCATGAACCAAAATGGAGCATTTCATCTATTATTTCCTTGTGACCAGCATGTGATTTTAGGGATAATTTTGGGTGTCAATAAATTCAAAGTTCAAACATCATTGATCAAGTGTCCAAGCCAAGCCCCAAACTTGTTCTTTTTGCTCTTGAACACCTGACTGGAAACAGTTTCATCAGTATGAATCCGGCTCGTGTAAACTTGAAACGACTCTTATCCTTCCCCTCATTCCATCCTCTCAATTTCTGGTTCAAAAGGAGGACAAAAAAAAAAGGCCCCTCTTTTATTGAAAAGGCTTCTCACGTTCAAAAGGAGGAGGGGGGATTCCAGAGGGGGAGACCACAATCTTGGGTTTTGGCCAGTAGGGGTGTGCATGGTGGGCGGGCGGTTCGACCTAGAACCGGGAACCGCCCGCTAAGGACCGGTTAGAAAAATTGGAACAGGGATCCACCCGTTTGTTATATGGATCCACAGGGAACCGGACCGTCGGTCCGGTTCGGTTCTCGAGGTGGATCCATGGGGCCGTCTCACTAACCACGAGATGAAAATCTTAAGCTAAGGAAAACCCAACATCAAAAACCAGATGAAACACTTCAAACTCTGCTAAGACGTCGGTCAGTTCGATTCAACGGACCAAAAGCCGGATCAAAATTCTAGATTCTCCCACGGCATTCTCCACAAGCAAACCAACCAGCAACCCGACGAAACTCGAGACGGGACGCGAATTAAAAATTAAATATGCTTCTCGCCACTCCTCATGACTTCGAGATCTATGCTGATGACGCTTCTTTTGAAGACCCACTCATGTCTGCTCATGGGTACGTTTTCTTTTGTACCATTTTATTCTGGTTCCGAATAATTTACTGTCTCGTTCGTCAAGATCAAAGTTTTGTAAGTTGCTTCTTCTCAAACTAACAGCCATGACATTATTTGGACAGAACAAACACGTCTCGACTCTCATTCTATTCAAACTTTTACTTTTAAATTGTATGTGTTATCCTCGGGATTGAGGATTTTGACAGAACAATGTTGTGAATTTTGCCTCCCATCTTTCATTATATCAATTTCATGAATTTGGTGTGGACTTCTCATGTTCAATATGTACATGAAAGATGAATTCATCCAAAAAACTTGCAAAGATGTGGCACTGGTTATCAAAACAGTTTCTTCCACCTCCTGTGAAGACGGATCTTTTAAGGCATTATGAAAAGTTTAGCATCTATACGTGTAGCTTACTAACTTTTACTATACACTGCCACAGGTTGAAGCAGATCAAGTCAGCATTTTACTCTATAGCAAAGGTTTTATTTGCTCTTTCTTGATTGCTTCCACATTAAATCGAGATGGTGGTCGACGCCTTCTTTAGTTGGTCTTGAGGTTTAATGTTCACGTTCTGGGGTGGCTTAAGAGAATGGAGGAAGAAGAGAGGTCCTCACGTTTCGGAAAGGGGGGCTTAGAAAGAAAAATAGAAAGTGGGCTTGAACTTAGTGTTGATAAATGTGGGTTGGGCTTAAAATAATTGAATTTTGACTCGATTCAGGCCATGGACCGATTGGCCTTGAACCATTGGGCTCGCTTCTTTAATTAGTCCAGTTGATATCACTAGTCCAAACCCATGAGCCCGCATCTGACCTTACACGCGGACTGGGCCCAAGGCTCGGCCCGGGTCCCTTTTTCAAATTAAAAAATGAAAATTTATAAATAATTTACATTTGATAAATTTCAAAAATTAGCATCTCGCACCGCGTGAATATCTGGGGCCATACCATTCGTAATATTTCACATAACTTTCCTATGCAGTTCGTAAGTTTCGTTTCTTCTATTCGAAGTAAACAAATAGAACATTGCTACTAGCTTTCCCAACTTACTCGTAAATTCTAAGGTCAACTCATTCCTAAAGTTCCACGTGACTTTTCCATGTAGTTCGCAACTTTTGAAATATTTTGGCACCTAAAAAGTACCGTACAATAGTTAGGCACTGATATAGTCTTATCCCAAAAAGGATCTTTAGGTAAAAATTTAGATGTCAATAAATAAGATATTTACACAAAAAAAGAGAAATCATATGAGAGACGGGAGTAGACTTTGTGAGAAAGATCCTAACGAGCATCATCTAATTACGCTCTTTGATTAAGCTCTTGAAATCCTAATCACGTTGGAAAATTCTTAAATGAAAAACTAGATGTCTACATAGCAATAGCATGGTACTTCCCACTTACGAAATTTTCAAAATAGAACAGAAGAAGCAGTGAAATGAACCAAAGGTCCAAAGTAACATAAAATCGACTATTCTTTCGGTCATTTGATTCACCTTAGCCCACTGCACACCCTGTGTTTGACAAAATGTTTAAACCAAGTTGTGCCCATTCTTTTTTCCCAATTTTTGGAATCTTAATGGTGATCTACATGCTTTTTGTTCTTTTCGAGTCTTGTTTGGTGCATCTATGGTGTTTGCCTGATGAATGTGGACTAAGTCATGAGCGAGAATAGATGATGGTCGGCGATACGGTGAAATTTCATCCAACGTTTGAGATGGCGGTCCATGAGTGACACCTTATTTTGTTGGTCTTGAGGTTTAATGTTGAAGGTGGATGAGTTCACGTTCTCGGGTGGATGAATTTCAAAAATTGGACTCGATTCAGGCCATGGACCGATTGGCCTTGAACCATTGGGCTCGCTTCTTTTATTAGTCCAGTTGATTTCACTAGTCCAAACCCATGAGCCCGCATCTGACCTTACACGCGGACTGGGCCCAAGGCTCGGCCCGGGTCCCTTTTTCAAATTAAAAAAAATGAAAATTTAAAAATAATTTACATTTGATAAATTTCAAAAATTCTGAAAAAGAATTATTTCTGAGGAATTAGGAAAATGGCTTAAGAAATAGTTTTTTTGGGTAATTTTCTCTTAAAGTGTGGGAAAACCTTTGATTAAAAATTCTGCGCAAAATTGGGACAAGCCCCCTAGGGCTTTACCTTAAGGTTTCAATTGTCCTTAAAGACAAATGCCCTCAGTTGCACACTTTGACACGATGATTATGGCTTCCCTTTAGCCTAATTAGGATTGGCATTATTTATTTCTTAGTGTTAGATGCTTGTTTTCTCTTGCAATTTACTGAATGCCCCCTTTGGTTGTAAATTGTTATTTTAATGATTATGCACTCACATAATCACTTCACACATCAGTGAATAAGCCTAAAATCAATTCAAATTGCTTGACCGTAAATTATCTAGTTGTGTAGAAAGTGAAGTATGTTTTCATACTTTACTTGATTTCTAGCCGACCTAATAGACTAGTGGTGAGGTATGAGTTGAAGAGAGCTCACATCTAAAACATGGACCATAGGCCCCGTTTTATATAATAACTTTAAACCTACTTTCCGCCTTACTTAGATTAGGTCGCAAATGGAGGGTTAGGTCGCTACAAGGGGATGAGAAGGATAAAATTTGAGAAGAATACGAAGAAGCTGTCTGGTGTAGTGCAACCGTTAATGTTTGAATGGAACTCTCTATTTTTACTTGCACTTGGAATCATGTGACTGGCCAATAACATCGTATTGGATAGATTCAGATCGCACTATTGATCATTGGTGAATAAAAATAGCTTTCATCATAAATTGCTTGTGAAAATTTCATGAGCTTCTTATTCAAATCTGATAAGCACAAGCTACGTTACTTACGGTAAAAGGGGGGAAAAAGAGTAGAAAGCACCAAAAACATACATAGTACCATAGTAGGCCAACTGAGAGCGACAGACATAACATGTTCACATTCTCTAAAGCAAAATTATGACTCCCAACATTAACGAGAATACATGATAACTAAGCTTCACGACAGACTACCTGAATAGGATGACCACATTAAGTAGTCTTTAGGACGGCAAAATCACATAGGACTCTACAACGGTGCTCGTCTATTGCTTTGAATGTCGTATATGGCAAGTCATATTTAAGGTGGAGGAGAAAAGAGGAAACTTAATATTTTTAGCATCATGAATTTTGATTAGTCATAAATCCAAACTTCTTAGACTCATTAGAAGTTGTGTTATCAATTAGAGTGATGCATTAATCACCAATCTAATGACAAATTAAATTAATAACAAGAATCACTAAATTTCTGTAGGTAAACTCTTGCTCTAGCACCTGTCTTCACAAACAATTAAACTAAATTTCCTATAATAGCACGTACTAAATCACTTTTTTCCGTCAATTTCAATTCTATCGAAGTATAAATACTCATATAGTCATACAAACCCAACTAAACTATGAAGTGAAAAACCCAGCTCAAAGATATTCCATTTTATAACTGTAAGATGATACTATAGATAATAACCGACAACACTGGCATGGATCAATATAAGAAAAGCTTACTAGTTCACGTAGCCTTTGCACATGAGGGCCCTCTCTTTGCAATGATGAACACCCACTGCCAATCTTCATATTAACTTGAATTAACAATTAGAAAGAAAATAAAGAGTGGCGAACTAGATTCTCCTTTTTGACGATCCTATAAAATTTCAAGTTAAGACATGTTCGAGAACTTAGGTTGGCATATCATTGATACCGATTCTTTGATATTCCATGCAAAATCAATTATGAAACAATCATTTTTTTTCCTATTATTCCGATCGTCTCTGCTGTTATATGCATTATATATGGCATAAGATACTAGCTGCAATCTAAGCTAGGGGTGTGTTTATTTTGGGGAAAGTGTTCTTTGGGATTTGATTTTGTGAACTTTGACCCGTTTGGTTCATAGAAAATAACTAGTCAATTGGAAACATTTTCCCGTCAATGAAACTCATGCTTGTGGGCACGAGGTTGAGGTTGTGGGCCTCGTGAGAGGTTGACGCTCAATGAGATTTGGCAAGCTTGAGCTCAAAATCGCCAACCTCGCTCAAGGTCAAGCCTAGTTGGTTTGCACCTATGCTTTGAGCTTGAGGCTGGCAAGCTTGAGTTTCGCCAGATCTTCGCAAGCTTTGAGCTTGAGCTCGCTTGTGGTTGTCAATGGCCAACGGTGGAGGAAAAGAAAAGAAAGAAAAGCCAAGAAAAAAGGAAAAAAAAATTAAAAATTAAAAATTATTTTTTAAAAAAATAAAAAAGTTATTTAAAAGTGTTGGAATATAATACACGAAAACGACAGGATCTTACAATTTACGTCAACGCAAAATCACCAGAGAAATAAACGATAAATAATAATCCACTATAATCAGAAAATCAAAGTTTACAATCACTTACACGCTCAAGCATTTCCCACATCTAAATTTAACATCAAACCCAAAATGTTTATAAATAAATAAATCACTTGGACATAAACTCACAGCGACAAAATTACCGCGTTTAAGCTCTAAACAAAACGCTCTACGTACACCAAAATCAAGAACTCTGATGTTCGTCTTTGGTCCACGTACATAAATCTTCACGTTCCTTTGGAAAGCTTCGCGTGGCTTCAAGGACATGCGGCTTCAGAAAACTAGTGAATCGTGGACATCCAGAGTTGGTCTACGTATGCCTTTTATATTGTGTGTGCCCAAAAGTCAAAGTCTTGACTTTTAGGCCCCACGAAAATAATTCGGCTTCTGCAGGCTTCCGCAGATGAGGAAATTCATATCTATTCTTATATGTGTGCCCACTGGGCCCCACGGTTTGATTCTTTCTTCAAAGAATTGGACGGTGCAGGTAACAGGGAAGAAACCTTACATTTTTAAATTATTTCCTCATTTGTGCAGCTTTAAGGAGTCCAAGAAAATAAGGGCTTCTTCATCCAATTTGAAATCTACTTGGGAAATCTTTATCGACAAATTCGGTTTAACAAATCATTATCCGAATTCAAAACTTGAGATATTAATTTAACAATTCTCCACCTTGGCTCGATGTTTGAAGTTAAGTTATAGTGCTCATCATCCATGCTGCTCCCAACGCCTTGACGGGCGCTCACTCTCCATAGACGCCAATAGAGTTCAAGCAAAGCTTGAGCTTCGCTAAAGGAACAGACTTAGTCATCATGTTTGTCGGGTTATCTGTTGTAACAATCTTTTTGACAATAACATTACCCTTAGCTAAGACATCTCGGATGAAGTGGTACCTGATGTTGATATGCTTCGTTCGCTCGTGATAAACTAGATTATACGCCAAATATATCGCACATTGGTTATCACAGTGTATATCCACACTTTTCTGTTTTGAATCAAAGTCCAAGAGCAAACTTTGTAACCATTTCGCCTCATTCGCTACAAAAGTTAGTGCCATGTACTCTGCCTTAGTCAAAGACAAGGCAATGTGATCTTATAAGAACGCTTTCCAACTAACTGCACCACCCGCTACCGTAAACATGCACCTTGCTAAGGATCTGCGATCATCCAAGTCACCGGCGTGATCTAAATTCACAAAACCAATGGTCTCACTGCCATTGCTGTCCCTCCGGTACACTATACCCATGTCTGTTGTCCCCTTCAAATATCTGAGAATCCACTTCACAGCTTCCCAATGAGCTTCACCAGGACATTCATATAGCGACTAACCACGCTCACAGCTTGTGAAATATCAAGCCTAGGGCACACCATAGTATACCTAATACTACCCACAACACTAGAATAAGGAACACAGGACATATGCTCCTCCTCCTTCTCCTCCTCAGTCTACGGTGATAATTTATCTGAAAGTTTAAAGTGCTTCGCTAGAGGTGCACTTAAAGATTTTGCCGACTGCATATTAAAACGTGTTACAATATTCTCAATATATTTCTTTTGAGATTGACATAAAATCGCTGCAGCCCTATCACGCAAAATCTCCATACCCAATATTTTATTTGCAACACCTAAATCTTTCATCTCAAATTCAGCATTTAACCGCCTCTTCAACACATCAATATCAGACATATTCTTAGCCGCTGTTAGCATATCATCAACATATAAGAGTAAATAAATCAAAGAACTATTATCCAATCTCCTAAAGTAAACGCAGCTATCCATTTGACTTTTCAAGTAGGCATAACTTGCCATGAAAGCATTAAAACATTTATACCACTGCCTAGGAGACTGTTTCAGCCCATACAAAGATTTCTTCAACAAGCAAACATAATCTTCTTTACCCGGAATAGCAAATCCCTCTGGTTGCCTCATGTAAATCTGCTCCTCTAGCTCACCATGAAGAAACGTAGTTTTTACATCTAGTTGCTCTAACTCGAGATTCTGCGAAGCAACTAAGGCAAGTAAAACACAAATAGAAGTATGTCTTACCACAGGAGAGAACACTTCATTGTAGTCAATGCCCTCACGTTGTGTATATCCCTTCGCCACAAGTCTCGCCTTATACCTTTCTACCTCGACACCGGGAATGCCCTCTTTCCGTTTAAAGACCCATTTACTTCCGACAATCTTTTGGCTCTTGGGTACTTTGATCAGCTCCGAGTATCGGTACCTACATCCACGAGGAGAGCTAGCATCAAATAATCTACTATAATCGGAGAATCAAAGTTTACAATCACTCACACGCTCAAGTGTTTCTCACACCTAGATTTAACCCAAAACCCAAAGTATTTATAAATAAATAAATCACTTGGACATAAACTCACGGCACAAAATTACCGCGCGTTCAAGCTCAAAACAAAACGCTCTACATACGCCAAAATCAAGAACTCTGATGTTCGTCTTTGGTCCATGTACGTAAATCCTCACGTTCCTTTGGAAAGCTTCACGTGGCTTCAAGGACATGCGGCTTTCGAAAACTAGCGAATCGTGGACATCCAGAGTTGGTCTACGTACGCCTTTTATATTGTGTGTGCCCAAAAGTCAAAGCCATGACTTTTAGGCCCCACGAAAATAATTCGGCTTCTGCAGGCTTCCGTAGATGAGGAAATTCATATATATTCTTATATGCGTGCCCATTGGGCCCCACGGTCTAATTCTTTCTTCAAAGAATTGGACGGTGCAGGTAACAAAGGAGAAACTTTACCTTTTTTTACTATTTCCTCCTTCGTGCAGCTTTAAGGAGTCCAAGAAAATAAGGGCTTCTTCATCCAATTTGAAATCTACTTAGGAAATCTTTATCGACAAATTCGGTTTAACAAATCGTTATCCGAATTCAAAACTTGAGACATTAATTTAACAATTCTCCACATTGGCTCGATTTTTGAAGTCAAGTTATAATGCTCATCATCTATGCTGCTCTCGTCGCCTTGACGGGCGCTCACTCTCCACAAATGCCAATAGAGCTCAAGTAGAGCTTGAGCTTCGTCAAAGGAACAGACTTAGTTATCATGTCTGCTGGGTTATTTGCTGTAACAATCTGTTTGACAATAACATTACCCTTAGCTAAGACATCTCGGATGAAGTGGTACTTGATGTTGATATACTTCGTTCGCTCGTGATAAACTGGATTATATGTCAAATATATCGCACATTGGTTATCACAGTGTATATCCATACTTTCATGTTCTAAACCAAAGTCCAAGAGCAAACTTTGTAACCATATTGCCTTTTTCGCTACAAAGGTTAGTGCCATGTACTCTGCCTTAGTCGAAGATAAGGCAATGCGATCCTGTAAAGATGCTTTCCAACTAACTGCACCACCCATTACCGTAAACACGTACCCTACAAATCTACGATCATCCAAGTCACTGGCGTGATCTGAATCCACAAAACCAATGGTCTCACTGCCATTGCTGTCCCTCCAGTACACTATACTCACATCTGTTGTCCCCTTCAAATATCTAAGGATCCACTTCACAGCTTTCCAATGAGCTAAATCAGGATACTTCATTTAGCAACTAACCACGCTTACAACTTGAATAAGGAACACGGGACATATGCTCCTCCTCCTTCTCAGTCTATGGTGATAATTTATCTAAAAGTTTAAAGTGCTTCACTAGAGGTGTATTTACAGATTTTGCCAACTGCATATTAAAACATGTCACAATCTTCTTAATATATTTCTTTTGAGATAGACATAAAACTGTTGCAGCCCTGTCACGCAAAATTTCCATGCTCAATATTTTCTTTGCAGTACCTAAACTTTCATCTCAAATTCAGCATTTAACCGCCTCTTCAACACATCAATATCAGACATATTCTTAGCTGCTATCAGCATATCATCAACATAAAAGAGTAAATAAATCAAAGAACTATTCTCCAATCTCCTAAAGTAAACGCAGCTATCCATCTGACTTTTCAAGTAGGCGTAACTGGCCATGAAAATATCAAAACATTTATACCACTGCCTAGGAGACTGTTTCAGCCCATACAAAGATTTCTTCAACAAGTAAAAATAATCTTCCTTACCCGGAATAGCAAATCCCTCTGGTTGCCTCACGTAAATCTGCTCCTCTAACTCACTGTGAAGAAACATAGTTTTTACATCTAGTTGCTCTAACTCGAGATTCTGCGAAGCAACTAAGGCAAGTAAAACACGAATAGAAATATGTCTTACCACATGAGAGAATACTTCATTGTAGTCAATGCCCTCATGTTGTGTATACTCCTTCACCACAAGTCTCGCCTTATACCTTGCCGCCTTGACACCGGGAATGCCCTCTTTTCGTTTAAAGACCCATTTACTTCCGACAATCTTTTGGCTCTTGGGTACTTTGATAAGCTCCCATGTCTGATTTCGATGGAGCGATTCCATCTCTTCACTCATAGCCCCTAACCACTGCGATGACTCCGAACTAGCCATCGCCTCAAAGTAAGACAAAGGCTCATCTGTCTCCACCTCATCACCTACAGTCAATGCATAAGCAATATTTGTATAACCATAACGTACTGGTGATTTAATTTGCCTTCTCTGTCCATCTACGACTATAGTGTGTTGTGGCTTTGCTGGTTGTTCACTATCACCGACTTTAGGAACTGCGGCTTCATCTGCAGTCTGAACTTCAGTTACCTTCGAGGTCTTCGGAGTCTCCACCTCACTAATAACACCATGATCTGTCTTTTCTGCTGGTTGTGTCTCAGAACTCCTCTGTTGAAGTATTACAGTCTCGTCGAAGATGACATATCTACTGATTAGAAAATCGGGTGATCTAGGATTGGTGCACCATATTCGGTAGCTTTTCACCCCATGTGCATAACCCATAAATATGCATTTCTTCGCCCTCGGCTCAAGCTTACCATCACTCGCATGAGCATACGCAGGACATCCGAATATACGTAATCCAGAGTAATCAATAGGTTCCCCGACCATACTTCCTCAGGAGTCTTCCACTCGATAACAGATGATGGAGATCGATTAACCAGGTAACATGCCATGTTCATTGCTTCGGCCCAAAATTCCTTGCCAAGTCCTGCATGTGAAAGCATGCATCGAGCTCACTAAAGCAAAGTTCTGTTCTTCCATTCTGCCACGCCATTCTGCTGTGGTATCCCAAATACTGTGCAGTGTCTTACAATACCTTCTTTCTCGTAGAACTCGGTAAAATCTTTACCGTAGAACTCCATGCCATTATCGGTTCTCAGGCACTTGATTTGTTTATCTGACTGCTTCTCAATCAATGCCTTAAATTTCTTGAACCGATTAAACACATCATATTTGTGCTTCAGAAAGTATACCCATACTTTCCTCGAATAGTCGTCGATAAAAGTCAGCATATATTGGGCACCTCCTTTCGAAGGAACAGAAGACGGGCCCCAGACGTCTGAATGAATATATTCAACTGGTCGTTTGGTCAAATGAATAGCTGTAGTAAACTTAACTCGATACTGCTTCCCAAAGATGCAGTGCTCACATAAGTCTAGCTTCCCTGTCTTTTGACCCTTGGACAACCCCATTTCATTCAACATCTTCATACCTGCCTCACTCATGTGCCCTAAACGCATATGCCATAACTAAGTCAAGTTAGAGTTTGACTCACCTGATGAAACTACAGCAGTTCCGGTTACGATCTCTCCTAGTAGATGATAGAGAGTATTCACTTTCTTTCCCTTCATCACTGTCATGGCATCTCAAGAGATCTTCAGTACTCCACCTTCAGTGGTGTACCTACACCCGATGTCATCGAATGTCCCCAGAGAAATAAGATTATTCTTGAGTTATGGTATGTGCCTCACATCTGTCAATGTGCACACCATCCCATCGTGCATCTGGATCCGAAATGTCCCTATCCCCACACCCTTATAGACTGCGTTATTCCCCAAAAGAACTCTACCACCATCTGTAGTCTGGTAAATAGTAAACTAATTCTTATGAAGCGTCATATGATAAGAACACCCCGAATCTAGCACCCATTCGTCTCCTGACGAAGCAGTAGTCACACATAAAATAGCTTTTGCATCACTAATGCTCCCCTCGGCAACGTTTGCCACATTGCTTGTGGCATTATGCCTATCAGCTTTATTTCTCCGCTTTGGACAATTTCTCCTGATGTGCCCCTCCTCATGACACTCAAAGCACTTCACCCGTTCCTTGGACTTTCTATGGCGTATTTTGATCTACTTTTACCTCTACTGCTACTAGGCCCTCGATGTTCTCTACCCCGAATCGTCAATGCTTGTGCTACTCCTTGCGCTAGACCGTCACCTCGCAACTTTTTTCTGCCACTCTTTAGAGAATAAGGCAGACTTTACATCTTTTGAGGTAATTGTAGTACACCCCTGCAACAGTGAATCAGTAAAGTGCTCCCATGACTCTGGTAAAGAGGCTAACAACATCATGTACTGTTCTTCATCATCAAGTATCTTACCGACGTTCTTCAGATCCATCATGAGTTTATTAAATTCATCTAGGTGGGTTCTGATAGACGTACCTTCAGTATATCTAAATTGAAACATCTTCTTCAACATGTACAAGTGATTGTTCAAACATTTCTTCACATAGAGTGCTTGAAGTTTTGCCCATAATGCTGCGGTGTCCTTCTCCTCAGCAATCTCTATTAAAACCTCATTCGACAAATTTAACAGGATTGTGCTCTTTGCTCTTTCCATTAGCTCTACCCTCTTAGAAGCTTTCATTATATTAGGCAACTCATCTTCACCATCCAATGCCTTAGCCAAACATTGGGTTGTCAATAATGCCTGCATCTTGATGCTTAATAACACAAAGTTGTTGCTCCCGTTAAACTTCTCAATTTCAGATTTCCTCTCAAACATAATTGCAATAACATAATTTACAGATAATAATCAAACAAACAAAAGCTCCAAATCACAATCAAGAATCTGATCCAAAGCTTTGATACCAATTGTTGGAATATAATACGCGGAAATGATAAGATCTTGTAATTTACGTCAATGCGAAATCACTAGAGAAATAAACGAGAAATAATAAGGACACCAAAAATTTACGTGGTTCGGTTCGAGTATCGATACCTACATCCATGGGAAGAGCCAGCAGCAAATAATCTACTATAATTGGAGAATCAAAGTTTACAATCGCTCACACGCTTAAGTGTTTCTCACACATAGATTTAACCCCAAACCCAAAGTGTTTATAAATAAATAAATCACTTGGACATAAACTCACGGCACAAAATTACCGCGGGTTCAAGCTCAAAACAAAACGCTCTACGTACGCCAAAATTAAGAACTCCGACGTTTGTCTTTGGTCCACGTACGTAAATCTTCACGTTCCTTTGGAAAGCTTCGCATGGCTTCAAGGACATGTGGCTTCAGAAAACTAGCGAATCGTGGACATCCAGAGTTGGTCTACATACTCCTTTTATATTGTGTGTGCCCAAAAGTCAAAGTCTTGACTTTTGGGCTGCACAAAAATAATTCGGCTTCTGGAAGCTTTCGTAGATGAGGAAATTCATATCTATTATTATATGTGTGTCCACTGGGCCCCACGGTCTAATTCTTTCTTCAAAGAATTGGACGCTGCAGGTAATAGAGAAGAAACCTTACCTTTTTAATTATTTCCTCCTTTGTGTAGCTTTAAGAAGTACAAGAAAATAAGAGCCCAATTTGAAATCTACTTGGGATATCTTTATCGACAAATTCGGTTTAACAAATCGTTATCCGAATTCAAAACTCGAAAGATTAATTTAACAAAAAGGTTGATATTTTTTTGGCCTAAGATAAAGTCACAAGATTGAAATAATTTGTTAATAAGACCCAAATATCATAAAAGAAAATTTCAATTTTACATTACTAAATAAAGGAAAATTAATCGTATTCCTATAAAAGGATTTTCCAAAAATATTTTCTTTTATTATTAAATTTTCCTTGAAATAAATGCACCCTACATTTGTGTGTATATGTACCAATTGAAGTATCACGACATGCGGCCAAAAATATGAAGACAGAACTAGAGAGCTATTACAAGTTGAATCAATCCCTTATTGGGTATTATCTTAGTTCCAAGAGAATCTATTGCGCCAAATTCCCTTGGCTTCCGACTGAGTTGAGTTTTCATATGCTTCTAGCAATTGAATAGGTCATTAGAGTTATATCAATTGGCTTATATACAATATTAGTGGAATACCCAAATATAGTCGAATGGATGTTCTGTAAAATTTCCTTACTACGGCACGCTTAGTAAATTTTAATGCAGAAAAAATAAAGATTAATTTGATTAGCAATGTTATAATTACAAATAACATTCATAAGTGGTTAATAAATGTTGTGTATATTTAAGTAACTTGGTATATATATCTATGTCAATAAATTTATTGTGAATGAAGTAATTTTTCTGATCATTCAAATAAGAATTCTAAGTGGCATGGGATCATATAAATGTGCAAAGAATTCTAAGGATCCATTTATTTAAAGGAAAATTATTTTCGAGAATTGTTTTCAATTTTTCGGTGCTCGGATGATGAAAATTTAATCAATCTACACAAAACAACAAGTTTAGATAAGGGGGAAATGATTTCCCCATTTGGCAAGGATGAAATAATTTCTCTTAAACAGTGAAGCAAATGAAAACTATTATTTTCCTAAAAACGGATGTCCATTGCAAAGATTTTTATTTATCATGAAGTTTCCACCGAAACGTTCTTAATTTTGTTTTCACATTCCTCTTCTATCTTCGTGCCCAAGTAATGGAGGTGGATTTGTAGCTAGAGGTGGCAAATGAGTCTTAGACCCATATATGACTCCTATAAATTATAAATGAGCCATATATAGATCACTTGTTTTTTGACAAAAAGTAGTTAAATGGGTCTAATAATTAAATATTTAAGATAGGTGGGTCTTAAGTGAGTCTTAAATGGGTTGGATTTAAAACCTATTTTCAACCAAAACCTCACAATCTCTCTCTTCCCTCTTTAACTTTACAAAAAAAAAAAATAAAAAAATATATATATATATTTTTATAAAAATCGAAATTATAATTATTTTTTTATTTTAATTTTCTTTTCTTTTTTTTTTCTTTCTTCTTCCTCCTTTCGATAGCCGGCACGGCGATGGCTGGCGATCGGCCAGGCAAGCCTCGAGCTCGCTAGATTTGGCGAGGTGAAGGTCTCCTTGACGTCCGGCGGGGCAAGCTTGAGTCTCGCCAATCGGCGAGTCCGAGCTCACTGGCATTGGCAAAGAAGAAGAAGAACAAAAAGAAAAACAGAAAAAAGAAAAGAGAAAAGGAAATTAAAAATTATATATTTTAAAAAAATAATAATAATTAAAAATTTAATTTTTAAAAAATAAAAAAATAATTAAAAAATTCAATTTTTTAAAATAATTATTTTAAAATTTATAAAAATTTCCATTAAATTTGTATTGTATAAAACTATTTTAGCATTACTTTTTTTTTTTTTTTTATGACTCAAGGAAACCCGTAAGTTCGATATGGCCGGCGGACAAACCACGGGTTGACGCCAAACTAGCCACTACACTCACGCCGCCGATTAAGTCACCCCGCGACGTCCGGAATCGAACTCCTCCCCTTGCGTTAGGGGGAGAAGCACGCCGCTAGCGGCGCCACCAGGTGGGTGGTTATTTTAGCATTACTATTTTTAAATATATATAAAAGAAATAGACTTTCTTAAATTTAGTTAAATGAATCGGGAATGGGTCGACTATAGATCGGCTTGGGTATAGTTAAAAAAATTTTGTACTACAATAGATGAGTCATAAACGGGTTAAATGGGTCAAACCATTTATGACCCGACCCGACCCGACCCACCTGTGCGGCTGACCTCCTTGTGATAGACGAAGAAAATGGGATGAGCCAATGACAAGAAGAACTAAGCCAAAAAGAGGGGATGAAAACTGAAGAAAGCTGTTGTGCTCGGGTGATGAAGCCAGAGCCAAACCAAACGAGCGTACTACAATTTGCATTCATTGCATAAGAAGTGACGCCGATGGACGGACTGTGGCGATGGATCCGCGGAAGGAAGAAACGCAGTAAATCCTGGGACAAAAATGCGACCCAGATCGAGTCACGAAAGCCTGACCCATCAAGTAGAGAGACCCAGATCAAGTCGCCAGAGCCTGACCCGGCAAGGAGCGAGCTGGTGTTGTTGGGGAACCCCGCAAAGAGGTTCGATTTTGAGGATGTTATGAGGGCCAGTAAGCAGGAATTGGAGAAAGGGACGTTCGGGATGACTTACAGGGTTGACCTGGAGGATGGAACAGCCACGGTGATCTTGAAGATGCTCGAAATTGTAGACTTGTCGGCCGAGGATTTCCGGGACAAGGTGGAAGCTATCGGTGCGATGGACCACGAGAACCTGCTTCCTTTGAGAGGCTACTTCTATAGCGAGGACATGAAGTTCCTCTTGTACGATTACATGCCCCGGGAAAGCTTGTTCGGCCGATTACATACATACAGACGATGGGGAGGGCATCCCCTGAGCTGCGAAGTCAGGCTTTTGATTGCCCTTGGAGCTGCCCGGGCCATCGAGTACCTGCAGGCCCACGATATTCACTCCGGGAACATCAAGTCATCCAACATCCTCCTCACGTCATCCTACGAGGCCCGGGTCTCTGATTACAGCCTCGCCCTCCTCGCAAGGCCGACCCCGGTCTCTGTTTATGGCCACTCTCCCCCAACACGGCCGACCCTGCCGGGCGACGCCAACACAAAAGTGGTAGATGTGTATGACTTCGGGCAACTGCTTTTGGAGCTCCTGACGGGGGAGCCACACCTGCAGCTTCTCCTCAAGGAGCAAGGTCGAGGTACAGATCTTCAGTGGGTCGAGGTCGCTCTTCACAAGATGATTGCTAATATTTTTGATGGGGAGCTCATGACGTGCCACGAATTTGAGGAGGGAATGGTTAAGCTGTTGGAGGTGGCGATCAGTTGTGTATTTCTACATCCACATAAGCCCCTTTCGATGTCTGAAGTACGGAGGAAGATCGAGGAGTTGAATGATACGTATGCTCGGTGAGTTTTTTTTTTTGGTAAAGGGTAAGTATGCTCGGTGAGTTCATATAAAAAAAAGTCAAAAATGCTTCATCACCTAACTTCATCATGACCGCATTTGGCAACTTGAATTCACTTAATATTTTACAATGTTCACCATAGAAAAGTTAATTACCGTGGAAGTCGATGTCAAACTGAAGAGGAGTGGGGAAGGAGGGAAAGAAACATGTGAGTTTCGCATCTTTGATGCAATTATGAACAGTAAGGAGTTTCAGGGTATTGATTACTTGTATAGTAGGAAGAACTAGTAAGGGTAACTATCTACTAACAATCTTTCATGCAATAAAAGAAGGCTCCACCCCAAAATAAATGAATCAATGACAAAAAGTTTCCCCCAGCCCAAAGTTACGTGGAACAATGTGTCAATCGTCTTGGATAGATCGAATTAGGATGACTTCTGGTTTCCCTTCAAGACGCGGGTGCTAGTCTAGCTCTTTCAAGATGCTTGACTTAAAGAAATTTGATTCAATCTTGGTGAATGATGGCCTTACCCAGCTTTTACTTTTCGCAGGAAACAACCAGATTGGATTCTGGAAGTTTCTGGAAGAGTTTGTGGTAAGTTTTTTTAGATGTTCAATGTTGGTCTCTTGATTATTTAAAAGTGCAACATAGCAGGGTTCCGTGTTCTAACTACTTTCTTTGCTTTAGAGTTCTGAATTAATTGAGCGGGTATTCATGGCCTCTACTTTTGTATTCTACGATTTACCTTCTCTTGGGACAAAGGTACTTCAACAATAGGAGGGTAGCCTCTTTGGAGGTCTACTGAGCTGTCTAAGATAAGAAACAACCTGTTTCCTGCAAAAGCAGAGTAATATCTGACCGGAGGTCTAGTGAGCTGAACTCATTGTCTCCTATCAACAAATGGTGATTAGCATGCCACCGTGCATAAGCATTGCCTACCTAACAAATTGTTTCGTGTGCCCTTGTGGTCGCTTTTGATTAACTTTGTTTGCCAATTATGAGTCCACTTCTAGTATCACTCAGCGGAAACTCATGTGCCGGGCCATGGTTAATTCATACCACAGTCCATGGCTTCTGTGACTGCTGAAAGTTACCTATTGAAAAGGAGAGCTCATTCAAAAGTCAACACACACATTACTTAACACTCTGTAGCTGGTGAAAAATATTCAAACCTGTGTTGTCAACTCCCACTTGACAAAATCTTTAACCTACACTTTTTGTGAATGATATTTTGATTTGCAGTCAAAAGCAATATGCAATAATGGAGAAATATCTCTGTACAAGTTTAAAAGTTCTACTAAATCTTCTTAAAATTGGTTCAGCTATAGGCAGTTCTGGTCCTAATTCTTGATTAGAGTCTACAACAAACAATTTCATAATCCTTAACCAGAATGTTCTTAGAAACCCCCTCTAATTGAATCTCTCTAGTTTCTTCTATTTGTTTCCTCACACTAGATTCTACCACAGATTTGTAATTGTACATTATGTTTTCATTGAATATAATACCATCAGTTCTTATTGTTTTCCTATTTTGTTCATCCACACATCGATAGTCAAAATAATCAGAATCATATCCAATGATAAAACATTTAAGAATCTCTGCGTCAATCTTGTTTATATTTTAAAAATCAATGTGCACTTATTAAACACAACCGAAATGTTTAGAAATTTACTTTCTTTCCAGTCCTTTTTTTTTTGGTAGCTTGAAATCAAGTGGACCTGAAGGTCCTATGTTGATTAGGAAGTTGCTTCGTTACCTACATCTACTCAAAACGTTTTGGATAATCCTACATGCATCCTCATACTTCTCGCATGCTCATGCAGAGTTCAGTTCATCCTCTCAGCTCGGTTTTGCAACGGTCTGTTGGGAACCGATCTAGTCATCCTGATTTCATTCTATGCAAAAAACTTCTTGAACTCACTATTATCATACTCACTGCCAGTGTCACCTTAGACATTTAACCTTAATCTGGTCTCATTCTCCGCTTTAGCTTTTCACGTCTTAAGAGCAATAGACAAAACAAATTTTTTTTTAGAAAATAAAGTCATACTTTCTTGGTGGAGTCGTAAGAAAATTTATTTTTTGCATAGATTTCTTAGTTGAAAAAAAAAATCCAATTCTTGCCTATTTGTAAGAAGTGGATGTTCTTTATGAAGATTATCAAAGAGGAGTTTCTGCGTGTGAATTACACCTTGAAGATATCAAATTGTGTTGAAGCTAGTAATCTTGTAATAAGATTTGTGAATTCCTTCATGAGATTGAAAGATTCTTTTGCGAGGAATTGTGGGGCTAAATACTACATGAGTTTTTAGATGTAATTGGCGGTTAGGAAATATTGAGTGTTTGAGTGATTCGAGTATGGTTGTAATCTATGTTGTATCGCTTGATCAATAGTGAAACTTATTGCTGCTCTCCCCGTGGACGTAGGTCACTATGATCGAACCACGTAAATCTGGTGTCCTTATTTTATTATTCGATCTTTTGCTTTTGCAACAATAAGCATTCAATAGGTTTATCTATAGAAGATTCTCATGAGGTGCTTGTCCTTCAAGCTCAGGAAATCATATAATTAGTTGATTCATCACTTCTCTAGAAATATCATTCACACTGCACTTCTATGGAAATGATTTGCAGTACAGGTGTTTCCTACTTTACAACTCTTTTTTGGAAGTTTATGAGCTTAATTATTTGGTTTAGTTTCTGAACAACTTTTGACGGCATAGCAAGTCAACATACTCGATTTGGAAGCTATCTTGCATGAGTACTTCATTTTTCCTCAAGAAGTAAATTCATTTCATAGTCTATCAAGTTTATACTGAGCCCAATGGAAGGACACACTTTATTATAGACGTCTCCTGTTAGCTTCATCTATATTTGTACGGAAATCTTATGCATAAAATGATTTACATATTTGGATGTGGATGCAGTGTTTGAATACTGTCTTAACACGGAAATCTTATGCGCATAATGATCAATGAGTAATATCAACAAAGTCCCATTTGATCCCCTTCCTCATGCCCCTTCTTCTAACTTGCTTGTTTCAGGAACTCCACGAATGTCACCTTTGCTGTCAGAAAGTTCGGTTGATTCAGCTCTTGAGGGATTTTTTGGAATTTTTGAATTAGCCACGGAATCACCTTGCACTTCGCCAAAATTTGAGTTGGATCAACAATATTACACGATCGTGGAAGAGAATGGTCAGTCATTCTCACTGTCTGATCTCTCAGGCTCATTTTCTTCTTCCTCTGTACGATCCCAGACATCCTTATTGGCTTAGGGGCATTATCATCGAGCAATATCGAAAAGTCCAACTGGATCCCCTTCCTCATGCCCCTTCTCTGAACTTGCTTGTTTCAGGAACTCCTCCATCGTCCATTGTGAAAAATTCACCTCAGGCGTCTTGTGTTCCTCCCCCTCCTCCTCTTCCTTCTGTGGGTCGGATGGAGCAAATGATGTCTTCTTTTGAACCGTCTCAAGATGCAATTATGATGCGAAATATTGTTGAACACCCAAAATCGCAGGCCCTCAATCATCAACCATTTTTGTCTTCAGAAATGCCTCAAGTTGTCATCTCAGGTAATACGTTCACAACGGAATTTTTTATGCATGCTTCTAGTCACGGAGGAATGATTCGCACTCATTTTTCATTGTCCACCACAGAGTATTATGAACTTTTCCGATTTTAAATGTAGGATGGGGCATGTACCTGAATTGAAGTGAACTACCTTTACTCGGTCACAGCTTGATTCATTTATGTTCAGTTCCACTTGGTCCAGTCCAGCCATAGATTTACTGAAAAACAGTTTGACCAATTGGCGAGACACATGCAACACAAACGTGGAATAGACGGTCATCTCTCAGATGAAGGGATTGTTTTGGCTAGTAGGACCATGCAATGCTCCTATAATAACTATCACATAATTTCATTCTAATTAGATGTAAATCTATGAAATAAATTTCTTTTTGACTCAAAATCTATGAAATAACTATCACTCATAAAAGATCACTTTGGACTCAAAATTTCACAAGTTGTAGCCATTGTCTGCTGGGATAGGGTGCTTATCACCACGGTTTATACTTCAAGGAAATTTCCATTGAATGAAATGAATTTCCTTAAAGTTGCCTCACGTTCTGCAATTGCCTGAATTCTCTTTATGGCCATTATTGCTTAACATTTTCATGTAAAATAGGTGAGAACACGGAATCTGTGAAGTGGGAAGAAATAGCAGCTGTGACAGAAACAAACATGGAGGTAACTTCTGTCAGTGACTCAGCATCCTCATCGGCTGTCAATGATAACAGTGTGGAAGCTACTGCTGTAGGTGTCTATAACTCATCGCAATTCCCTGCTATGCCAAAGCAGGAAAAACCATACCAGCAGAATGGCTCATCATCATCAACCTTCATGTCATCTGGATATGACTACGATGTTTTCCTGAGTTTTAGGGGGCCAGATACTCGCTCGGGCATTACAAATTTCCTCTATACTAGGTTGTTAGGGGCTAGAATCCACACATTTAAGGACGATAAAGAGCTCTATGTTGGAGAGAAATTTGAAACTGAGTTGCTCAAAGCTATT
This sequence comes from Eucalyptus marginata, assembly GCA_014182565.1. Taxonomy (NCBI): domain Eukaryota; kingdom Viridiplantae; phylum Streptophyta; class Magnoliopsida; order Myrtales; family Myrtaceae; genus Eucalyptus; species Eucalyptus marginata. The sequence goes on from CM024587.1 coordinate 19,791,024, forward strand.
AGCCAATCAAAAATTGCAATTCCCATCTTTTCCAAGGACTACGCCTCTAGTAAATGGTGTCTTAATGAGTTGGTCCAAATGGTGGAGTGTAGTAAAATAGGGAGACAGAAGGTTATGCCCCTTTTTTATGGCGTTACTCCAGCAGAGGTCCGTCATCAACGTGGATCTTATAAAGAAGCCTTTATTTCGCATAAGGAGAAATTTGGTGCCAACGTTCGTAAGTGGGAAGCTGCTCTCAACTACGTTGCCTATCTAAAAGGATGGGACAATTCGAAGAAGGATAGGTATGTCATTTTCTGAGTTATCATTTTGGCGCGATATTCCATACTATTACCTTTTCTTCTTATTATGTTTTCCCTTTCCCTTCCATGATATTAGAGGTGAAGGAGAACTGGTAGAAGAGATTGTCCAGGAGGTTATAAATCAGTTGAAAATGGCTTGTCTGCCGATAACAGACTGCTTGGTCGGAGTTGAAAGTCATGTGAAGAAGATCGATACAATGATGTGTGCTGATTCGAAAGACATAAGAATTCTTGGAATCCATGGTATGGGGGGCGTAGGAAAGACTACTCTTGCCAAAATCATCTACAACCAGCTGTCACATCATTTTGAAGCTTGTTGCTTCCTTTCTGACATCAGGGGAACTTCAGAGCTTAAGGGCATCGAAGTTTTGCAAAATCAACTAATCTCTGATGTTCTCAAAAGAAAGGAGTCAAACATTAGCAATGTTGAGGAAGGAATCAAGATAATACAAAATAGTTTACGCAATAGAAAGGTTCTGGTACTACTTGATGATGTCGATCAAATGGCTCATTGGGATGCACTGATAGGAAAAGCTGCATTGCTTGGTTTAGGAAGTAGAATCATCATAACTAGTAGAAACAGGGATATTGTCGATGTTCTTGAGTTTTGTTATCCATATGAGCTTATGAGCATGAACTTCAATCAATCTCTTCAACTTTTTTGCAAACATGCTTTCGGAAGAGATTACCCTACGGATGATTATGTTGCTTTCTCCACAGAAGTGGTCAAAAGTACAGGAGGTCTTCCTCTTGCTCTTGAGGCTATAGGTAAACTACTTCCGTGCAGAAGCAAACATGTTTGGGATGCGATATTAAAGAAGTTGAAACAAGTTCCTCTTAAAGAAGTAAAACAGAAGTTGAAAATAAGTTATGATGCCTTGGATGATTGGCAAAAGCATATCTTTCTTGATATAGCTTGTCTTTTCGCTGGATTTGATCAAAGGATAGCACTCTGCTCATGGAAAAATTCCAATCTCTTCCCAGAAGTAGATCTTGAGGTCCTTTAGAAAATGTCTTTGATTAAAATCAGTGAAGACAAGAAGATATGGATGCATGATCAGCTCAGAGGCCTTGGTAGAGACATTGCTCATAAAAAATTTGATAAAGAACGAGAAAAACAGACTCAGTCGCGGAACCATGAGGAAGGTTTGGATGGGGTGATGGAAACGAAGGTAAATTTGCATTTCAATTACTTTATCCTCATCAACTTGACAAGTTTAGGCCTTTTCACTGTGATTGTATGCTCAATAATATTTAAGGAAGGTATTTCGTATCTCATGATGAGTATTATGACTTGTTTTTTGGTTATACTAATGCTTAGATTTATTTTTTATGTTCGGAACGACCATATATACTTGTTGAATATAGTATCCTTGCTCTCCTGTTTTGCCGTCGCAGGGAACAAAAAAAATTGAAGCTCTTTGCCAAAAGTCTGACCCTCAGTTGCTATATTATTTTGCAAACGAAGAAGTCCAGAGGCCGTCTAATCAAAGATACACTGTAGTGAGTCTCCTGTTTTGCTCTCCTGTTTTCCAGAAGAATTGGCCTTCAAATGATTTCCCAGCCAATCTACAAAACAAGACGCTTATGCTTTCCAACTTGAGATGGCTTTCGTGGCATCATTTTCCCATTGAAGTTAAGATCACCAATTTTTCCATGATGAACATAGTCATTCTGCATTTGGGGCACTGCCCTAGTCTCACTGACGTTCAAAGCATTGAAGGCTTGGCAAGTCTCAGGATTTTGAAGCTCATAGAAATTCCGCTATTGGAGAGATTGCCTGAGCTATCAAAATTAAAGAAGCTCGATGAACTGCAATTAGGGCACTGCCATAATCTGATCGACTTGCAAAGCATAGAAGGCTTGGGGAATCTCAGAACTTTGAAGCTCATACAAATTCCGCTACTGAAGAGATTACGTGATCTATCAAACTTGAAGAAACTCACTGAACTTCACTTGCGATACTGCCATGGTCTAACTGAAATAAAAAGCTTTGACGGTTTGGAGAATTTGATGATCTTGAAGCTAGGTGAACTTCCTCTACTTGAGAGATTGCCCAATTTATCGAACTTGAGGAAGCTTACGCATCTTGACCTACGACAATGTCATAATCTTGTGAAGATTCAAGGAAGACTGGAGTCATTGGAAGACTTGAGCATAAAAGGATGCAGGTCTTTAGATGAGATGTTTGATCCAGCTTCGAGTTTCAAGAAACTAAAATCTTTGCGAATACATGATTGCGAGAAGTTGCATCTTGACAGGATATGGGTCTCGAAGTTTGAAAGATCTGATAGGGTATATGGAAATTCGAGATGTTTGATACTGAGTAAAATGGGCATTTGCGTTTGTCAGCTAGGTAGACAGTTCTTTTTGCCATCGCTTCCATAGTGAAAACAAATAGACATGTAATGCACACATTGTGTCTAAAGAAGAGTTGATCAGGTCATCCTCTTGTCATTACAATCTGAGGGGGATATGATTTTCTTCAAATACAACTACTAATTTTGTCCACTATAAGAGTTGATTAGGTCATCCTCTCATCTTGATTTAATTGGAGTTTTAGGGTCTACACGAGAACATTTCTATTCCTAAGAATTTCTGTTTTTTTGTTCTCCGGAAAAAAAAAAAAGAACGTAAAACCCGTTTGGTAACGCCAAGTTGATTTCTATTTCCCGGAATAGAAAAGTGAGCATGGGAATAGAAACGAGAAACAAAAAAAAATTGCTTCTTGTCCCGGGAACAATTTCTAAAAATAAGCAAATTTTCTTTTTTATTTTTGTTTTATTTCTCTCTTGCCGTGGCCACCTCCAACCGGTCCGGAGCCACCGTTGACCGCCACCCGCCGGTCGCGGCCGCCCGCCCGCCGCCGACCGTGAGCAAGAATAAAAAAACAAATAAAAAAACAAATAAATAAAAAAATAAATAAAAAAAATAAATACAAAACACAAATAAAAAAACAAATAAATACAAATGAATACAAAAAAAAACAAATAAAAACAAAAACAAAAAACAAATAAATACAAACAAAAGAAGAAAAGAAGAAAAAACAAATAAATACAAATAAATACAAAAAGAATTTAAAACAAATAAAACAAATAAAAGAATAAAAAACAAATAAAAAACAAATAAATACAGAAAACAAATAAATACAAAAAAGAATAAAAAACAAATAAAAAAGAACAAATAAAAACAAACAAATACAAAAAAAGAATCGTTGCGTTACCAAACGCATTTCTATTCTTTTTCTATTCCAAGTAGAAATTTTGTGCGGTTATTAAACGGGTTCTTTTGCTCGTAAACTGTTTCTCCAGGAATAGAAATAGAAAAGAACTATTTCGGAAAAAAACTCTTCCCCAGCCAAGAAATTTTATCATGCGCACCCTTACTAATTCCATAGATCCACATCGTCTTATCAAAATGTCAATACTCATTGTGCACACTCGTATTGTATCTTCTGAAAAGCTAGTACACTCAACTTGAGAGATCAAGCCAATGGTTGTCCCAGAGCTTAGCAAGTTGGTTGACCATTTCGATGTCTCCATGTGGAAGACTCGTTGATCTTCTCGAGCTTATGACATGACTAATATTATGAGTACACTCTCTGGTTGCATTTTTGCTATTTATAAGTGGAGACAATTTGAAGAGTCACAAGCATATGTTCCTTATATATTGTGGGTAAAGAAATTTTTCCTATGATTTTATGAAATTATAAGCGAAAAAATATGTGCCGGCAGGTTATTTTTCCAAGAAAAATGAGCTAAATATATATTGAATTAGCATCTAATCAACCTAGCTACATTTCGTAATCAAATTTAAGACTTCATATTTTAATTATCATCACATGTTCGCTTACCTAAAAAATCAGATAGATGGTTATGTGTTTGGACATATTGAGAGAAATATAAGGCAATTTCAATGAATTTTGTTCTAGACGATACCAATCGACACACTCAGTGTATCCAGCAAAATGCATCAACACACCATATTATTTTGATTATTTATTGGCATTTTGGTAATTTTTAATATTTTTTGTTTAGTAGATATTACTATTCCAAAACATATTTTTACGATAGCAACAAGTTCAAAGTATTATCTACAACATTGAGATGGTTACATGTTTGGACACATTGAGAGAAAGATAAGGCAATTTCGATGAATTTTGTTCTAGACAATACCAATAGACACACTCAGTGTATCCAGCAAAATGCATCAACACGCCACATTATTTTGATTATTTATTGGCATTTTGGTAATTTTTAATATTTTTTGTTAAGTAGATATTACTATTCCAAAACATATTTTTACCATAGCAACAAGTTCAAAGTATTATCTACATCACATTTTAAGATATATCTTATTGAATCTTTTTGAAACATCCAAACATCTCGCGCTTCTTTCAATTCAATGTAAATTTTTCTCATTAAGACGTTAAAAGCCATCGGTATTTCACTACCTTGATATTAATGATTGGAAAATAACTCAAAAAGTCCTAAATATATTGTACCAATATCAATTATGTCCTAAACTTTTCAATTTGACTAATGTAAGTCTAAACCTTTTGATGATATTGGGCTTGTCTAATGTAGGCCGGAAATCACTGACATAGTAGTCTAATCAACACTAACCGCAATCGACACGTACGACACCACCTAAAATGACATTTCGAGAAATATTATAAATGTTTTTGTTCTCTTTGCTTTTCTTTTTTCTTTTGGGATAAGTGTACCAAAAGTTCTAAAACTTGTCCCAAAAGTACAATCGAATTTTAAAATTTTTAAAAGTGTAATCAAGTCCTAAAACTTATCAAATTAGTGTAAACAATTCTCTCAGTTAACTCCATCCAATTTGACTAACAGAAAATGCTAACGTGTCATTTTTATTACTTTATTAAGACACGCAACACCAAATCAGAAAATAATTTTGATATGTTCAAAAATAAAAGATAAACATTTTAAAAAAGAAAAAGATCATAAAAGAAAAAAGTCTAACAAAAAAGAAAAAAGAAAAAAGAAAGCTAGCTTATTTATTTATGAGAAAATTACAAGTAAGGATTTGAAGTGAATCTATTTTCTTAAATAAGGACCTAAAGTGAACTTTGTGTCATATAAGGACCCGTAGCGGATCAATTGTTTCAAATAAGGACTCGAAGTGAATTTTGTGTTAAATAAAGACCCGAAGTGATCAAGTTAATCTCTATTGAGGACCTTAGCTCGCCGGCGGACATTTTCTGGCAATTAAAATAGGGGCAATTTTGTCAGAAATTTGTGATTGGAAAAAAAGGGAAAATTCTAAATTAATTAAGTTTAGGTTATTCATTTAGATGTTTACGTTTTCTTCTTTCTTCTCCCCCATTGCTCCTCAACCAAATCGATGCCCGGTCATCGTCGCGACTCGATTCTCATCACTCCTCGCCTTGCTCAACCACCAATCCTTTCGCTTCGATGCAGTCCCACATTTGTTTGTGAATGATGAGCCTATGATTATCTTTGACGATCATGTTCTAATGAAGTACCTTAATTTTTGCTTTTTTTGTTCATTTTGGATCTCTATGGGCTTACTTTGTTACCGTGACTTTTAAAATTTCCTTTCATGTATCATTTTAATAATGAATGGAAATTTCTTTTTGACCAAAAAGAAAAAGAAGAAGAAGAAGAAGAAGAAGGAGAAGAAGAAGAAGTGGACGTGTAGAATAGAAACCGTGTGCAAGACTCCTAGATTCTGCTGTTTGTGTGAACACAACAAATTTTGCATAACATGGCCTTGCGAGTCGCAACAAGAGTCACATCATGGTCAGTGGTTCTAGAAGTCATGTGGGCTTTTGGGAGGCTAGACTATTGATATATAAATTTTGATGATATGTTTAATCATTCCTTAATTGCATAGAAAATTATGTATTACTTTATAACCCCTAAGTAAAAAATTAATTTTCATTATATTGCATTGTATATAGACATTAAGAGCATTTGCATTACTAGTTTAAAAAAATTATTATACCTATTTTATTTTTGAAATTATTTAAAAAATAAGAAAAATTTATTTGAAAAATATTAATATGTCATTTGTTTCTAATCTTATTTTAGATATTTGATTTGGGAATAATAGAATTTGGAGATTTTGGGTCTGAGTAAAGAAATTTCAAGTTGTGAAACCTCTAAAGGTGCGTTTTGATAACTATTATATTCCCGAGAATAATTTTTATCGAAATAATTTTTTTATTCTCGTTCCAGAAACAATTTATAAGCATTTGAAAGTGTTTGGTAATTACTCAAAATTTCTATTCACGAAATAGAATTGTATTTTGTACCGTCATCAAAATTTTTAATACAAACCATTTTCTTTTAATTTTTAAATAATTTTATTATTATTTTCTCTTTTTTATTCTATTCTTTTTCTTCTTCTCCAAGCTTTGACCGATTGCTAACCTCGGGATGATCTAGAGATGAAGGCCGATGACCTTGGCAAAGTATTGCCGGCCCCCGACGAGGGCATGCCTCGTCGACTGAGCCTCGCCGATAGCTGGGTGAGGCTCGGTGGAGCCTTGGCTAGGTGGGGCCAAGCTTACCCAGCCGTCGGTGGGACTCGACCTTGTCGAGCCACCACGAGGTAGGAGTTGCCCGGCCGTCGGCCAAGATGTTGACCTTGTGGTGGAGCCTTTGCTAGGTGGGGCTAAGCTTACCCGGTCGTCAACCAAGACACTGACCTGGTGGTGGCTTGACGAGGTCGAGCCCTGCTAGTGGCTGGGCAAGCTTGGCCTCGCCTAGCTAGGCGAGGCTCCCCAATGGTCAAGGGAGGCCCGAGCGAGGTTCGTCGGTGGTTGGGTGAGCCTTGAGTAAGCTCATCCAACCTCGTCCAACCAGCCGGCGGCCGGTGACAATGGAAGAAGAAGAGAGAATGAAGAAGAATAAAAGAAGAGAAAAAAGAAAAAAAAAGAAAAAAAAATTGGATTGACTTGATTTTAGAATTATTACCGAAAATTTTAAAAAATAACTTTTTGTACTTTTTGATTTTGTTTCAAACCTACTTTCAGGAACAAGTTTATTTTCGAGAATAAAAATTTACCAAACAAATTTCAATTCCAAATCTATTTTCAAAAATAAAATAATAAAATGAATCACTATTTAGTAAGTTGTCAATTGCATTCTAAATAGATCAATTATTTAAAACATGCCACTTGCTGCCATCATGATTTATTCATGTGAGCTCTTGTCAGGTGCTGCAAGGACACGAAACCCAAAAATAAACCTAGGTTTGGCTTTAAGTGGGGACAAAAAGGAAAAGGTCCCTCTTTTATTGAAAAGGCTTCTCACGTTCAAAAGGAGGGCGGATTCCATAGTGAGGGGGAGGCCGCCGTCTTGTGTTTTGGCCAGCGAAGCAAAGGCTTCTCCTTCCTCTCATTCCAACCTCTCAATTTCTTGTTCCCGCTCAACTCACTCCGTCGAGCAATCTCCATTAGGGTCCGTTCGTTTCGGCTGAAAATAATTTCCGGAAAAATATTTTCCGAATTTTCCTAGCGTTCATTTCACGGAAAATGAATTTGAGGAAAATGTTTTCCATCAAAGAAAAAAAAAAAAAGTATTCTAAAGTAGGGGAAAATATTTTCCATTTTTGAAAAGTGGAAAACATTTTCCTCACTTAATCTCTCTTATCTCACACTTCTACAAATCCCGACTTCCTCCTCCCCTTTATTTTTCTTCTTTTCTTTGTTCATTCGAATTATTTTTTATTTTTATTTTTCTTTTTTTAATTCGAATTATTTTTAATTTCCTTTTCCTTTTTCTTTTTTTCTTTTTCTTTTTTTTTTGTTTCTCATCTTTTTTCTTTCTTGGTTAGTCGTCGACCAAGTGAACTTCAAGCTCGTCGATCTCAAACTTGCGCTCGTCGATCGGCGAGCCTCGAGCTTGATGCTCGCGCTCGCCAACTGGGAGTGGAAAATATTTTCCTTACCGAACATCGGAAAATATTTTCCGAAACATTTTCAGGATTTAGCCGAACACCGAGAAAATATTGTCATTTTCTGGAAAATAACTTTTGGGAAAATTTTTCCGGAAATGGCTCATTTTCTCGCGAAACGAATGGAGCCTTAAAATCTCATCTTTTCCCAGAAGTTGGAAACGGCTATCACAACGTCGAGTTGTCAAAGTTACGAATCCACTGTTTTGCGGGCTTTGTGGGGAGCTCGGCCGAAGGCGCGGGCAAGAGGAACAGAGAAAAATAAGCGACGGAAAAAGCTGAGTGAGGGGGTTCGCTTGGCCTGTGTCCCTTTTTCAAATTAAAAAATTAAAATATACTTGTATAATTTTTTAAAAAATATTATAAATTATTATAAATTCAACAATTCCAAAAAATAATTATTTCCCATGAATTAGGAAAATGGCTTTAAAAATAGTTTTTTTTTGGGGGTAAATTTCCCTTTAAATGTGGGAAAACCTTTGATTAAAAATTGTGTTCAAAATTTGGACAAGCCCCTTTTACCATAGGGTTTCAAATGTCCTTAAAGATAAATGTCCTTGATTGTGCGCTTTCGATAGATGATTATGGCTTCCTTTTAGCCTAGTGAGGATTGACGTTTATTTATTTATTAGTGTTAGATGCTTGTTTTCCTTTGCAATGTACTTAATGCCCATTTTGGTTGTTGATTGTTATTTTAATGATTGTGCACTCGCATGATTACCTTATACGTCAATGAATAGGCCTAAAATCAATCCAAACTGCCTGACAATTTTTTTTTAAATGAACAAAATTAGGTACTGAAAAGGTACTAATTGTTTAATTAGTTTAATCAAATCTTCGACCATAAATTATCTGATTGCGTAGAAAGTGAAGTATGTTTCTGTGCTTTACTTAATTTCTAACCAACCCCTATAGACTAGTGACGAGGTATGGGCTAATGAGAGCTCGCATCTAAAACATGGGTCATAGGCCCGTCATTTATGAAATACCTTTAAACCTATTTTCCTCCTTGCTAAGGATTAGGTTGTGAACAAAGGGGTAGGCCGCGACGGGGAGGTTGAGAAGGATAAAATTTGACAAGAATATGAAGAATTTGTCTAGTGCAATGCAGCCATTAACGTTTGAATGAAACTCTATATCCTTGCTAGCACTTGAAATCATGTGACTGGCTAATAACATTGTATTGGATAGATTCACATCATACTATTGATCGTTGGTGAATAAAAATAGCTTTCCTCATAAATTGCTTGTGAAAATTTCATGAGCTTCTTAATCAAATCAACTGATAAGAAGAAGTAACAGTACTTACGGTAAAAGGAGGAGAGAAAAGAAAGGCGCCCCCTGGGGGGTAGAAAGTACAAAAAACATAGATAGTACTATAGTAGGCCAACTAAGAGCGACAGGCATAACATGTTCACATTCTCTAAAGCAAAATTATGACTCCTAACATTAACGAGAATACATATAACTAAGCTTCACGATAGACTACATGAATAGGATGACCACATTGAGTAGTCTTCAGGACGGCAATTGATCATTGATCACATAGGACTCTAGAACGGTGCTCCTCAATTCCTTTGAATGTCAAATATGGCTAGTAATATTTAAGGTAGAGGAGAAAAGAGGAAACTTAATTTTTTTAGCATCGGGAATTTTGATTAGTCATAAATCCAAACTTGTTAGACTCATTAGAAGTCGTGTTATCAATTGGAGTGATCCATTAATCACCAATCTGATGACAAATTAAAATAATAACAAGAGTCACTAGATTTCTGTAAGTAAGCTCTTGCTCTAGCACCTCTCTTCACAAACAATTAGACCAAATTTCCTATAATAGCACGTACTAAATCACTTTTTTTCCGTCAATGTCAATTCTATCGAAATATAATACTCTTAGTCATACAAACATAACTAAACTATACAGAGCCAGCTCAAAGATATTCCATTTTATGACGGTAAGATGATATTATAGATAACAACCGACAACACTGGCATAGATCAATATAAGAACAGCTTACAAGTTCACGTAGCCTCTGCACGAGGGCCCTCTCTTAGCAATGATGAACACCCACTGCCATCTTCACGTTAACTTGAATTAATTAAATAAACAATTAGAAAGAAAATAAAGAGTGGCGAACTTGATTCTCCTTTTTGACGATTTGATAAAATTTCAAGTTAAGACATGTTTGAGAACTTAGGTTGGCATATCATTGATACCGATTCTTTTATATTCCATGCAAAATCAATTATGAAGCACTCATTTTTGTCCTATTATTTCGATTGTCTCTGCTGTTATATGCACTATATATGGCATAAGATACTAGCTGCAATCTAAGCTAGGGATGTGTTTGTTTCAGGAAAAGTGTTTTTCGATAGTTGATTTTATGGATTTTTACCCGTTTGGTTCATAGAAAATAGCTAGTTAACTGAAAACACTTTCTGGTCAATGAAAATATTTATGTATAAATTTAGGAAAGTGAATTCTTAAATCTAAAGAGGTGAAAACATTTTCCGAAGTTGCTAATCTCAAATTTTTCAATTTTTAATTTTAATTTTCTTTCTTTATTTCCTTCCCTTTTTATTTTTTATTTCTCACTTAATCGGTCATCGGGTTTTGGTGATCGACCACAAGCACAGGCTGGTGAGGCTCATGCTTGATGGTGCTAGGTTGAGGTTGTAGGCCTCATGTGAGGTTGACACTTGACGAGAATTGGCAAGCTTGAGCTCGAAATCACCAACCGCGTGCAAGGTCGAGCCTCATTGGTTTGTGCTTGTGCTTCGAGCTTGAGGCCAGCAAGCTTGAGTCTCGCTAGATCTTGATGAGCTTTGAGCTTGAGCTCACTTGTGGTTGTCACTAGCCAATTGCAGTAGAAGGAGGAAAATGAAAAAAAAAAAAAAAAAAAAGAGAGAGAGAAAAAAAGAGAAAAATATATAAAATAATTAAAATTTAATTTAAAAATAATAAAAAATATATTTAAAAGTTTGATTTTTTTTTTCCTAAGATAAAGTCACGAGATTAAAATCATTTGTTAATAAGAACCAAATATTAAAAAAATTGATTATATATTCCTAAATAAAGGAAAATTAATTGCATTCCTAAAAAAGGCTTTTTCGGAAAATATTTTCTTTTATCATTAAATTTTTCATGAAATAAATGCACCCTACATTTGTGTGTATATATACCAATTGAAGTATCACGACATGCGTCCAAAAATATGAGGACGGAACTAGAGAGCTATTACAAGTTCATTCAATCCCTTATTGGGTATTATTTGAGTTCCAAGAGAATCCAATACGCCAAATTCCCTAGGCTTCCGGCTGGGTTGATTTTTCATATGTTTCTTGCAAATGAATAGGTCATTAGAGTTATATTAATTGGCTTATATACAATATTAGTGGAATACCACAATATAGTAGAACGGATGTTTTGTACAGTTTCCTCACTACGGCAAGTTTACTAGATTTTAATACAGAAAAAATAAAGATTAATTAGATTAGCAATGTTATAATTACAAATAACATTCATAAGTGATTAATAAATCTCGTGTATGTCTAAGTAACTTGGTATATAAATCTATGTCAACAGATTTATTGTGGATGAAGTAATTTTTCTACTCATTCAAATAAGAATTCTAAGAACCGACCAAAAAAAAAAAAGAATTCTAAGAGGTACAGGATCATATAAATGTGCAAAGAATTGTAAGGGTCCATTTATTTGAGAAAAAATAATTTTCGAATTCTTTTTTCAATTTTTGGGTGTTTGGATGACGAAAAATTAATTAAACTACACAAAACAACGAGCTTAGATGACACGAAAATGACTTCTCCATTTGGCAAGGATGAAATCATTTTTCCTAGATAGTGAAACAAATATAACTAATTATTTTCCTAAAAACGGATTTCCATTGTAAAGATTTTTATTTGACGCGAAGTTTGCACCAAAACATCCTAAATTTTGTTTTCACATTCCTCTCCTATCATCGTGCCCAAGTAATGGACGTGGACTTGTGGCACCGTGCCGTTGACCTCCTTGTGATAAACGAAGAAAATGGGATGAGCAGATGACGAGAAGAACTGAACCAAAAAACGAGGGGACGAAGACCGAAGAAAGCTGTCGTTCTCCGGTGGTGAGGTTTGTACCATGGTCTTCATGCTGTTTACCGCGCTCGTGATATTTTCGACACAAATGGAGCCTTTTTGCTGACCGAGGCCTTCGACTCGTCATCGGTCCCAATGGCAGTCACTGAATCGCCGTCGCGAGCTCCGGGAATGGCTGCGCCGGAGGAGAAGCGAATGGACGAGGTGCTGTCGCAGCAAGTCCGCTCGGCCGCGGACGAGGCCGAGTCGTTCAAGTCCGAGTGCTCCGAATTTAAGAAGATCCCGGCCCTCCTCGACGCTTCTCTCGGGGACCTGAAGTGGCTGCTCAGTGTCTTCGATACCGAAGGTGAGGGTGTTGGTATGGAGATCTCCCTGCCTCCGATTGCGTATAATGAGCCGATTCTGGCTTGGGTTTGGTCCTACATCGCCTCGCTTTACATGGGACCCCTGCCTGTTCGAATTGAGGTTGCAAATGAGTTGGCTTCTCTCGCGCGCGACAATGACAGGAACAAGATGATTATGGTGGAGGAAGGCGGCCTGCCTCCGCTGCTCAAGCTCCTAAAGGAGAGTTCGGCTCCCGATGCTCGAAATGCCGCCATGACTGCGCTCCGCTACTTGGCCAATGATCAGGGGCGAGTACAGGCGATTGTGAATGAACTTGGAGTTGAGACTATTCTGCAAATCCTTCCTTCGCTGTCTGGAGTATGGACGACAATTGAAGACCGGCAGTCCCAGCCGCCGCCTGACCAGATCATCAAAGCGAATGATGATTTGTCTAAAAGGACACGGTGAATTTTTAGAAACTCCCAATGTTCCCAACTGCATGGGCTAGGTTCTTTATGACAACATTACCAACATACAATCCATTGCACCTTTTACTATGCACGTTTCATTCAATGAACAACAAAGCAAGTAGAACCCGTTGCCCCGACTTAATTATTACAATGTCTCCTAGTCTGCAAAGATAATGTTTCTCGACCGGAAATTGCCTGTTATGTCCTGCATTATGATGAAGTAACACGGACTTTTGGTTTTACATGAGTGTAATTCTAGTGTGTCAAGATGCTTGATGTGAAGCATATGGATTAATCCTGTTGCAATATGGCCTTACTCTGGATATTCTCTTACAGGAATCTGCCCGATGGAGGGGTGTTGGAAGTCTCTGACAGAGTCTATGGTGAGCTTTCACATATTCAGTATCAATATACTACAATAGTTTATATGTGCAGTACCGTCAGATTCCAGGATTCTATGTATGCTTCTTTATTTTAGTGGTCGGATGCACTAACAGCCCGTAGTCTTATTTTCTAAGATTTTCCTCCTCTAGGGGAATTAGTGGAAAACCTATGTATCAACAAGGAATGAACGAAGGTCATAATATGTCAAAAGAACGTACAAGCTTGTGTACCGTAGTATTTGGTTCTTTTCCCATCTTGGTCGTAACATGGGCTCTAGGCACATGAAACGCATACAGACTAAAAATTCCAGGATCGATGACTTTGTTACTTTGCAGAAGAGGCATAAAGTTTCTGTAGAGGAGTTAGTTGCTAGTCAACCAACTGTGATTAGATAGCTGCTCGGCACAAGCATTGTCTTCCACAGAAGAATGTCATCACATTTCATATCACTGCAATTGCAAGTTCATTTCTTTGTTTCAGCTAAAAGGAGATGCTTGTTCAAATCCACATTTAAATGGTACCATTGGCACAACCCACAGCCCTGCTTCAACCTGGGAGCATCTTTATGCTCATGTTAACCAACTTCCAGCAACTGTGTAGCCTCAGTAGCTTTTGAGGGTGCATCAATGTTGTATTGACCAGCCAAATGGCATTGGGGCTCAACTCTGATAAGAAGAGATCAGCTCAGGCCGGATTGAAGAGAAGAAGACCCATAAATTATCAATGACTGCTAGGCTATCAGAATATTAAGACTAACCCAAAACCAGAGTAGGTCATTCCAGTGCCCAATCCGCAAGTCCATAGCATTGAAAGAATTAAGAAAACACAAAAAATGCTATTTTGTTTGAAAGGCTGGAAAGCCTAGAAGTCGAAGGAAGTATCCTTCGATGGAGCTAATCAGCTACAAGCACTTTCTGTAATTGCTTCCTTGTTAATCCCAGAGGCTCCTGTGGGTGCTACTGACTAGTCATAAATGCATATTTCGCAATTCCCAATTATACTTGCTGGTGAAAGTTCATAAGCATTCAAGATGTTCATCTGCAGAAGATCCGCATGAGGTGCTTATCCTTTGAGTTCAGGGGATCATTTCATTAGTTTCAGGGGATCATTTCATTAGTTTAATTCACCCTACACCTCTATGGAAATGATCTGCAGTAGATGGGTTTCCTAATCTTTTCTAGTCACTATTTCCTGGAATTTTATGAATGTGTTTTTGTGGTTTAGTTTCTAAACAACTTTTGACAGCATAGCAAGTCATCATCCATAATTTGGAAGCTTCCTTGCACGAGTACTTCATTTCACCTCAATCATTTCATGGTCTATCAAGTTTATACTTACACACTTGATGATAGATGTCTTCCGTTAGCTTTATCTATTTTTGTACACCAATCTTATGCACATAATGATATATAAATGTGGATGTGGATGCAGTGTTTGATTACTGTCTTACTTGCGATTGGTCTTTTTCTGGCCAAATTACCACGGACTGGTTGAAGGATGATGGATATAAGGTTTACGTGAGAGACATAGTTGCAAAACTCCAAGACCAATTTTCTGTGGCCTCTTTCATGGTGCTCAATTTTGGAGAGCAAGATAACCAAAGCCCAATGGCTGAAGTGTTGTCTGAATATGATATAACTGTCATGGAACTCCCTCAAAATTATGGAGGTTGCCCTATACCGAGAGTGGAGATTATCCACAACTTCTTGAGGTCTGCCGATGAATGGTTGTCATCTGATACGCAACAGAACGTGCTGTTGATGCATTGTGAAAGAGGTGCATGGCCAGTTTTGGCATTCATGTTGGCTTCTCTCTTGTTATATAGGAAGAAGCAGGATGGGGAGCAGAAAACACTTGACATGATTTACAAGAAAGCGCCCCATGAACTGTTGCAGCTGACATCAACACTGAATCCATTGCCTTCCCAGCTGAGATACCTTCACTATGTTTCCACACAGAATGCTGGTTTAGATTGGCCTCCGCAAGATAAGGTGCTTGTGATAAAAAGTGTTGAACTAAGGTCGATTCCTCACTTGGATGCTGAAGGGGGATGTCGTCCTATTGTTAAGATACTGGGACGGGACCCATTTATGGTTGCTGATCGAACTGCCAAAGTTCTGTTCTCAACACCCAGAAGGAGTGAACATGTTAGGCATTACAAACAGGTAATTTTGATTTTGTTGGCAATCCATATAACCTGAAATTATTCATGGGATTTGATTGTATGTGTTTGTCAGGTATGATTCCACTTTCTCTCCCATGTATTGGTTGGCTTATGGTACCAAGCTTTTTCACCTTAGATGTTTGTAAAACCTTGATGCATTTGTAGATAGGAGCTGCAAGCAGTGATGGTTATCTTAGTGTTTTGAATGTCTTAGTAACAGAGTGTTAAACAATGAAATCAAGCTGCAAAAGATCACTGTATATCACATTATGTTGTAAGGCAAGTATGCTGCATATTGAGAACTTGCCTAATTTCCTCTTGGCAAAAATGATGCATTTGTCGTAATCCCTGGTACGTATAATGTAACTCTAGTGTATGACTAGTGTGATTTCTTGAGTGTCTCATTTTGAGCCTATAAACATCAGCATGCTTTTGTCCAGTCTAGTCAGAAAGATGAGTTATCGTTCTTTAATTTTTTCCTTTTATAGGCTATCATTCTTTTATTTTGCTTTCCTGGTAACAGTGTTTTGCTTTACATATAGAATGACTACAACTCTCGGAAAAATACAAGTATATAAGAGAGAAAAATTCCCTCTTGAGCACCAATTGTATGGTACATGCCTCATCCATCAATCTATTTTGATGTGTGAGCTCACCCATACATCATGAATGCTTAACCAATAATATATATATCATGCTAGTTCTCTATTTTAATTGTTCGTATATTTAAGTGCAGGCAGATGGTGAAACAGATAAATTGGACATCCATTGTAATGTTCAAGGCGATGTTGTGCTCGAGTGTGTGAGTTTGGATGCTAATCTTGAACATGGAGAATTAATGTTTCGTGCAATGTTTAATACTGCATTTGTATCGGATAATGTTCTGAAGCTTGAGTTTGATGGTATGGATGTCCCATGGGATCGCAAGGATCAATATCCAAAGGAATTTATGGCAGAGGTACTGGTTAGACGTCAAACTAATCATCTGTTATTTGACTTCATTTTTTAATTCTGGAAAGCAATTCGTGTTTCTTTTCTGCATATGAGCAGATTGTTTTCTCGCAAGTGGATGCTGCTACTTCGCTTGTAATGGTTGATTTGTCCAGTGAGGAAAAGGAAAACCGGAAAGAGAAAAGCATGAGGAAGATTGAACCTGAGAAACTGCCAGCTGAAGGGAAAGCGGTCACTTCTGTCGGTGACTCAGCATCCTCATCGGCTATCAACAATGGCAGTGTAGAAGCAAATGCTGCAGTTGTCTCCAACTTGGTGCAAATCCCTGATTTGACACTGCCAAAACAGGAAAAAGTATACCAGCAGGACTGCTCACGATCATCAACCTCCATGTCATCCGGATATGACTATGATGTCTTTCTGAGTTTTAGGGGGCCAGATACTCGCTCAGGCATTACAAATTTCCTCTATACCAGATTGCTAGGTGCTAGAATCCACACATTTAAGGACGATGAAGAACTCCGAGTTGGAGAGGAGTTTGGTCCTGAGTTGCTCACAGCTATCAGCCAATCAAAAATTGCAATTCCCATCTTTTCCAAGGGCTACGCCTCTAGTAAATGGTGTCTAAATGAGTTGGTCCAAATGGTGGAGTGTAGTAAAACAAGGAGACAGAAGATTATGCCCATTTTTTATGATGTTACTCCGTATGAGGTCCGTCATCAAATTGGGTCTTATGAAGAAGCCTTTCTTTCGCATAAGGAGAAATTTGGTGCGAACGTCAGTAAGTGGAAAGCTGCTCTGTACCATGTTGCCAATCTAAATGGATGGGTCAATTCGAAGAAGAATGGGTATGTCATTTTCTGGGTTATCATTTTGGCGCAGTTTTTCCAAAATATTACCTTGTTCTTCTAATTATGTTTTCCATTTTCCTTCCATAATGTTAGATAGAGGTGAAGGAGAACTGGTAGAGGAGATTGTCGAGAAGGTTATAGATGAGTTGAAAACGGCTTATCTACTGGTGACAGACTGCTTGGTCGGAGTTGAAAATCATGTGAAGGAAATTGATACAATGATGTGTGGTGATTCGGAGGATATAAGAATTCTTGGAATCCATGGTATGGGGGGTGTAGGAAAGACTACCCTTGCCAAAATTATCTACAACCGGCTATTACATCATTTTGAAGCTTGTTGCTTCCTTTCCAACATCAGGGAGACTTCAGAGCTAAAGGGCATCGAAGGTTTGCAGAATCAACTAATCTCTGATGTTCTCAAGAAGAAATGGGCAAACATTAGCAATGTTGAGGAAGGAATCAAGATAATAAAAGAAAGGTTATGTGGTAAAAAGGTTTTGTTGCTACTTGATGATGTTGATCAAATGACTCATTGGGATGCACTGATTGGAAAACCTGCTTGGTTCGGTTTAGGAAGTAGAATTATCATAACTAGTAGGAACATGGATATTATTGATGTTCCTGAGGTTTGTTATCCATATGAGCTTATGAGTTTGGACTCCGATCAATCTCTTCAACTTTTTTGCAAGCACGCTTTTGGGAGAGACTATCCTTTAGATGAGTATGTTGCTTTCTCCACTGAAGTGGTCAAAAGTACAGGAGGTCTTCCACTTGCTCTTGAGGCTATAGGTAAACTACTTCGGCGCAGAAGCAAAGATGTTTGGGATGTGATATTGAAGAAATTGAAACAAGTTCCTCTCAGTGAAGTAAAACGAAAGTTAAAAATAAGTTATGATGCCTTGGATGATTGTCAAAAGCATATCTTTCTTGAAATAGCTTGTCTTTTCACTGGATTTGATCAAAGGATAGTGCTCCACTCGTGGAAAGATTCCAATCTCTTCTCAGAGGAAGGCCTTGAGGTCCTCCAGAAACTTTCTTTGATAAAAATCAGTGAAGAGAATAAGTTATGGATGCATGATCAACTAAGAGGCCTTGGTAGAGACATTGTTCGTCGAGAATGTGATAAGGAACGAAAAAAAAGGACTAAGTTGGGGAACCATGCGGAAGGCTTGGGCGTGGTGATGGAAACGAAGGTAAATTTGCATTTCAATTACTTTATCCCCATTAAGCGGACAAATTTCAGGCCTTTACACTGTGAGTGTTTGCTCAATAATATATAATGAAGTTATTTTTTTCTCATCGTTACTGTTGGAACTTGTTTTTTGTTTATACTAGTGTTTAGATTTATCTTTCATGTTCGGAAAAACGATTATACTTGTTCAATATAATATACGTAAGCCTTTTTGTTTTACTATCGCAGGGAACCAAAAAAATTGATGCTCTTTGCCGAAAATTTGATGCTCAGTTTGCTCTACAATTTTGTAAATGAAGAAGCTGAGAGGCTGGCTAATCTAAGATACCCTGAAGTGAGGGTTTTCCAGGATAACCGGCCTTCAAATGATGGAGTATATGGAGATTCGACATGTTTGCTATTGAGTAAGATAGGTATATGTGTTTGTCAGCTAGGTAGACAATTCTTTTCGCCGTCCCTTCAACAATGACAATAATAGACATCCAAACAAGAGTTGATTAGGTCAACCTCTCATCATGAATTAATTGGAGCTTTACTAATTGTGCACACTTCATAATGTATCTTCTTACACTTGATAAAACCGAACAGCATTCCGAGAGGTCGAGCCAATGGTTGTCTCAGTGCTTGGCGAGGGGCTTAACCATTTCGACGTCTCCATATGGAAGACTCGTCGATCTTCCCCAACTTATGACATGACTCGTATTTTAAGGAAACTCACTGATTGCATTTTTGTTGTGTTGTGGGTGGGGACAACTTAAATAGTCATAGCCACTCGTTCCTTATATATATATATATATATATAGAGTGGGGTAAAAAAAAATATACCTATAATATCAAAAAGTTCTAAACGAAAAATATGTGCATGCGTGTTATTTCACCAAGAAAAATGAGCTAAATACACATGTAATTAGCATCTAATCAACCTAGCTACATGGAATTAGCATCTGATCAACTTAGCTACATT
The DNA here is from genome assembly GCA_014182565.1 of Eucalyptus marginata. Classification (NCBI taxonomy): domain Eukaryota; kingdom Viridiplantae; phylum Streptophyta; class Magnoliopsida; order Myrtales; family Myrtaceae; genus Eucalyptus; species Eucalyptus marginata. Next base: position 19,810,674 of record CM024587.1, read on the forward strand.
CCGTAATCAAAGTTGAGACTTTATATTGTTAATTTTGGTCACAAGTTCGCTTATCCAAAATATCAGATAAATGGTTGCGTTTGGACTCATGGAGAGATATATAAAGCAATTTCTTTGAATTTTGTTCAAGACAATACCACTCAACACATTCGGTGAATCCAACAAAATGCGTTAACACACCACATTATTTTGATTATTTATTGACATTTTGGTGATCTTTACATATTTTCAATATTTTTTGTTTAGTAGATGTTAATAAACCAAAATATACTTTTATGACAGTAACAAGTTCAAAGTGTTGTCTGCATCACACTTTAAGATATATCTTATTGAATCTTCATTGTTAAATAAAAAAACTCATGCTTCTTTTAATTTAAATAACATTTTCTCATTTCAATATTTCACTAGTTTGATAGTAATGACGGGAAATAGCACAAAAAATCCTAAATTTATTATACGAATACCGATTCGATCCTAAATGTAATCCTAAACCTTTCAATTTTTCAATATAATATGTTTAGTTGATTTAGGTCGGAAATCGATAATATAGCGATCTAGCTAGTGCTAGTCGTCTTACGTAGCACGGCCAATGATCCGACATGTACAATATCACTTTTTTTTTTTTTGTTTTTGGGTTAAGTATATCAAAGGTCTTACAATTTGTCGCAAAAGTGTAATTGAGTCAATAAAACTTTTAAAAAATACAATCAAGTTTCAAAATTTGTTAAATTGGTACAATCAAGTCCCTCCATTAACTCCGTTCAAATTTGCTAATAGAAAATGTTGACGTGTTATTTTTATTTGTGAAGACACATGGTGCCAAATTAGAAATTATTTTTGATATATTCAAAATATAAAAATAAAAAATTTATAAAAAAAAAAGATCATGAGAGAAAAAAAGTGTAGCAATTAAAAAGCATAAAAAAGCTAGCTCTATTTTAAAAAAAAAAAGGATAGAAGACCCGGCCTCCTAGGGTTGTCAGTGAGGGCCGGAAACCCCTGTTGGGCGTCCGCGAGGGTCGGTGAGCGCTGCCGACGTTTGTTGCTCGGAAGCAAGGCCTTGCAGGCCCTTGTTTGCATCACACACTGGTGGCTGCGCGACATGGGGACTTGGGGAGGGCTTACAAGCGTTTTGTATGAGAGATCTTATGCTTATTTGTGAACGAAACGATGGTTTGGCATGGAAGACTCGTGTTGTATGGCGATAATTTCTCCAATTTATATCGCCACCATCTGGGGCTGCCGCCCCAAATTTTTAGCTGTGTTTGCCAGAGCTGAGCTGGATCTCAAGATCGCTCCTTTTCTGTTCCGACCCCAACACCGACATCGCTCAAGATTCTCCAAATGGCGTTCACAAATCATACGAGTTAGGTCCCACAATCTGGTTCCATAAAGATGAGATCTCGAGGGGTGGTATTGGCGGCGTTGTCGGCGAAACGGGGTCGCACCCATTGTCAGGGCAAGGCTCTCTCTACAGCCTCGCGCTTGATGAGCTCCTCAAGAGCATGTGGAGTGTAGAGGGAACAATTGTTCACGGGGTTAGGAAGTTTGCAATTTCCTGATTTCGATTGCACACCCTGCAACTAGGGATCGCAAGAATCCCAATAAAACAAAAATTGGGCCATGTTCTCATATCATGTCAAGAATTGTCACTCATACCTTGAACATTCTCAAATCATACTTGTGACCTTTAATTAATTTACTGAGTTGAGATGATGTATTGTTCATTTTGGTCCGTCCTATACCTAATCTTATGGATTTGTCCTTTTGCATATAGGCAAGCACTTTCTTAGGAGGTATACATTCTAGAAGCCTACTGGGAGCCACTTCCCTATGGCCCCGGCATTTACTCTCCGCCCTCGGCAAAACAGTTCGTTATAGGCCCATGAGAATGTGCATGGTTCATCCTCGAACCACACATCTATTGGAGGGGACCTCGCTCTAACATCATATTGTGACATTCCTAGATTAGCTCATTGATGTATTGTCCACTTTGGCTTGTCCCATACCAAGCCTCACAGTTTTGTCCTTTGGCATATAAATGGCCACTTTCTTGAAAGGTCACCCATTTTGATAGTGCTCCACTTGAGCACGCCTAATTTTGGAATTCCAAATCTAAGCATTGATGTTATGTCAAAAGGAGCTTTCACAAGTTAATTTCAGTTTTCACATATATCTCATAATTGCTTTCCCCCTGTTTGGTGCATAGTTCAATTCATTCATGTTCGATTCACCATCATAGAATCCTACTAGGAGTCGCTCCTTGTCCAGACTCTCTAATTCTGATGACCACTCCTCCCCTCCGTCAAATTGAGTCATTATAATAGCGATGACAGTGGCATCTTACATATGATAATAAAAATATTAACTCAATAATGAATACATGAAATATGTTGGTTTTATTCAAATGAAATCAAATCCACACAAGTTGTATGTTAGCACAATGGGCGGATAATAGATTAGGCACCAATTTCACTTTGCTTACATCGTGTTTATACACAAAACTATAATTTACTCAATCCTCGCCTCACAGTCCTGATAATGTTGAAATCACTAGGTAGAAAATTTGCTACATGTGAAGTCCTTCACACACACGTATGCACGAGCACACACATATTTGATTCTCCATTCAATCTTTCCAATAAAGACACTAATGGAGGAAGGCAAGTGCTTTGGAGGCTTTACTAATTGCATTGGCATTTCCTCCGCTATCAAAGCCCAGCTCTGAGCACTTGTTCAGGGGCCTCAGTTAGCTTGCAACTTGAACCACTGTAGAGTCATTCTCTAGAAGGATTCCACTACGACTTTGTCCTTAATATGACTGACAAGCGAATCGTCTGGGTCATCCATGGTTTCTATGGTTAAGCAAATTTGCTTAGTCATCTAGAGAAAATGGGAAGTCAAGTTGCAAGTTTCTTATAGAGAGAGGAGTACTTGGGCTGGTTGGACTGCAAACGGGAGAAGTGCCAAAAAAGTCCTAAACCTTTTGGCTCTGTGCCGATTTAGTCCTAAACCTTTTTTTGGTGCCGATTTAGTCCTAAACCTTTTTTTGGTGCCGATTTAGTCCTAAACCTTTTTATATTGTGCCGATTTAGTCCTAAACCTTTTTATATTGTGCCAATTTAGTCCTTTCCGGCCAAAATTGGCCGGATTTTGCTGATCGGACGCCGGCCGGCTGACGTGGCTTGATCGGCGCTGACGTGGACAATTTTTAATAATATTTTAATATTTTTGAATTTTTTTATTTTTATTTTTATTTTTATTTTTATTTTTTATTTTTTATTTGTTCTTCTCATCTTCAACCTCCAGCCGGTCGCCGGAGCTTGGCGACCGGCCAGAGGCGACGGCCGGCGAGGTCGAGGTCGACCTCGCCGGCCACCTCGCCAGTGGCCGCGGCCGCGAGGGCGGCCTCGCGCCGGGCGGCGAGGCTCGCCGCCCAGGCCTCGAGGGCGGCCTCGCGCCGGGCGGGCGAGGCCGCCCTCGAGGCCGGGCAGCGAGGCTCGCCCATGGCTCGGCGAGGGCGCGTCGGCCTCGCCCGCCGCGCGAGGCCGCCCTCGAGGCTGGGCGGCGAGGCCGAGCTGGCGGGCTCGCCCTTGCCGGCCATGGGCGAGCCTCGCCGCCCCGAGCCTCGGGCGGCCTCGCGGCCGGGCGGGCGAGGCTCGCCCTCGCCGGATGCGGCGAGGGCGGATCGGCGAGGGTCGACCCTCGCCCTCGCCGGCATCCGGGCGGGCGAGCCTCGCCGCCCGACGCGAGGCCGCCCTCGCGGCCGCGGACACGGCGAGGTGCCGGCGAGGTCGACCTCGACCTCGCCGGCCCGTCGCCTCGGCCGGTCGCCAAGCTCCGGCGACCGGGTGGAGGTTGAAGATGAAAAAAAAAAAAAAAAAAAAAAAAAAAAAAATATTATTAAAAGTTGTCCACGTCGGCGCCGATTAGGGCCACGTCGGGCCGGCGTCCGTCCAGCAAAATCCGGCCATTTTGGCCGGAAAGGACTAAATTGGCACAATATAAAAAGGTTTAGGACTAAATCGGCACAAAGCCAAAAGGTTTAGGACTTTTTTGGCACTTCTCCCGACTGGAAACTATGTTGTTAGATCTAGAGAATTTATGATTTTCCATGATATTACTCCATGTGGTTTATCTAGTTCTTTGATAGGAAAATTTGACTAGCAACTTGATGCCTCATTCATGTACAATTGTGCCTTACCAATGTAGTGGTCTCTAAGTCCCCTTTTCTCAAAACAATGGAAATTACCTGACCTGATTTCTGTAGCGGAAATGGGTTTGGCAATGTACAATTCCATCGAAATTGAATGATGGGTTCTATCAGGAAATTTTCAAAAGGGACACAGTTAAAAGTACAGTGAAATGATATAAATACATGGAAAATCTTCATAATCCTTCCATAAAAAAGTTAAGCATATCACTAAAATCATATGCAATTGCTTGTTTGACTCCTACTCATGCTTGTTATAGACAACTCTATAGTACTCTGTTATTTTCTATTCATATGTAAGGTATTTTATATCAAAATGGAAGGGCAATAGAAACAAGAAAAAGGGAAATAGTATCACGGTCAAATGGGAATATTCAATATTCATAGCTATATAAGACAGTATTATAAGAGTATGCTAATGATTATAAACCTAAAAGAAAAGTGAAATATAATGAAGGAGAAGTGCGCAGTTTGTGGTGGAGTCTCAGTCGAGAGAAAAATAGAAGTGACAGACTCCTTCCTCGGCTTCTTCCGGCCTCTGCGTGCGTCCTCCGCATCGTAGGGGTTGCTGAAGCAGCGATCAAGAGCGGGTGTGTTTCTTTTGGAGAGGCAAAATCGTCTGTGTACCACTGAACGTGATCGGTTCACCGAGAGAATTGGGCCCGGGCGAATTGACCAATTAAATTGTTGCGGTGATGGGCTTGGAATAATGAACCTATGGGCCTGAGCTGGTGTTAATGGACTGGGCTGAAGTGAGCGAATTGGACTTAATATATAGGCTAAGGCAAATGAGTTTGGGTTCTTTTCTCTTTTTATCTATTACTATTTTTTATTTTGTGCTTTTACTATTTTTACAAAAATGTATGCTTGGCTCGTCGACAAGTGTCACGTACTCTCCCACAAAAATCAATGACGTCTGTGTCACTGTTGGACCATACGACCAGCGATACTCTACCTATTTGTTATGTAGTTCGGTTCATTCATTCCCATTATACTGTCTTAAAAGTCTACCCAGAATCGCACCTTGTCCAAGCTTTCTCACCAGTGGTCGCTCCCTACCCTCGTCAGATCAACTACGAGCATAGTCTTCTCATGAATCACATGTTCATTAGAAGGATACTACTCATACAATAAATAACAACCCAATAAGTTCAAATTGGGCCTAGCCAATTAAAGGAACACTATGACTTTCTACATAATGTGATCACCATTTATCTTACCTATGAATAATATCATGAGGCCTCAACCATTCGATATGGACTTGGGATGTCAACAAAGAAGCACGAGAAGATAGCTTCGGGATGCCCTAATCCCGTAGAAAGAAAACGCCCAACATTTGGAATTCGTGAATTCGGTGGTTCGTAGCTTACTTTAACCGAAAATTTCAACAGATTCTAATTCTTTTGTGTTTATTACTAACCCTTGGTTTTGTCTTCACTGGTGCTGCTTCGGCGAATTTCTAATTAAGTATTTTGTGAAGTTGCATTGCAAGGTTTAATCCAAAGGAAAAGTTCGAATTTTATGGCATGGCATGTATTTTGAGGACTAATGAAAGCTTATATTATTTTGTGGCATATCATCTTATAAAATTGGATTAAGCATCGGATGAATTTTCGAGTCGGTGGTCATTTTGGTTGGACATGCATTAAAAATGTTTAAACGGGTCAATTATACCTACTCTCATTTTGACATGTTGGTTTCCGATATGGGGGTATTAGATAGAGTGCTCATGGTCAACCTGTTGCTGAGTTTAATAATACATGGCATTTAATTGAGGTACCAATTTACAGTTTTCCATAAACAAAAGGTAAATTTGTTATATTGTGCCAGTTTGGAATTTTTGTTGTTCAAAAAATTAATTTAGAATAAATTTGTCATATGTGTATTAGTTTGAGATTTTTTTGGTAGTATTAACTCTTAAAAATTAATTTTTTTTTTATTATGGATGACATACGAAATTTCTCCCTTTTTTTGGGTTGAATTACGATATGCTAGACACTATTTTTTTTTTTTTGGTAGAACACAACACGTGAAACTTGGAAAACGAAATACAAATTACTTTATCCTAAAATACGTAACACCCTAAATTAGAGATTAGCAAATGACGCGTTCCAATAAAAAGACCATTATCGATGACGAGAAGATCCTGACTAATAACCCATTCAACTTGTTATTGTATAGAATAGCCTCATTCTAAACACGTTGCGACTTCTTTATTAGTGAATTCAGCATCCCGAGCCAGTAAACTTTTGGTCTCGAACAATTTACAAGAATGAATCAAGAAATTAATTAAAATTGCAAACCCAGATGCACCGGATGCATTCAAGACTTGCTCCTTCTTGACGCGCAAACTCCCAACGTTAACGCGTAGAAGGCAACGACTAAGCACGCGCAGACTTAGACTACTAGAAGCGAAAAAGAAAGGACCACTTGGAGGAATTAATGGAATGCTCATTCAACAGATTAATGCCTAGAAGGCAACCACCAAGAACCTTGCTGAGTCCAGGTCAATCCACCAGTTTATTATTCCAATTCCATCAATTATATCAATTCGGTTGAGGAATTAAGACCACAAGAAGGCAATGACTGCAGAATGTATTGGAGTCAATTAACGAGTGCGTACATGAGATATTCAAGATTGGAAGGCTCTCCAGGTTTCCAATATGAACATGGAAATTATACGAAACGACTCACGGATTCTTTTCACTCAATCAAAGCCTATGTGGCCCTTCATCTTCCTGCTTAGCTTCCCGCTGATCCTACTTTTCAACCATTGGGTGCCCCCGTACGTGCTGCCATCCCTTCCAATCCCAGCTTGCATTCTCTATGCGTATGATGTAGACCACCATTTACACAATTTTTCTGTTTACTTGTGAAGCGCCAACATCAATCTCGGGATCTAAAGATGAGAGAATCAAGCCCGCCAGTTTGATCAAACATGGAAAGAAAGTGGGTTCATTAGTGTTATCTTGACAGCAAATCCTCGAATCCTCAATACCGATTGAGATACTGATGCTTTTGGCCTTACCAATTTATTGAAGCTACTAACTTTTATACAAAATTACCAACTGCAATTTAAGTTTTTAAATAACTTATCTCCGACTGAATTATGAACTAGCTTTTGTTATATGAACTCGTATTCCAGTCACATATCCACTTGTATTTGGTTGTTCGGAAATTATTATGATCATTTGCCATTTTGATTCGTGGATATCAACCTACATGGTCAATTAAATAAATCTTATACATATGAACTATTCAAATAATCTATCCAAGGACTTAGGATGTTCCAACAAGGAAGTTGTCAGTCAACTTTATTTTACCAACGATACTAACAGTAACCAACACTTTCACGCACTTACCGGCACGATAAATCTCACCCTCACAAACTTGCTCTTTCATATGAACAAACTGCACCTATTTGTGAATTTAACCTTGACTATCTTAGAGTTGGAGAAAAAGTACTGAAAAAGTCTTAAACCTATTACATTGTACCAATCTAGTTATAAACTATTCAAATGGATCAATTTTGTCCTAAACATTTTCACATTGTTGTCAATTCAATCAATCTGACTAATTTAGGTTAAAAATCGCTGACGTGAACATTAGCCATCCTACATGACACGGTCGGTGCTAACATTGACATTTTTAAGAATACTATGCAGGCCAATTAAGAGTGAAAGACATAACATGTTCTCATGCTCTAAGCAAAATTATGACCCCTTGAAAAGTAAACTTCAGGATGGACTACTTGAATGGGATGACCACATTAAGTAGTCTTCACAACGCCGATCGATCATTATAGGGGATGCATTGATCACATTGGACTCTAGAATGACACTTGTCAATTCCATTGAATGACATATATTGCAAGTCATATTTAAGGTAGTGGAGAAAAAAGGAAACTTAATTCGTGTAGCATCAAGAATTTTGATTAATCATAAGCCCAAACTTGTTAGACTCATTAGAAGTCGTGTTATCAATTGGAGTGATGCATTAATTACCAATCGGATGACAAATAAAATTAATAACAAGAATCACTAAATTTCCATAAGTCAGCTCTTGCTGTAGCACCACTCTTCACAAACAATTAAACTAAAATTTTCTATAATAGCACGTCCTAAATCACTTTGAGCTTGAGCTCACTTGTGGTTGTCACTAGCCAATGGCAACAGAGGAAGGAGGAAAAAGAAAAGAAAAGAAAAGATAAGAAAAAGGAAAAAAAAGAAAAAATATTAAAAACTATTTTTTTAAAAGAACAAAAAAATTATTTAAAAGTTCGATTTTTTTTTTTTTGCATAAGATAAAGTTATGAAATTGAAATAATTTGTTAATAAGATCCAAATATCAAAAAAAAAAAAATCCATTTTACATTACTAAATAAAGAAAAATTAATTGTTTTTCTATAAAAGACTTTTCCAAAATATATTTTCTTTTATCATTAAATTTTCCGTGAAATAAGTGCACCTTGCATTTGTGTGTATACGTACTGATTGAAGTATCATGACATGCGGCCAAAAGTATGAAGACAGAACTAGAGAGAGAGCTATTACAAGTTGATTCAATCCCTTATTGGGTATTATTTTAGTTCCAAGAGAATCCAATGCGCCAAATTCCCTAGGCTTCCGGCTGGGTTGAGTTTTCATATGTTTCTAGCAATTGAATAGGTCCTTAGATTTATATCAATTGGCTTATATACAATATTAGTGGAATGCCAAAATATAGTAGAACGGATGTTCTGTACAATTTCCTTACTACGGCATGTTTAATAAATTTTAATACAGAAAAAAAGATTAATTTGATTAGTAATGTTATAATTACAAATAACATTCATAAGTGATTAATAAATCTCTTGTATATTTAGGTAACTTGATATATATATCTATGTCAATAGATTTATTGTGGATGAATTAATTTTTCTAATCATTCAAATAAGAATTCTAACGGGCACGGGATCATATAAATGTGCAAAGAATTCCAAGGTTCCATTTATTTGAGGGAAAATTATTTTTGAGGATTTTTTTTTCAATATTTTGGTGTTTAGATGATGAAAAATTAATCAATCTACACAAAATAACAAGCTTAGATAAGGGGAAAATGACTTCCCCATTTGGCAAGGATGAAATCATTTTCTTAAACAGCGAAATAAATGAAAACTAATTATCTTTCTAAAAACGGATTTTCATTGTAAACTTTTCTATTTATCGTGAAGTTTGCACGGAAACATCCTAAATTTTGTTTTCACATTCCTCTTCTATCGTCGGGCCTAAATAATGGACGTGGAATTGTAACACCGTGCCGTTGACCTCCTTGTGATAAACGAAGAAAATGGGATGAGCAGATGACAAGAAGAACTGAACCAAAAAGAGGGTACGGAGAAAGCTGTTGTGCTCGGGTGGGGAACTTTGTAGTTAGTTATATGGATGTTCTGTACAATTTCCTTACTAAGACATGTTTAATAAATTTTAATACAGAAAAAAATTAAAATTAATTTGATTAGTAATGTTAGACTTACAAATAACACTCATCATGTATATTCAAGTAAGTTGGTATACATACATACATACATACGTAGATGCATGCATGCATACATACATATATGTCAATAGATTTCTAAATTTTGTTTTCACATGCCCCTTCTATCTTCGTGCCCAAGTAATGGACGAGGACTTAACGTAGCTCACTTGTCCGTTGATCTCCTCCCAATAAACGTAGAAGATGGGATGAGCACGAGCAAATGACAAAAAGTAGGGAAGAAGAATGAAGAAAGCTGTCGTGCTTGGGTGGTGAAGTCAGAGCCTAACCTAACGCGTGCTTTGCAATTTTAATCCATTGGATAAGAAGCGAAGCCGATGAACAACCTGTGGCGAAGGATCGGCAACAGGAAGAGCAGCACTCGATCATCGTCGGACGAAAATGCGACCCAGGACAAGCTGGTGTTGTTGGGGAACCCGGCGAAGAGGTTCGATTTGGCAGATGTTATGAGGGCCAGGAAGCAGCAATTGGGGAGAGGTCTGGTTTACAAGGCTGAACTAGAGGACGGGACCACCACGGTGGTTGTGAAGATGCTCGAGGATGTGGTCTTGTCGGCCGAGGATTTCCGGGACAAGGTTGAAACTATCGGAGCCATGGACCACGAGAACCTGTTCCCTCTGAGGGGTTACTTCTACAGTAAAGACGAAAAGTTCCTCTTGTACGATTACATGCCCCTGGGAAGCTTGCCGGACCAATTGCATCGATACAGAGAGACTCCCCTGAGTTGGGAAGTCAGGCTTTCGATTGCCCTCGGGGCTGCCCGGACCATCGAGCACCTGCATGCCCAGAATAGCCACCACGGGAACATCAAGTCGTCCAACGTCCTCCTCACGCCGTCCTACAAGGCCCGGGTCTCCGATTATGGCCGACCCCACCTCACAAGGCCTGCCCATGTGACCGGGTCCGACCCGTTAAATGTGGATGTGTATGACTTTGGGATGTTGCTTCTAGAGCTCCTGACTGGGAAGCCGCCCACCCAGACACTCCTCAATGAGGAAGGTCAAAGTGTAGATCTTCCTACATGGGTTCAGTCTGTTGTTTGCGAGAGCCGGCCTACTGAAGTATTCGACAAGGAGCTCGTGGACATTGAAGTGGCGATGGTCGAGCTGTTGGGGTTGGCAGACCGTTGTGTATCCTCGAATTCGCCTATGCGCCCTCGGATGTCTGAAGTTCGGAGGAAGATCGAGGAGTTGTGTAGCCTAGGGGAACAGTTAGATACGGACTCAGAGTCCGACGACGGCGTCTACAAAGAGACCGAGGATGCACTTTCTTGGCGTGTTGATAATGCACAGCTAGACGGGGACTCGCAGCTCAACCAGTTCAGCGAAGTGGACAGTGATATGTATACTCGGTGAGTTGATTTAAAAACTGCCAAAAAAGCTTCGTCGCCTAACTACATCATCATGATGGCGTTTAGCAACATGATGAAATCAATTTGATATTTGACATAGTCCTCCAAAGACAAATTAATTACTGAGGAAGTCAATGTCAGACTAAAGAACAGGAGTGGGGGAGGGAGAGAAACATGTGAGTTTCGCATCTTTGACGCAATTAAGAACAGTAAGGAGTTTCAGGGCCATTGATTACTTGGATAGAAGGAAGAACTAATAAGGGTAACTGCCTACTAATAATCTTTCAAGCAATAAGAGAAGGACTGAAAGCTTCCCCTAAAACAAATTTTTGTGTGAAAATCCATAAAAAAGAAAGTGTCAATTAGCTTCGATATATTGAACTAGGATGACTTCTGGTTTTGCCTTCATGATGTGGGTGCTAATCTAGCTCTTTCAAGAAGCTTGACTTAAAGGATTTTGATTTAATGTTGGTGCAAGGAGGCCTTACTCAGTATATACTTTCTCAGGAAACTGCCAGATGGGATTTTGAAAATTTCTGAAAGAATTTACGGTAAGTTTTTTCTATGCTGACTGTTGGTCTCTTGATAATTTGAAAGTGCAACATTGGCAGGGTACTGCATTTTCTGCCTACTTTTGTTTTAGGTTCTGGATTCATTTTAGCTGGTATTAATGGCCTCTACTTATGTATTCTGCCATATACTTCCTGTAGGGACAAACCCACTTCTAGAATTGAAGCTCAACAGGAAGTCTCTTTTGTTCAGCAAAAATTGGTTTAGCTTACTATCATGCTTCTGCTTAAGCACGTGGTGTAATACACCATAGAAATTTAAAGAAGCATTACATTCTTTTTCTTTTTGGTGGTTAATTGGGCTATAGGGCCACAAAAATCAAGGATAGATTTCATAGTTTGGGATAAGAAACAGCAACCTGTTTCCTGCAGAAGTGTAATATCTGATTGGAGCTATACTGAGCTGTTTGCCTAATACAACAAACAATGATTAGCAAGCCAACTTGCACAACCATTACCTACCAATAAATTGTTTCGTGTTCCCTTGCACTCGCTTTTGATTAACTTGGTCTACCAATTGTGAGTCCAGTTCTAGTATTGCTCATTGGAAACTCATGTGGCAGTGATTAATTCGTACCACAATCCACAGCTCTTCTGTGGCCACTGAGAGTTACCTATTGGAAAGGGGAATTATTCCAAAGTCTACACATGCATTACTCAACAAATCTCTGCCTTGGACTTCTTTTGAGGTCCATGACTAATCAGTTTTACTTACAGTGGGACCCAATAAACATGCATGTTATCCTTTGGAGGAGACTGCTGACTTCTCTGTAGAATAAACTTCCTTGTTAAAGCTGAGGATTTTGTTGGTACAATAAACTTCTGGGAAGAATTACTTCTTGATTGCAAAACTAGCTAGTATATCTAGCATGTCAAGAAATTAAATTTTTTTTTTTTTTGAAATCCTTGTCAGTCTGTATTTATCCTGCATACTCAGGAAATTGTGTTCTTTATTTGATTCATCAGCTCTCAGAAAATATCATTCATACTTCACCTCTATGCCTAAGGCTTTTTCTTGTCACTCTTTTCATGAACTTGTCTTTTGGTTTGTCCATTACATAATTTTTGAAGAACTGGGTCATGCTAACATGATTTTCCACATATATGTATATTTCATCTTATGTGATGACTTTGTCTCCAAGAGAGTAAGGCATTCTGTAGCCTCACAAGTTCTTTCTCTGGAAAAGAAAAAAATTTTCTTGCTGATGGACTTCTCCTATTAGCAGAATCAATGTATATGAGTATTCTTATGCATGCAATGATTTGCTGTATGTGGATGCAGTATTTGATTGCTGTCTCACAGTAGATGGGTTGAACGACGAGGATCATCAAATTTTGATTGAAGGAATAGGGGGTAAGGTGCGACAGCATTTTCCTGATGCCTTCATTAAGGTGTTCAATTTCGGAGAGCAAGAGAGCCAAAGCCAAATGTCTGAAGTGTTGTCTTACATGCGTGTGATGAACTACCCAATTCATCATGGCGATTGCCCCATTCTTACCATGGAGATGATCCATCTTTTCCTAAGTTCTGCCGATGCATGGTTGTCACTCGAGGAGCAAAGATGCATGTTGTTAATGCATTGTGAAAAAGGTGGATGGCCAGTTCTGGCGTTCATGTTGGCTACTCTTCTGTTATATAGGAAGAAGTCCAATGGTGAAGAGGAAACACTCCACTTGATTTACAAGAAAGCTCCTTTTGATCTCTTGCATCTGATTTCACCCTTGAATCCATTGCCCTCCCAGCTGAGATACCTCAACTACATATCCGCATCAAAGGTGGAGTCAGAGGGGTGCCTACCAGATAAGGCTCTTACTTTGGATAGTGTGATACTGAGGTTCATTCCTTGTCTGGATGCTGAAGTGGGATGCCATCTTATGTTTAAGATATCTGGTCAGGACCCCCGTAACCTAACAGATGTAACTCCCATAGTCCTGTTCTCAACACCTGAAAGGGGCAAAGATATCAGGCACTACAAGCAGGTGGATTTAATTTAATTCTGGTTCAGAGCTTCTTTTCCCTAAATTCACATCATTTCATATGTTTTTGTCAGATAAGACTCTGCTTGCTCTCAAGTATGTGGTGGGTCCTCACAGAAAAAGTTTTCACCTTAAGAGTTTGTCAGACTTTGCTGGTCTTGTTACTATGATATTTTTTATATAGAAAATGGTGAAATCGACTACTACCCATGTGAATTGTTCTTAATATAACCTCAGAAAAATGATTCTATTCATCTATCCCAGGCATAGAGTCAATTGTATAAGTTTTTTTTGATCATCAATAGTACCAGAGAGATAAGATACTACTCCATAAACTTGCATACTGCTTATGTGGCTTTTGCAGTCTTGTCAGAAGGATAAGTTGTCAATTTTTTTTTTCTCCAAATCCCGTTGGTTGAAACCTTGAAAGTATAAGATCCACTCTGATTGGATTATGTTCCACCTGCTCACTCATGCACCCATACACAAATAAAAGTTTAATGCTATTCCGATGCCCATAATCAAGCTGTTTGTATATGTCATTGCAGGCAGACTGCAAACTGGTTAAAGTGGACATCCATTGCCCTGTTCAAGGCGATGTTGTGCTCGAGTGTATGAGTCTAGATGCTGGTCTTGAACATGGAGAAACAATGTTCCGTGTCATGTTTAATACAGCATACCTTTTGGAAAATGTTCTGATGCTAGGGCTTCATCAAATGGATGTGCCATGGGATCACCAGAATCAGTATTCCAGGGAATTCAGGGCAGAGGTACTTCTTCATTGTTATACTAAGCATCTTTAGTGTGACTTTATTTTGCTTGAAATGAATTCATCTTTGCTTATCTGTGTTTGATTAGATTACTTTCTCGGAAATGAATCCTGCTGCTTCTCTAGTTTCTGTTGATTCATCCAGTGATGAGGAGGAAAAAGAGAATCGATTAGCTAAAGGAGCCAAGAAGATTGAAGCCCAAGAACTGCAGGTTGAAGACCAAGCAGTTTACAGTGCGCTACTATCTCAAGATGCTAATACAAGTCACGAAGATAATGAAGTTCAAGAATGGCCAATCCATTCAGACATTGCTTTGCCCACCTCAATTCTGCTGCCGACGCTTTCCTCACAGTTAGAATCTTCAGTGCATGTGGTTCTGGATGGATCTCTTGCAAGTTCAGACTCTACCTCCTCTTCACTATCTCAAGGTGGATCTCCTGTAGGCTTCATTGCAACGCGTACCAAGAAGAATATTGAACCCCTGCAGTCCCTCAAACAACAGCTGGTCTCTTCTCTGGAACCATCTCAAGATGTTCACTCTGGTAGCACATTCTCAGTAGAAGCTTATTCTGTATGCTTTAGAATCATGATAAAAGTTTTCACATCGATTTCATGTTGGCCAGAGAATTTGGTGAAACTTTCTAACTTAAAAATGTGCTGCTTCTCTAGTTTCTGTGTATTCACTTGGTGATGAGGAGCAAACAGAGATTCAAATAGCAAAAAGAGAAAAGAAGACCGAAGCCCAAGAACTGCAGGTTGAAGACCAAGCAGTGTACAGCGCGCTACTATCTCGAGATGCAAATACAAGTCACGAAGAGAATGAAGTTCGAGAATGGCCAATCCAGTCCAATACTGCCTTGTCGACCTCAATTCTGCTGCCAACGCTTTCCTCCCAGTTAGACGCTTCAGTGCATTCAGCTCTTGATGGATCTCTTACAAGTTCAGACTCAGCCTCCTCTTCACTATCTCAAGATGGATCTCCTGCATGCTTCAATGCAACCCTTACCAAAAAGAATATTGAACCCCTGCAGTCTACCAAACAGCAGCTGGTCTCTTCTCTGGAACTATCTCAAGATGTTCACTCTGGTAACACATTATCACTAGAAGCTTATTCTGTATGCTTTAGAATCATGGTAAAAGTTTGCACATTGATTTCATGATGGTTAGAGAATTTGGTGAAACTATCTAACTTAACAATATTTTGCTTCTGTAGTTTCTGTTGATTCACCTGGTGATGAGGAGCAAACAGAGATTCAAATAGCAAAAAGAGACAAGAAGCTTGATGCCCAAGAACTGCAGGTTGAAGACAAAGCAGTTTACAGTGCACTACTGTCTCAAGATGCTAATACAAGTCACCAAGAGAATGAAGTTCGAGAATGGCCAGACCAGTCCAATGCTGTTTTTACGACCCCAATTCTGCTGCCAATGCTTCCTTCACAGTTAGAAGCTACAGGGCATTCAGCTCTTGATGGATCTCTTGCAAGTTCAGACTCTGCCTCCTCTTCATTATCTCAAGATGGATCTCCCGGGGCAATGCTTACCAAAAAGAATATTGAACCTCTGCAGTCCCCCAAACGACAGTTGGTCTCTTCTCTGGAACTGTCTCAAGATATTCACTCTGGTAATACATTCTCACTAGAAGCTTATTTTGTATGCTTTCGAATCAAGGTAGGAGGCTCCACATCGATTTCACGCTGGCCATAGAATTTGGTGAAACTTTCCAAGTTAAAAATATGCTAGCTCCTGAACAGTGACTGAACTATCTTTACTTGAGCGATTTCTCAAATTTATGCTTTCAAACTTCAATCCCACTCTCCGACTATATCATCCCTTAAAAGAAGTTAACCAGTCAGTTAGAGGTAAAACACAACACAAACTTGGAACAGACAGATCACTTCTTGATGAGTTCACTGTTCTGGTTAGTGCTACCATGAGATGCTTCCATAATAATTACCAGATAATCTTCCGTCTTTCTTGGATTTTGATGGGTAAAAACTCTTTGGAACATTTACATCACTTTTTGGCAACATTTCACAAAATTGTACCAGGAGTCCTCACAATCCAAGAATTTTCGCAGGCAAGTCCAACTTAGAGTCTAGCTTATCTGCCAATCTATAGTGGGCATTTTTGAAATTTTGATGGCAAACTCATTTGGGATTTACCAAATGAATTGAGCAATTATGGGCCATAACCCATTGACTGTAGAGCTTCATGACTACATGATTGGAGCATTTTCATCCATCGGCTCACATTTTTTTCTTACTAACTATTGTTAAGTCAAGTCAATGAACTTGGGAGATATTTTTATAGCTAGTGCAACTCTCCCAATAGGATTTGATGACATTCTCTTCCTAAACAGCAAAGTCCTACTAATGATACCCGTAATCCAATATTTGTAACAATAGGTTATATCATATTGCCTATTTTGCAAATATGACAAAGATTCTCTTATGGCCTTTCCGGTATAATATTTCATGAAAAAACAGGTGAGCGCATTCAATTTCACAGGTGGAAAGAAGGAATAGCAGCTGCAACAGCAAACAATTTTGAGATAACTTCTGGTAGAAAATGTGCATCCTTGTCAGCTGTTAGCAGTGACAGTGTAGAAGCCGCTAAGGAGCTTGTTCATAATTCAGCACAAATCCTTGAAATGATGATGCCGCAAGAAGAAAAATATTGCCAGCTTGATTGCCTCACATCGTCAACCTCCATGTCATCTGGATCCGACTATGACGTTTTCTTGAGTTTTAGAGGACTTGATACTCGCTCAGGCATTACGGATTTTCTCTATACTAGCTTATTAGCTGCCGGAATCCGCACATATAGAGATGACGACGAGCTGAGAATTGGAGAAGAAATCGGTCCTGAGTTACTCAAAGCGATCAACCATTCAAAAATTTCAATTCCCATATTTTCCAAGGGATATGCCTTTAGTAAATGGTGTCTTAATGAGTTGGTCCAAATGGTAGAGTGTAGGAAATCAAGAAGACAGAAGATCATGCCCATTTTTTATGATGTTACACCCTCTGAGGTTCGTCATCAAACTGGGTCCTATGAAGATGCCTTTGTTTGGCATGAAAAGCAATTTGACAATAAGGTTATCAGCAAGTGGAAGGCTGCTCTCAAGGTGGTTGGCGATCTAAAAGGGTGGGACATTGATTCAATGATTACAAGGTACCTAGTTTAGTGGTTTCTACTTTTCGGATTGATCTTAGCTTCTATGTAACGTTTAACGTACCTTTTTATTCATACTTCTAATTCTTTTGCTTTTTTGCTTTCACGATATAAGACGAGAAGGAGAGCTTGTAAAACATATTGTCCAGAAGGTTATAGCTGAGTTGAAAAAGGCTTATCTGCTGGTAACTGACTGCTTGGTTGGCATTGAACATCACGTGAAGGAAATCAATAGAATAATATGTAGTGATTCAGAGGACATACAAATTCTCGGAATCCATGGTATGGGGGGTGTGGGAAAGACTACTCTCGCCAAAATAATATACAACCACCTATCACATCATTTTGAAGATTGTTGCTTTATTTCCAATGTCAGAGAAACTTCACAGCTAAAGGGCATTGAGTCTTTGCAGAATCAGCTGCTCTCTGATATCCTCAAAAGAAACTGGTCAAGTGTCAGTAATGTTGATGATGGAATTAAGACAATAAAAGAAAGGTTGTGTGGCAAAAAGGTTCTAGTTCTACTTGATGATGTTGATAAAAAGATTCATTTGAATGCACTTATGGGAAGGCCAGTGTGGTTTGGTTTAGGAAGTAGGATAATTATCACCAGTAGAAACACAGATGTCTTCAATGTGCCTGAGGTCTGTTTTACTTATGAGCTTATGGGATTGGACTACAGTCAATCTCTTCAACTTTTTTGCAAACATGCTTTTGGAAGAGATCATCCTTTGGATGGGTATGCTGATTTCTCCAATGAAGTGGTAAAAATGACGGGAGGTCTTCCTCTTGCTCTGGAAGTTATAGGTTCACTACTATGGGGTAAAAGCAAAGATGTTTGGGATGTTACATTGAAGAAGTTGGAAAAGGTTCCTCATGAGGAAGTTAAGAGAAAGTTGAAAATATGTTATGACGCTTTGGATGATCGGCAAAAGCAGATTTTTCTTGATATAGCTTGTCTTTTCATTGGATTTGACAAAAGGATTGTGCTTCACATGTGGAATGATTCCAATCTTTTCCCAGGGGAAGGTCTTCAAGTCCTTCAGCAGATGTCTTTGATAAAAATTGGAGAAGACAATAAGCTATGGATGCATGATCAGCTAAGAGACCTTGGTAGAGACATTGTTCGCCAAGAATGTAACATGGAACTAGAGAAACAGACCAGATTATGGAATCATGAGGAAGCTTCGGACATTGTAATGAGAAAGAAGGTAAAATTGCACTTGCATGTTGTTTCCCATCAATTGGACACATTTTATGCGTTTTCACATTGATTGTTCACTTAAAATAAGGGGAGTTATTCTAACGTCTTGTCGACCAATTGCTCTAGGGACATTTATCTATAAGTAATGCTCATATTAGTTCATGTTTGAATGGAAGACTATTTGTTGCTTAAATATCATTTACCTGTCTCTCTTTTTATTAAATATTATTTACTTGTCTCTTTTCTTCCCTTATAGGGAACCAAAAAAGTGGAAGCTCTTTGTCTGAAGTTCGACCATGGTTGCAACAGTCTTTTACTAATGAAGAGTTAGGGAGGCTATCAAATCTGAGATACCTAGAAATGAGGCCTGTCCAGGATAATTGGCCTACGAGTGGCTTTCCAACAAATGTACTCCCCATGAATCCACCCATCCTATCTGAGCTAAGATGGCTTTCATGGCATAATTTTCCTCCAGTACCTACCCTGACCGCTTTTTCCATGATGAACATGGTCATTCTTGATCTGTCATGGAGTAAGTTTTCAGAAAATTGGGATGGTTGGAGTCATATTAAGGTACTATTTTTTTTCAGTGAAAACCACTATGTTTTTGCAGTTGCAGCCTCTTTATTCAATCCATGATCATCTAATTTCTGATTCGCTCTTTACAGATGGCAAGGAACTTAAAAGTTTTGAATTTGACTGGTTGTGCTCAATTGCATAGTACTCCTGACTTCTCTGCACATGTAAAATTAGAGCAGTTGATCCTCGAAGGCTGTGGAAGATTGGTTCAGATTGACGAATCTATAGGGCAGTTGAAGCAGTTGGTTCTTTTGAACTTGAGGTTCTGTCGTAAGCTTCGCAAGTTGCCAGAAGAGCTGGGCAACTTAGAATCATTGAAGGAACTTCTAATTGACTGCACTTCTATAAGAGAAATCCCAGTATCAAGGGGGATGAAAAAACTCGAGACTCTCAGTGCTTGTGAATGTCTGTTGCTAAATAACTGCAGTTCAATCGGTAACTTAACCTCTCTATTGAGGCTCTCTTTGGAACATGTTCAAATTTCGCAACTTCCTCTAGAGATTGGACGGCTCGGAAGGGTTGAACACTTGTCTTTGAGTGGGTGTAAGTTGCTCAAGAGAATTCCGGACTCAATTGGGAATTTGGAATTAGTAGTCTTGTTGAACCTGTCCCATACATGTATTGCAGAGTTGCCTAATTCACTCGGGAAATTGAAGAACTTGAAAATACTAAGGATGTGTGGTAGTTCCATAAGAAGTATACCCAGTGCAATTGGGATGTTGGAGAAATTGGAAGAGATAGATGCAGAGTTCTTCCGACATCTAGAGGGGACAATCCCTGATGATATTGGGAGGTTATTATCTTTGAGGATCTTGAAAGTTTCAAACACTAGAATATGTTACGTACCAAGGCTTCCTGAAAGCCTGCTCAGTTTGCATATTGGTACTAATTCGATGAAGACATTTCCGGATCTCTCGAACCTGATAAATTTGACTGAGTTGAATTTGGAGATTGCACAAGTTCCTGAGTTTTGTTTGGCTGAAGAGAACTCAATTTTTGTGGATGCGACTGAGCTTATAGGGGATCCATCACCATGGTGGCTTGGAAGGTTATGCAATCTGGAGTCTCTGAAGTTGTCTTGTGACAACATTACTGTCCTCCATGTGGATATTGGTCTTCTGTCTGAACTCAAAAGACTTGAACTTCTTTGTTTTAACCTGCAGTTTCTCCCTAGGCTTCCATCAAGTTTATTGTGCTTGCATATTAAATCCTCTCGATCATTGGAAATATCGATAGATTTATCCAATTTGAAGGAACTATCAGAGCTAAGGATTTATTCTTCTGCAATAACAGATATCGATGGCCTTGAAGGTTTGGAGAATCTTCATACTTTGGACCTTAGAGCATTGAATACATTTGAGAAATTACCTGATCTTTCAAACTTAAAGAAGCTCAATGAACTGCATTTGGGGCACTGTCATAATCTGATCGATCTTCAAAGTATTCAAGGCTTGGGAAATCTGAGAATTCTGAAGCTCATAGAGATCCTACAACTCGAGAGATTTCCTAATTTATCAAACTTGAAGAAGCTGACTGAACTTCACCTTCAGCAATGTCATAGTCTAAGTGAGATTCAAAGCTTTGAGGGTTTGGAGAACCTGGTAATGCTAAAGCTAGGTGAACTCCCTCTACTTGAGAGATTGCCTGATCTCTCGAACTTGAAAAAGCTCAGAAAACTTGATCTAGAACGGTGTCAAACTCTTGTCGAGATTCAAGGAACACTAGATTCATTGGAAGACTTGTGCATCCATGGATGCAGCTCGTTGGTTGAGGTGCCTAATCCTTCAAGCTTCAAGAATCTCAAATCTCTGCAATTGCGTGATTGTGAGATGTTACATATGGACCAGGTTTGTGTCTCGAAATCTGATACATTTGACACAGTATGTGGAAGTTCAAAATGTTTGATGATGAGAAGGTTAGGCATCTGTGTGTGTCAGTTGGGTAGACATTTTTTCTTGCCATCGCTACCACCTTGAAAATGAAGGAACAGAGAGGGTGCGTACTTCCTTAATTGCATACAACTTTGTGGATGTGCAAGTGATTCAGCTAGCCAAAGTGATCGCTGGAGTTGTGGTCTCTTTGAACTACTAAACTGGCTTGTATAACTCATTGTCCTGACAAGAACTCATGTACGATCTGCTTCTTTTGCAATCCCAACAGATTTTCATCACTGGTGAGTGCGGACAGCTCAAAATATATTGTTCACACATATCCTTCCGGCGAAAAGAATTTTCTAGATCCACTGCCTTATCACCTTGAGAAGTACAACAAATGTATGTCCTGTGTGAGGAGATGTACGGACACATAAGATGATAAATGTACTTTGATAAGTCGTGCTTGCTCTAAATTCTCTGATGATGCCTAGCTATTTAAGCACATTATCATCATCTATAGCTAACTAATCAGCCAGTCAACTACCATGGATGAAGAGGACAGCCGCAACACATCCGTGTTTAACTTTGACCGGATCCCCGTTTGAGGAATTAATGCGCACAATGAATCTGGTAATTTGTTTCCTCGTGTTTAGTGATACTTCGGTTCAGCCTTGCTCAGGCAACCACAAGTTTCGCCAATCGATCAAGTACAGTGTACAAGTTGGACCGGGATGCTGCCGTGATCTGTGAATGCATTTGGTTCGATTGTGTTTTGTCACTCTTAGCAGCTGGGAGGATGATTCTGAAGCATCCCGACATCCTGCAGTTTTGAAGGATATTTACGAGTTTAATCATGCTATCAAGTATCCTTAACAAGGACAGACTCAATATTATTTCTCCCCGAAATTCTTTACCCTGAAAAAGCAAGAACTCTCTCACAAGCTATTCGCATTGAAATAACAGAAGTCGTACCCAATGCAGGCAGAGGTACATTTCAATTACAGGCCCAATTATTCTGGCCAGAATAATTTTGAGGAAATTTTGGCTTGCATCGAATTGTCATTATCACTAATGACAATGATGTAAGCAAGCACTATAGAAAGAATTTTAATAAATTCACAAGCTTGAATCACTGTCACTAGACTTTGAGAGTCACGATTAGAGTCAAACATGTTCATGTTGCGACTGTCGCTTGTCCGTTGGTCCCTATATTAAGAAACCTATAGATGATGATAAATGCTTGGATAACTTGGCATTGTACCTCTAGGTTCTAGCGCAAGAACACTCTTGAGACAATTTATTGTTCCCTGCACAAGCTTAAACAAGTGTGTTGCCTGTTGACCCAATTTGATCTTGATGACTACCAAGGGTCTGTTCGTTTCGCGGAAAATATCACGTTTTCGGAAAATATTTTCCAGGAAGTCATTTTCTTGGAAAATGACTATATTTTCCGGTGGTCGGTTGAAACTTAAATTTTGAATGGAAAATATTTTCTACGTTCGTTAGCTAATTTAATTGTTTGGGAAAAATTATCAAAGAATTCAATTTTAATATTTTTAATTGACCAAAAAAATAGTTTTATTTTTTATATTTTTTAAATGAATTTTTAATTATTTGTATTTTTAAAAAATCGAAATTTTTTTTATTTATTTATTTTTCATTTTCATTTTTTCATTTTCTTTTCCTCCCTCCTTCCTCATCCTTCTTCCTCCTCCTTCATCCTTCCTCCACCGCTGTAGGCTTGTTGATGGCCGGTCGTAGGATGTGGTCGCTAGAGCCGATGAGCTCGAGACTTAGCCGATCTCGCCCAAGCTCCCCAGAGGTTTGCCGGGCTTTGGCGAGCCGTGAGCTCGCCGGATTTGGCGGTGGAGCTCGGGCTAGCCTGGATCGGGAGCCTAAGCCCCGCCTAGCTCGCCGGATTTGGTGAGGCCCGAGCTCCGCCCCAGTCGGGGGCTTGCCTTGCCCATTTGGTGAGGCTTGAGCTCGCTGGTCTTGGGCGAGCTCGGCTTCGCCAGATCGGGCTAGGCGAAGCCTCGTTGGCCTGGGGCGAGGCTCGAGCTAGCTCGCGGTCGGTCCTCGGCCGCCGCCGTGGTCGATGACCGGCCACCAAGGAAGAAGATAAAATGGAAAAAAAGAAAAGGAAAAAAATTAAAAACTTCGATTTTTTAAAAAAAAAAAAAAAAGAAAAAGAAAGCATGAATGTGTTGGTGAAAATAAACAAGGTGGAAGAAGTTATGGAAAATGTTTTTCACTTTTGAAAAGTGGAAAACATTTTCTTCATTTTTAAAGGTTGTTTTTTCCAATGATGGAAAACATTTTCCTTGATTAGTTAATTTTCCGTGAAACAAACACTGGAAAATCCGGAAAATGTTTTCCTGGAAATCATTTTCCATGAAATGAACGGAATCTAAATAACTTCTTATCCTTCCGTCAAAATTTAAAATGTTATTCAAATAAAAAAAATTATGAAAAAATTATACGTAAGCTTACGTGCCAATATTTATATATAGTGAGAGGTTAAGGTATTTCGGGTTAAGAAAAAGTCAAAAGCGTACCAGCTGCAGGATTTAGATTAAACAAGAAGCAAAAGGCAAAAATCCAGCCGCTCAGAAATGTTTTAGAGACAAGAATTATATATCTGCTAAATATGTGACTCCAATCATCCTTTTTGCAATGCATTGAGCTAACCACTATCAACATCCTTTCCAGCCGCCGGACTTAATTTGCTCCGGAAGAGCTCACCTAAGAACCATTCACGAAGCTAATATTTGTGCAGGACACATTGTAGATAACTGAAATTCCGATGCAGTTCCGTCAGGACATAGCTTTTGTGCATGAACATGACGATCTTGGGACGTCAACTTTCCAATAGGTGTTCTCTCAATCTAGTAAAGCTGTGGACAGAATCATAAAGGCCCTTCCTGTGAAGCTTGTCTTCCGCAAAGCCAATTACATAATGGATTATCAGTGAAAAAAACCAACATCCCCTCAGTTTTTCTCCATCTAATTCACTAACCCCAAGGGATCGTCCTATAGTTAAAGATCCGATTTAGGGTATGTGTTAGTTGGGCATACAGTACAGACTCAGGTCCCTACACTATTAACTATAAACTTCTTTTTGGGGCCATCCACCTGGATTTGGACTAGATTCTTATTTAGTTTATAAAGGTAGTGGAGTATTTTATGATGGATTTCCCCATCATTTAAAAAAAAAAAAAATAGTTAACCTACATCGCATATCAAGTACCTTGCAAACCTTATGGATAGATAAGACTTGAGCTAAAACCCAAAAACAGATAGCACAAATATGGAATTGCTCTTAGTTTTTGTCTTTTTCTATAATTTTTATTACGAGTACAGAGACTTGGCTCTCTTGAACCTTATCGAACATCTTGCAAGTTGCAAAGTGGTTTTATCCGGGCCTGTGTAGGTGGGTCTAAACCAATACAGTCTGCATGTTGTTGATTATATTTGTTTTCCTTTTCTGGACAGCTTGTAACACAAAAAGCAATTTAAAGGCATAGATTATGATCTAATTGATCTGACAAAATGAGATCGATTTGCTTCAGCTTCGAGTTCGATTCCTTCTTTTACTTAAATTCTTCCTTTCTAGCTAGGACATCTGAGGAATGATTCAGTTCCTTTTTCATAAAATCAGTTTGACTTAGACTTATTGAAAAAGTTGACCAACAGTTGACCGGCAAGATGGACTGCTGATAATACATTTTAAGCATGAAAAATGGGTTTTATACATCAAAACAAATCCTTGACACTCATATTGCCATCTAAATACAACAATCAATTTTTTACCCTTCACAATGATCGTAGTGTTGGGAAGTGTGCGATTTTCCTGATTTAGATTGCACATCTCAAAATTAGGGATTGCAAGCAACCCAATACTATAAAAACTTGAGTTGTGACCTCGTGTCTTGTCGAGAATTATCATCCCTAGGGTACTTTGACAAATCATAGTAGTGACAATAATATTTTACTTGTGAAATTTATCAATATTACCTCAATGATTGAGACATAATACCGATCGGTTTGATTCACGTGAAATCAATGTTCACTTTGGTTTGTTCGGTATGTCAGTTTAGATACACCACTTATTTGTATATAAACTTATAATTTACTCAATCCTCGCCTCAATCCTGATAATGTTGAAATCATTGGCTAGAAAACATGTGAAGTTTTATGTGCATAATCGTGGAAACGTTATAAGCCAATATACATTACTAATGAATGGAGAAGGGCTAGTGCTTTGGAGGCTTTGCTAATTGCATTGGCATTTCCTCTGCTATCAAAGCTCAACTCTAAGCTGTTGTGCAGGGGCTTCAGTTAGCTTGCAACCTGAACCACTGTAGAGTCATAATCGAGAAGGATTCCAATTCGGTTATGTCCTTAATATGATTGACAAGCGACTCCTCTGGATCATCCGTAGTTTCTTTGGTTAAGCAAACTCACTTAGCCATGTAGAGGCATGGCTTTTCATGATATTCTTCCAGGTGGTTTATCTTGTTTTTTGATAGGAGAATTAGACTAGTACCTTGATGCCTCGTTCATGTACTGTTATGCCTTACTAATGTAATGGTTTTTTAATCCCCCTTCCTCAAAACTATGAAAATTACTTCTGAATGAGTTTTGTTGCGGATATGAGTTTTGCAATGTGCTATTCCATGGAAATTGAATGATGGTTCTATGAGGAAATTTTCAGAATGGAAACAATTAAAAGTATTCTAAATGGTATGAACACAAGGGAAATCTTCATAATCCTTCCATAAAAAAGTTATGCGCATCACTAACATCATGGGAAAGTTGCCAACTCGTCAGATCTCCAACAACAGTGTGGATTTCTTGCTTGTTTGGCTCCAACTTGTCATTGCTATAGTTAACTCGGCAGAACACTATTGTTGTATATTAATATGAATATGTTTCTAACAATTCAAGAGACTTTATATAGCTTACTACAAAGTGTAGGAGCTTATAAGTGGATAATGTTTAAATTAATGGTTATAATAGCATTTTCATAACTTTAGGCTTCATGATTGCACATTGACCTCATCCAAAAGTAGTTACAACTCTTCAATCACCTTTTGTCTTAACCATTAATCGGTATCTCACTTTGTCTTCAGTTTTTATATTCAACATTTATCCATATTTATTAAGTAATAATCATCGACCAATCGGCATCGTATGTCGATAATCATATCATGGTCATCGATGATCATAGTCATTGACAAGCATTTCTGCTATCGATAACTCATGCATATTATAATCATACTTAATATCGAGCTCTATATCTATTCAAGTTGGCGTCATGTCGATTAAAAATCCTTGGTCATTTTTGGGTGTCAAGGAGTAATGTATTTCATAGTCATATGGAAGGGCAACAGAAACAAGAAAAAATAAATTTATAACAACAAATTGGGGAAATTTAATTTTTATAGCTACATAAAACAATATCGTAAGGGCATACTAAGATTCAAAAACTGAAACAAAAGTGAAATTTTTTTAACACTATGCATAAATAGTATAAGAAGTAGATGGAAGAAAAACCAAAGCACCAGATCGCTGAATGTAGACTCTCATTACTCTCCCTCCTGTACTCCCCTCGAAACCATCAATTCATCCTTTTCAATTTACATATATGTATGTATTGTCTAATTAACTCCAGTTTGTGCTTCCTCAATCCTCATGAGGGACACACGTCAAATGACCCTATTTGGATACGGGCATACCTAATAAAATTCACACTTCCGGACCCCTTTATCTTATCACCAAATAATACCTGACATAAAAAATAAAACGTCTTTTAGTACCTTTAGGCATTTCGATGAACTTGTAAATTAACAATTTATGCCACCCTGCAACGTAGATAGCGAGTTCATATTTGTACATGCAACCACAAAACAAAACAATAATGAAATTTTTGTCAAAGAAGTTAGAGTAAAAATTGAAGACCCTCATGATTTATATAAGCTTCAAATTTGGAGCGAGAAAACCAAATTATTTAGCTTATAAACAAACATAAGTTCCATTGGATGCTTTGAATCATGTACTTTGCCTTTTCAAAACTAGAAACTCAGAAATGTTATCCTTCCACTAGTATGCATGTTCATTGAAGGTCAGTTATTACGATGCAAACCTTCGTTATAACTTATAACATAGTCGCTTTCATCAAATTATATATTACAATTCCCATCCAAAAGAATGCTTATTTCAGTCCTTTTGTGACAGCACTGGCTCCTATTATGTGATAACGACATGTTATGACTATTCCCAATATAATGGGGATGAGTATATTTAAAGTTCTAGAATTTATCCAAAAAGTGCAACTGAGTCCAAAACTTTAAAAAATTACAATTAAGTCCTAAAACTTATCACGAAAATCCAATTGAATTCTAAAATTTTTAAAAAAGGAAATCGAGTCTTAAAATTTGTCGGATTTGTACAATAAAGTGCTTCCGTTGATTACACTTTTTCAAAAATAAAAAATAAAAAATAATAAGATTTGATTACGCCTTTTGTAACAAATTTTGAAAGTTTTAAAATTCGATTGCACTTTTGTGATAAGTTTTATGACTTTCAGTTCACTTATCTCCAATGTAATGTCTCTTCCAATCAGCAAGGTAATTTCCCATAAAATTTTTCAAATATAATTGATGTGTTTTGTGCCATTTCTCTTATCAGTCAAACTTTGGTCAACCTTAGGACAATTGTCTGATTTAAAAAAGATGAGGCAAAATTTGATGTCTCGACATGTTTTGCATAAATGGTGCCTACGATTGAGGTTACTTCCTTCCAATCGCATCGCTGGGACAAAGTCACGAGTTTTCCTAACCTCAAGAATATGACCTTTATGACCAAAAAAAAGAAAAAAAAAGAAAAAAGAATATGACCTTTAACTATTTTTTAAATATTTTCTCCTACAATTTTGAAAACAAATAACATTTTTATATCCCCAATTACAAAATAAATTATACATTAATCTTAGTATCAATACAAAGATCCTAACTGCTTCACAATTGTTTAGGTACACCTGAGAGCTGTGTTTAAAAAACACTCCCATCAAAGATTTGATGTGATGTTGAAAATTTAATATATGCTAGTTTTTTCACAATTAATTAATTTATATTTTTGAGTTACTATAGGTCTAATTGAATATATTGAGCTTTTGCTTTGCGTCCATATAACAATAATGAAAAGAAAATTTCATAGCCTATAGGGAAAAAAAAATAAAAGTTGGCTCATTTATTTCATATGACTTGAACTAGCTTGATCCTTCATGCCAATATTCAATTAGAAATTTTGGGGAAAAAGTGTAAAAAAAGTCCTAAACTTTTTGTAGTTGTGCCAATTTAGTTTTAATTCTTTTATTGGTACCAATTTAATCTTAAACATTTTGATTTGGTGCCAATTAAGTTATTCCGACTAATTTTGATTGGATTTTGCTAACTGGGCATCGGTCGATTGACATAGCACAATCAGTGCTTACGTGGATAATTTTTAATAATATTTTAATATTTTTTGAATTTGTTTATTTCTTTTTCTTTTCCCTTTTCCTCTTCTCTTTCTCTTTCTATTTCTTTTTTTATTTTTTCCTTTTCCTCTTCCTTTCTCTAGCCGATCGGCTAGAGGTGATAGCTAGTGAGGTCGACCTCCACCTCACCGGCCTTTGGTGAGCCTCACGGGCAATGGCGAGGCTTGAGCCCTTACTAAAGGCCATGAGGGCAGCCTCATGCTAGGCTAGCAAGGGTGAGGCTTGACCTCGTTGAATCTGGCGAGGTCGAGCCTTGCCCATGGCTGGCAAGGCTTGACCCTCATCGAATCTGGCAAAGGTGAGCCTCGCCGCCCAACGCAAGTAGCCCTCACGAACTCGGGTGAAAGCTCGAAGCTCGCCAGTGGCCGTGAAGATCGCTAGAGGCTGGTGAGGTCTAGCCAATTGCTGAGGTTCGGTGACCGGTTGGAGGAAGAAGGAGGAGAAGGAAAAAATAGAAAAGAAAAAGAAAGAGAAGAGGAAAAGGACAAATAAAAAGAAAAAGAAAAGAAAAAAGAAAAAAGAAAAAAAATATTATTACAAGTTAAAGCTACTATCTGCAGGAATAGGCTGCATATTACCACAATTTATGACTTTAAGGAAATTTCTATTTGAACAAAAAATATTTCCATCAACCTGCCTCGTGTGCCGCAATAGCTTGAATTTTCTTGATGGCCATTTATTGCTTAATGGTTCTCATAAAACAGGTGAGAACGCGGAATCTCTCAAGTGGGAAGAAGGAATAGCTGCTATGACAGAAACAAACATGTAGGTAACTTCTGTAAGTGACTCAGCATCCTCATCCGCTGTCCATAATCGCAGTGTAGAGACTACTGCTACAAGTGTCTCCAATTCAGCGCAAATCCCTGATATGACGCTACCAAAACAAGAAAAACTATACCAGCAGGATGGCTCACCATCATTAACTTCATGTCATCTGGATATGACTATAATATTTTCCTAAGTTTTAGAGGGCCAGATACTTGCTCAAACATTACAGATTTTCTCTATACCAGCTTTTTAGCTGCTGGACTCCGCAAATTTAAAGACGACGAAGAGCTCCAAGTTGGAGAGGAGTTTGGTCTGGAGTTGCTTGAAGCTATCAACCATTCAAAAATTGCAATTCCCATATTTTCCAAGGGCTATGCCTCTAGTAAATGGTGTCTTAATGAGTTGGTCCAAATGGTGGAATGTAGTACGACAAGGAGACAGAAGGTTATGCCCATTTTCTATGATGTTACTCCAGCGGAGGTCTATCATCAAACTGGGTCATATGGGGAAGCATTTCTTTTGCATGAGAAGAAATTTGATGAAAACACTATTAGTAAGTGGAAAGCTGCTCTCAACCACATTGCCAATCTAATTTTGTTTTCCTTTTTCCTTCCATGATATAAGACGTGAAGGAGAACTGGTAAAGTCAATTGTTTGGACAGTTATAGATGAGTTGAAAACGGCTTATCTGATGGTGATTGGCTACTTGGTTGGAGTTGAAAATCATGTGAAGGAAATCAATAAAATAATGTGTGGTGATACAAAAAATATTAATGGTATGGGAGGGGGAGAATTACCAAAAAAGTCCTAAATTTATTGCAATTGTGTCAATTCAGTCATAAACTTTTTTTTTTAAGCCAATTTAGTCATAAACCTTTTATAATTGTGCCAATTCAATCCATCGGCCAAAAATTGGCCGGCCGGCGCTAACATGGACGCCGGCCGGGGACAGCTGGCCGGCGAATGCCGATGTGGCAATTTTTAAATATTTTTTTTTGAATTTTTTTATATATTTTTTTGAATTTTTATTTATTTATTATTTATTTTTTTCCCACCTTTTTCTTCCTCGGCCAGCCGACGTCGGCCAAAGGCGAGGGCTGGCGAGGAACCTTGCCGGCCACTAGCGAGGACCGTCGCCGGATCTCGCCGTCGCAGATCGTGGCTTGTGATTCCCCAACATTCGCAGCGTCATGCTCAAGGGAAGCCTCGGTTCTCAGACTTCAACTTGGTGCCGCCCAATCCAGATTTGGCGACGGCGGCCTCGTTGTCGTTGGGTGAGGCTTGCCTTCACTAGTGGCCGGGGGGCGAGCCTCGCTAGTGGCCGGTGAGGCTGACCTCACCGGCCCTCGCCCGGGCGACGCCCGAGCCGAGAGGAAGAAGAAGGTGAGAAAAATAAAAAATAAAAAAATAAAAAAATTTTGAAAAAAAATAAAAAAATTTGAAAAAATAAAAAAATATTAAAAAATTGCCATATCAGCGTTCGTTGGCTAGTTGTCCCCGGGGACATCCACGTCGGCGTCGGCTAGCCAATTTTGGCCGAATGGACTGAATTGGCACAATTGTAAAAGGTTTAGGATTAAATTAGCCTAAAAAAAAAGTTTATGATTAAATTGATACAATTGCAATAAGTTTAGGACTTTTTTGGTAATTCTCTCTATGGGAGGTGTTGGAAAGACTACTCTTGCCAAAATCATCTACAACCAGTTGTTGGTGAAATGGGGTCGCACCCATTGTCAGAGCAAGGCTCTCTCTACAGCCTCATGCTTGATGAGCTTCGCAAAAGCATGTGGAGTGTGGAGGGAACAATTCTTCACACTGTTTACAATTTCCCGATTTTGATTGCACGCCGTGCAACTGGGGATTGCAAGCATCCTAATGAAAAAAAATTTGGGCCATGTTCTCGTATCATGTCAAGAATTATCACCAATATACCGATTCTTTGATATTTCATGCAATTGTAAACAATATTGTTTCCCTATTATTCTGATTGTCTCCTCTGTTATACACATTATATATGGCATAAGATGCTAGCTGCAATCTAAGCTACTTATGCGTTTGTTTCGGGGAAAGTGTTTTCCAATAATTGATTTTCTAGATTTTCACATAAAGTAGCTAGTCAACCAAAAGCACTTTCCAATTAACAAAAATACGTACGTATAAATTTAGGAAAGTGAATTCTTAAATCTAAGGAGATGAAAACACTTCCTGGAATTGCTCTCTCGAATTTTTCAATCTTAATTTTATTTTTCTTTTCTTTCCTTTTTCCTTCTTTTTCTTTTTATTTCTCCTTTAACCGATCTTTCTGGCCTTGGTGTCAGCTAGCAGTTGGGCATAGGCATGGGCCAGTAAGGTCGAGATTGCAGGCCTCGTGCGAGGTTGATGCTCACTGAGATTTGGCAAGCTCAAGCTCAAGCTTGCCAACCTCGCACAAGGTTGAGCCTCCTCAATCGATGCCTATGTGTCGAGCTCAAGCCTAGCGAATGGGGGTCTTGCCCTATCTCGGTGAGCTTGAAGCTCGCTCGAGGCTAGTGAGCTCAAGCTTGCCTATGGCTGTCGTTGGCCGATGCGATGGAGGAAGGAGGAAAAGGAAAAGGAAGAAAAGAAAAAAAGAAAAAAAGAAAAATTAAATATTAATTAAATATTCAATTTTTTAATAAAATAAAAAATTTGTATTTAAAAATTCGATTTTTTTTTTTTTTTGCCTAAGATAAAGCTATGAGATCGAAATATTTTTTTTTTTAATAATACCCAAATATAAAAAAAAAATTCAATCCTATATTATCAAATTAAGGAAAACTAATCACACTCTTTAAAAAGGTTTTTCTAGAAAGCACTTTCCTTTATTATTGAGTTTTTTGTGAAACAAATACACCGTACATTTGTGTGTGCATGTACCAATTGAAGTATCATGGCATGCGGCCAAAAATATGAAGACAGAACTAGAAAGCTGTTACAAGTTGATTCAATCCCTTATTGGGTATTATTTTAGTTCCAAGAGAATCCAATGCGCCAAATTCCCTAGGCTTCCGGCTGGTTTGAGTTTTCATATGTTTCGAGCAATTGAATAGGTCATTAGAGTTATATCAATTGGCTTATATACAATATTAGTGGAATGCCAAAATGTAGTAGAATGGATGTTCTGTACAATTTCCTTACTGCGGCATGTTTAGTAAATTTTAATACATAAAAAATTAAGATTAATTTGATTAGTAATCTTATACTTACAAATAACATTCAAAAGTCGTGTATATTCAAGTAACTTGGTATATGTATCTATGTCAATAGATTTATTGTGGATGAAGTAATTTTTCTAATTATTCAAATAAGAATTCTAAGGGGCATAGGATCATATAAATGAGCAAAGAATTCTAAGGGTCCATTTGTTTGAAGGAAAATTATTCTCAGAGAATTGTTTTTCAATTTTTCGGTATTCGGATGACGAAAAATTAATCAATCTACACAAAACATCGAGCTTGGATAGGGGGAAAATGATTTCCCCATTTGGCAAATGAAAACTAATTATTTTTTCAAAAAAATGGTTTTTGTAGTATATATATATTTATCATGAAGTTTGTAGCGAAACGTCCTAAATTTTGTTTTCACATTCCTCTTCTATCTTCGTGCCCAAGTAATGTACGTGGACTTGTAGCACTGTGCCATCGACCTCCTTGTGATAAACGAAGAAAATGGGATGAGCAAATGACAAGAAGAACTAAACCAAAAAGAGGGGACGAAGTCTGAAGAAAGTTGTTGTGCTCGGGTGGTGAAGCCAGAGCCAAACCAAAAAAGCCTACTACAATTTGCATTCATTGCATAAGAAGTGACGCCGATGGACAAACTGTGGCGAAGGATCCGCAACAGGAAGAAACGCAGCAAATCCTTGTGGGACAAAAATGCGACCCAGATCAAGTCGCCAGAGCCTGACCCGGCAAGGAGCGAGAGCGAGATCGAGAGCGACACCCAGATCAAGTCGCCAAAGCCTGACCTGGCAAGGAGCGAGAGCGAGACCTAGATCAAGTCACCAAAGCCTGACCCGGCAAGGGGTGAGAGCGAGAGTGAGGCCTTTGCAGCCAACAGTGGTCAATTTTATTTTATTTTTTTCCTTTTTTTCCATTTTCTTTTTTCTCGTGTCCTCGCTAGCCACCAGCCATAGGCAAGGGCAAGTGTCGGCGAGAGCCTCCCTCGCTAGATTTGTCAAGGGTGAGGCTCACTGAGGCCACCTTGGCTTGGTGAGGGTTCTCGTTGGCCTCACCTAGGCAAGATCAAGGGTTGACAAGGGCCACCCTCACCTACGTGACACCTGATGAGGCCACTCTTACTTGTGGCGGGTGAGATCAACCCTTGTTGGTCATTGCCTAATTGGCAAAAAGAAAAAGGAAAAACAAAGAAAAAATATAGAAAAATTATAATAAATTATCCATGTCAATATCAACTATGTCACATAAGACAATCGACTGTCATAAAAAGTTTAGGACTTAATTAACCAAATTGAAATGTTGGATTAAAGTGACACAAGTATAATAGGTTAGGAATTGAAATTTAAATATCCACACCCCATTGTTAATAAAGCAAGCTTTTGATTTGGGTATCCATCCCCATATTTAGAAAAATTCGTTGGTTTTCCAATGCTTTATTAGTTTTTTGAAAAATACTATTATAATCAAACTCTTATCACCCGGCAAAAAAAATTAAATTAAATGATTAGAGCAATGCATTCCACTAATCTTTTAATTCAAAATATAATCACAATCCATTATTTTTTGCTTCACTTATCCAATATTCGCACCAATTATCCACAACATGAGAGCCATCCGAAATTTCCGGCAAGCACACATTGCTGCCAACTTTATATTATCTTTTTATAAACTTTAATTACAGTGTGAAAAAGTTTCGTGATTTGTGGGTTGCTCAACTCGATTATTCGTATTCACAGCCACATCTTTTCAGACGTCTATGCTGATTGCAAGTTAAAAGAGCATGACAGCAACCACCTATGTAGCACTGACACGGACATGCGACACGACACAACACGATACACCGACACGTTATTTCTAAAAAAATAGAGAATTCCGACACGTTCCGACACATTATATATTAAATATATATTTTTATATATAAATATAAAAATAAATAATAAAAAGAGCGTAGAATTAATTTATGCTAAAAATGTTAATTCAACATTTGTTAATGTCATTCATTGTTTTAATTTGACAAAGATTGAATAAGAAATTCAAAAATTGCAAACACAAAAGAGTAAATTTGAAGGAATATATCATGTTTTCTTACAATTGTCGGAAATTAGTGAGATTTCTTATAGTCGCAGATAGAGTTCGGAGTTCATGATATAGACTGGCTTGGAGCTCCTCTGCAAAACAAGGTTCGAGAAAAATGAAATTCTAGGATAAGAACTCTTGAAGTACGACCAAAAGAAAATGAAATAACTAAATTCGCCACAGAAAATGTAAGAGATAACTCACAAGCTAATGACATAGACCAAAAGAGATAACTCACAGGCGACGCCTACAAGAGGCAGAAAGAAGCAAAAAAGAAAAAAAAAATCACGACTTTAAGTTTGCGGGAACTGCGGAGCGATGTTGGCAAGAAGATGGGCGTTCCATTGTCACTCACGGGAATGTCAAAACTTATAACTGAGAAACTTAAGAGTGAGAATTTTCTTCTTTCCTCTTTATTTTTGTTATTTTCATTATTTTTTCATATATTTATATTTTGTCCCCTCAAGTATTGAAATTTTTTAAAATTGACCCCGTGCGTGTCGGAATCGCATGTCGGAATTTTAGACTCGCGTGTCGGAGCGTGTCGAGAAGAGTTGACCACGTGTCGGATTTCCCGACACTCGTTGACCGCGTGTTGGACATGTGTCGGAGTGTCGGACACGATACGAAGGCTTCCGAAGAGTGTCGGTGCTTCTTAGGCAACCACCCACGTGCATTACAAGGCTCGAGGTCTAGTACTAATAATAAAGGAAACTTTTTGAGTTTAATGGTCACGTCCATATTTAAAAAAATAACAATAATTTTTCTAATTTTCCTATCCCTTATTCTCAAACTCTTATCATTCGTGAAAAATATCGAAGCAGTTAGAGAAATCAATGCCACTAAATCATAACACGATGACCACTCACAATCCTTTGTTTCAATTATCCACTAATTAATGCCATTTCTATCCAAAGACGATGCTATTTCAGACGAGGACATTTTGTCCCCAACTTCTTATTTCATGATATCCTAACTTGAAATTTAAATTCAGTTTATTGTGTGAAAAGCTTTCATGATTTCACAGTGCTTAATTTGATTATTTAAATCCACATACATAGTTGTTCGGATATCGATAGTTATTGCACGCCTTAAAGAGCATGAAAGCAACCACGAATGTGCATAGCTTGTTCTCGAAATATAGTATATATGTAAGTCCAAAATACTATCTTTTCACTCTTTTTTTCCTTGCAAAGCTAACCTCGATAAAATATTAAAAAAAATTGACAATTAAATTCCATCAAACGACCCAAGCACCCCCCTTGCGTCACTCCAATAGTGTCATCATCCTTTTTATCGAATAAAAATAAGTAAAGACTTTTTTTTTTTTTTTCCTTTTGACGTAACTTTCACTCCAGTATCTTTCTTTTTCTTACGGATTTATTCAACTTTGCACATGTTTAGCGCATGCACAACACTATTAAATATAGATATGTCCCAAATGCAAACCATCCCCTTTCAGAAACCAACTCCTACAACGAGGCTGACCGAGGTTGACCGAGGTTGTCCAGGATTAGAGATAAAGATGTGGCCGACTAGGATAGGAGCTCATCCCTCTTTGTTTTTTTTTTATTATTTTTTTTTTGGGGGGGGTGGGGGCGCTGCAATTTTTAATTAGGTAGGGAAATTGAAATTGAATAGGAGAAGTAGGATCAAGATAAGGATCAAACGCGTGACAAGGACTCATGGGAGTTATCTCCGGGACTCTTATCTCTTAAAGGCCATCTAATCTACCTTAGGATCTTTATCTCACACGGCCATCCATCTAAAAGGGGAATATCGTTCACATGGAAAGAACTTTGAAGTTTGGGTTCAAAAAGAAGAGAGGAGTTCGGTCAACTTGGAGTAAAAGACGAGATGAGGAAGCGGTGAAGTTAAAGAAAAGAGAAATAAATAGAAGGGATCACTCGTCAATCTCTCTTCACAGGGATTAATCTCACAATTACTCTTGTTTCTTGAAGAGTTTGATAGAGGTGAGGCCTTAAAGGGACAAGCCCGCCGTCTGGAGAGCAGCCGTTTCTCTCCTCGCGGCCACGCCTCCAAGGCCTTGGTGTCCTTGCTGTTTCGTTTCCTTTGAAGGTAAAAAAGAATTTATCCTTATACCCATGATTTAATTGCAACCCTAGGGCCAAAAGCATGTATGGCTTGAGATTTACGCGTAGGAATTGATTATTTCATGTCCATCTCTAGATTCCTCAAGTTACTAGGACTCAGAGACTGCCATGTTTTGATTCTCCTCTGCATGAGCTTAATCGGAGAAAGATCTCACCGACTTTACCGCTTGGGTTTGTCCGATGTTGCGCGGATTTGCGTTGGTTGAAATATATTGATGATCTCTTTACACGTTAGCGTTGAAACGGATTGGACTGATGATTCCCCCTGCATGCTTTTCATGTCCGGTTCCTCCAGGTGTCCTTAGTCACGGCCCCTTTGTCAACTTGCATTGAATTTGTTTTTATCTTACGTGTTCCTTAGTGTTAGATTACCCTTGCTTTGATTTCTATGCATGTCGATTAGGATTTGCTTGGTTTGGAAGAATTTTGATAATCTGTTTTGCAGAGATTCATGGAAAATAGGCCGAAGTCTCTGTCATTGATCCTTGCTTGCGCTCATGTCAAAAAGATCAAACCTTTACCGCTTTTCATGCATTCACATAGGCTATAGTTTGCTAATTCATACAGGTTAATGAGAAAAATAATAAAAGATTGCATCATTTATTGTTTAATTTAGCATGTAGTGTATAGAATATCTTAAAGGTACGATAGTTAAATTTGTATCTTAAATTATGAGGTCATTTATTGAAAGTGTTAATTTAGATTGATTAGTTAATTTCAGCCGCCTAGGGTTAGTACATTTAGAGAGACTTCTAGGCTTTTTTTCGGTTTTGTAAAAGTGAATAAAAGAAAAGACCAATATATATATATATATATATATATATAGGATTACATCTAGTTTGCATATATGGTTAGATAATTCATAAACAACCTTCTTTTAAGATGAGCGCAGTACTTTTGATTTATAGTTCATGGGGAGTCGTGTCTCAAGACTTAATGATGAGGCCTTGTTTAGTTATTACCCGAAACAACTCGGGTTTTTTTTATCTTCCTCATTATATATTTACTTTAGTTGTTTGATCTTTATTAGTGCTTGATTTAATTTTACATGTCTAGAGGACTTAGGAGTGGAATTCAACAGATGACATGCGAGTCATTTTCATAAAAGAAAAAAGATATTGAAAAAATGTTTAGATTTATCTAGCAAAATCAAATCCTTGAATTCACGAATCTCCGGTTTGCAAGGGTAAGATGTCCACGTTTTAATCTGGTTCTTAACCGGCCCTACGTTGATGCTTCAGGTTGGATTTGGTTGGGTTTGGTTTCCATATTTACTTCACCTAACCGAGAAACATAATAGATGTATGTTTGTTATGACCGGAGATGAGACTCAAATCGAAAATCCAAATCGGGGTTTCATGGATGGCGTGCCTCAGAGATCGCTGATCTGTAGAAATCATTAGGCCTTGATGAGGACAGAACCAGCCGAACTTAAGAAATATCATTACTGATGCTTGCCGCATCTTTTCTACAGAAGAAAAAGGAAAAACTCTAGAAAGACTTTCAAGAGTCAACTTCCTGGTCGGCTAGACTATTCAAACACCACATTGCACTCTTTTGGGGAGAACTTAAAATCATTCAAACAGATCATTTCTGCCAACAATCCTGCTGGTATTCAACAAGATACGGATCACCCAGTTCTAGTGAAAACTGAACCAATCAAACATCCAAGAGCTCTCCACAACAAGAAGACATAAGTAACAAGAAAAAAAGGAGAGGGTACGGGACTTATTAATGTAGCAAACCGATCGAAACTGGAAAACACCACAAAAGAAACCACTTTCGCCCACTATAGTAAACTTGAACTCGAACTCAGAACAGTCCATACTGAATTGAAGCTCCTAAGAATTTACAACTGCAATTTGCAGGTCACCGAAGGCCTTCCTTCTAATCTACTTTGGATGTAGTAAGCCTTGCCATTTCAAAGAATGAAGTTCTGTCCCTATATCAACGCTTTGCTCCTGCAATGCAGGAAAACAGCTTTATTAGGTCCCAACATGAAGGGTTTAACCACAAAGACACTCAGAGCAAGCCAGAAAGAAAAGGCCTGATGTCTCCATCAGTTGTCAGGTATTACCCTTGGAGCAAGCCAGAAAGAAATGATAGAACAATCATACTAATCTAGATGCTTTAGCCTCGCACAACCCAGATTTAATTCCGTCTTAACTAGAATACTTGCAATAACCAATAACATGTACTGGCTTATTCATAAACTCGTGGAACAAGAAAGACCACCAAAATCAAATAATCATGAGGATAGAACAAACATCCAAATGATAGCACAATTCTGTCAAAGATGCTCTTGCTTCAGGCTACCCAGTCTCTTAACACACTACAATTCCTACAATAACCAATAACATAATCTTGGTTATCATAACCGAACGGATCAAGAAAAATAACTAAAATTGATCTTGGAGAATAGTCATTAAAACCAAACAGACACCTAATTGACTCAAATGATAGCACAAAACATTCAATTAAGATGCTTTAGCCTCTCAAAAACCCAGTTTAAATTAGATTGGCTATGATTCCTACAATTAACCAATACCACGCACTGAATCATGCATAATCTTATGGAACAAGAAATCGTTACAACGGAACAGAAATCAAAAGGAGCAATACATTAAATGCGAAATAAGAAAAGAAACAGAAGAGTAAGAGAAACCCCCAAAAACCAAGATCCAAAACCAACTTAGAAGACACCCGATTGCTGTGCAGCGAGATATAATTCCAACAGAACCTTAAAACGAGACTCCACCAGAAACAAAAACAAGGCGACCTGCCAATACATACTCGGGCGAGGACCCAAGTATCGTTCAATAGAATATGGAGATATATAAAGTAAAAGCTTCCTTGCATCTTGTTTTACACGGAATCCATTTAGTCCTGAAATGAGGAGCAGTTTGTCTTCTTTTAGTTGTACGCATATAAACTCCACCGCGTCGAGTCTTTATTCGCCATGTCAAGTAGACATGAGTAGATCAATTGTTGAAAAGGCAAAGACGTGAGCTCAAAAATAGACTCGATCGAACATGAAATT
Organism: Eucalyptus marginata; assembly: GCA_014182565.1. Lineage (NCBI taxonomy): Eukaryota > Viridiplantae > Streptophyta > Magnoliopsida > Myrtales > Myrtaceae > Eucalyptus > Eucalyptus marginata. Next base: position 19,850,655 of record CM024587.1, read on the forward strand.
GAAGTGAAGAAAAATAAAAAGATGAAACTAATTAATGGCACGAAGAATGGCAACTAGCAGTTTACACTACAAATTGAAGATAGGAAAATTAATATAGAATAAGGACCCTTAATAGTGAGATTGGTGCTGTAGATTTGGGAGTAGATTGAAAGTTGAAGATTATTTTTCAAACAACAAAAATTCGGGATTGAATTGGGGTTGGATCTGAAGTTTGAATTTTTTTTCTTAGGTAATTAGCCCTGCGTAGTGTGAAGTGGTCTCAATAAATAAATATAATGGCAAATGCCCTCCTTTAAGGACAAAAGGAAATGTAAAGTATAAAATTTTTGGAAAAGCTCATAAACATTAGGAATGCAATTGTACCTTAGTAAGCGTGATTTTGGATCTTAACCAGTCGTCTCTTCACTTAAGAGACATATCTTCTTATTTTCCCAAGAACTGAAAAATACCCTCTCTCGATTTCTCTACTACGCCCCAACATATTTTTTGTGAGTCCGTGCTGTTCCAACATCTTTGATCTCAAATGCGCTTGCAAATCGTGCGCATAGTCCTTACTTATCTTCCACTCGGCACACTTTGTAGAAAAGTTCGTGCCAGACAGGTTCTCCGAGGTGTGGCAAGGACATATAGTTCCGATAGGTTCTTCAAGTTTGAGATATCAAGTGTGGTAAGTGATGGGCAATCTATGATGTGAAGCTTTGAGACACTCGAGGGAATCTGTGGAATGCATTCCAGAGCTTGGCAACCATGAAGATGAAGAGATCTCAAGTGAGGAAGCATACCTAGCTCAGGAGATAGGTTGGTCATGTGTGGGAGTGTCAGGGTCAAGACTTCCAATTTGGATAACCTACCAATCCACGAAGGCATGGGATCTTGTAGTTGCACCAACTCAGATGGGCCAGAGACATCACCCACTCCCATGCACAATAATAGTTGTTTTAGATTGATCAAGCTCGAAAGATCTGGCATTGTTATCAGAGATGGGGACGAGATCGCCAAAGAAGTCAAGCTTATGGGAAGTTTAGGCAAGTCAGAGATGCCCCCCAACCCATAGCACCAGGAAAGTTTTAATTCTTTTAGATTCTCTAGACTTCCCATAGAGTCAGGAAACTTTGTGATTCCTGTTTCCAATAGATCCAACTTAATTAATGATCGTAATTCCTTAATGGAGTGTGGAAGTCTGCCCATATTCGAGCACCAATTCAAAGATAAGCTTTCAAGATTTATAAGTGCTCCAATGGAGTCGGGTAGTTGAATAATTGGTGTTGCATCCATTGAAAGCTTCTTCAGGTTCTTCATAACCCACCAATGCGGAATTTCTCGTATAGAAGTTCCATCAACGAGAAGTTCTACGAGGGCTGGCAATCCGCCCAACTCTTGTGGTAGAGAGCGGAGATCACTACAGAAGTTCAAGTTCAAGAAAACTAAGAACTTCAATTGACCGATTGATGAGTGGATTTCACCCAATCTTTCACATTTTTCAAGAATCAATCTCTCCAACTTTAAAAATCCAGAGAAGTCAGGAGTCCTGATCAAGAGCTCACACTCCGAAAGGTTAAGAACTTTTAATTTCTCTGCTCTCTGTAACACCAATAAGACAATTGTTAGTAAATTTAATTACTTCAAGAGAATGTAAACACTGATAACAAGACTATTACAGAACTGAGGGTACCTTGATATGTTTCCATCCGCTCCAATCGTGAGTAAGTTTACTTCTTGAAAAATCAAGAATGACTAAATTACTCAATGAAAAATTGCTTATTTGCAATATCCGTAGAGGAGAATTATGCCAAGAGAACCATCTTAAATCTGGAAGAAGTTGCTTCTTGCTCAGATAAGAGTTCGTCATTGATGTGACCAAGGACTTGTTATGCCAAAGAAGTGTAACTTCAGAAAAGAGCTCGTCAGTGAGTTTTCGGCTATCCATATGAAGGAACCTTAGATTTGGAAACGCTGCAAATCCTTCGAGAGTGAAACAATAATCTGATGAATCTTCAAACATTAGACGGAGGGCTTGGAGCTTTTCATTTTTCTGAATAAGAAAACAAGAAAAAATTAACGAAAAAGAAGGGTACAATTAGCTAATTAAGAGAACAGATCTAGCTCTATTCTTATTTTGAGGCATAGATAGGGTTTTAGATGATCGAGTGTACCTATAGTTTCTTAAGTTTGCTCTCATCATTCTCATGGACAAAATATGGAGAGTACCGAGAATGAGTTTTGAAATTTTAATTTTCTTAATTAAAAAAAAAAAAATGAATAAGCGGAATTTTAAAATGAAAACGTTGAATAATTGCAATTGCTTTCATTATGTAGGACAGCTCCAAATTACAGAATGTGATTTCTCGTGCAAAAAAAGAAATCAAACCCAAGAATTACCTTCTTGCTCTGTAGTGCGTTCAATGCATCTTTGTGATTCCACAGTCTACTTCGCTTCTCTAATAGCTCACCACTTTCTTGAAAAACAATTTCTCTACCGAGATCTTTTAACTGATTGTGCATCCACAATTTATTATCTTCTCCAATTTTGATCAATGACATCAATTGAAGAACTTCAAGACCTTCTATAGGGCATAGACCACAATCTTTCCACATGTATATTACTATATTCTTATCATATCCAACAAAAAGACAGGCTATGTCAAGAAATATTTGCCTTTGATTGAGATCCAATGCTTCATAACTTATCATCAACTTACTTCGAGTTTTCTCAATGGGACCTTTTCTCCACTTCTCTAGGTAATCCTCCCATATATCTTTAGTTTGTCCATATAATGATAAAGTTGAACCCACAACTTCAAGAAGCAATGGAAGACCTTGAGCGATCTCCACAATTTCTTTGGATTGCTTTAATTTTTCATATGGTGGATGATCTCTTCTGAAAGCATGTTTGCTAAATAGCTTAAGGGAACTATCAGAATCCAATACACCAATATGATAAATCAACTTCACTTGGAATGCACGGAGAACCCTTTCATTTCTTGTGGTTATAAGTATCAAGCTTCCAGAACCAAAGCAAACTTGCCCCCCCAAAAGTGCAGTTAGTTGACTCTCGTCGTCAATATCATCAAAAAGAACAAGGACTTTCTTACTAGAAAATCTCTCTTTGATCGTCCTCATTCCCTCGTCCTTGCTATCAATACTCGAAAATGTCTGTTTTGAGAGATCTGAAATTAGTCGGTTCTGCAAATACACAATTCCTTTTGAGTTTGAAGTATCTCTAACATCAGGAAGGAAGCAATAGTAAGCAAAGTCCCGAGAAAACTGGTTGTAGACTACTTTGGCAAGAGTTGTCTTTCCGATGCCAGCCATACCATGGATTCCCATGATCTTTTTATCATCAGTGGCAGTGTCTATAATCCCCTTAATTTCTTTCACTGTGTAGTCAACACCAACCAAGAAGTCACTAACCGCCAAATAAGCCTTCTTCAGCTCACTTAAAACTTTGGTAACGACCTGTGTAACTAGTTCTCCTTCGTGCCTAACGATATAAACGACGAGAGAGGGGCCAAGGCAAAGTAGAAAGTATGTTAGAATCGACAAGCTGAAATCTATGACATTAGGAATTGATAGCAGTCCGTGGAAGCCACATGATGTAACAAGGAGTGCAACCGCAGATGGAACATAACACTTTGCACACATCAGAAAGAATAATTTCAAGGACATGCTAGGAAGATGTTCGAATCAAATTACAGAACGTGATCACTATATCTTGCTAATATGAAAAGGGCCATGCTAATATAACAGCACGGTTATTCTCTAGGAATAACGGTACATTTTGGACCACCAACACTCTTTACCGAATGACGGGCAGCCGGCAACAATAAGTAGTGCAATTAGCTTTCTATCATATACTGGCTTTCATCTGCAAATATCTTTGCCTAGTTTCATATAAACTATGGATGACATATTTTGATCACTACCTAGGCTTAGGACTTTTTACCAGTGAAGCAAAAGAAAAATATGGATTATACGAGAAAAAATTACATCCATAATTGCACCATATTAAATGTTCATTAATTTTGCAAAAAATCTGTAATATTTGAGAATTGATATTTTAATAACTTAATATTTTAGTCAACTCATCGAAAAAGAAACCTCATCACCTTCTCATTGTCTTTGACTTTTGTTTGCATCAAACAAGGAACATCATCTCACACATGATCGAATTAAGTCACTCTTGTCACATAATCCAAAATTTATTTGACAGCTTGGAAAGTAAAAATAAATCTCACTCCTTTCACACGTCTAAAAATAATGGGCAGTCACCTTCTCATTTTCCTAAGAAGAAAAAAGGCTGATGATTTTTACTGTCACTTCTGATGTTTAAACGAGGGGAGTGGCTAGCATGACCATCCCTGCATAATAACAGTGGAACGGTCAAAGGCTAGCCACAAATCTTTTGAAAAAAAACCGGTAACTGGTTTTCATTTTTGACCCCATGTTTCCCTTTTTTTTTTTTACTTCTATGTTTCCTTAAATACTGAAATATAAATAATTAAATACCAATAACAAGCTCAAATTTAGGGACAAAATCAGAAGGATGCCCACGGAATCAATTTTCTTGAATATGAAGAAAGAAAAAATATTATCGCTTACCAAAATAATTGTGAATATCAGTAAAAAATTATTAAATTTAAAAGATAAAAATACTTGAAACATTAGCTTCTCATTTAAAGATGAAATCATTGCGTAATGAAATAGCTCATCATTCCTTTCACTCAAATTGAATTGCTCTAGAAGGACTTTCCCATGACCTAAATTTAGACACTTGATATTGATTATGCATAAAATAAATGAATTAGAGAAAATATCAAAATAAGAATAATGAATTAGTAGAGATTCCAAAAAAAAAAAAAATCAGTAGGGACAAAATGCTTTTTTTTTTTTAAATAAAAAAGCTATAAGAAGAGAACAATTTTTTTGTTTTATTTAAAGAAACAAATCAAAGTGAAAATTTCAAGAAAAATGATTCAGTGTGGCCTATTCTGATTTTGTCTCTAAAATTTGAGGTTGCAATAAAGAACATAGAAGTCGAAAAAATTAAGAAGAAAACATGGAGTCAATGATTAAACTGGTTCAGGAAGTCCACCGGTTTCCTCCAAAAGGATTTGTGGCTGGCCTTTGACCGTCCCATTGTCATTTTATAGTGGACGGGCGCGCAAGCATTTTCCTTATACAAGCTTCTCCTTCTCGAAATAGCCTTACGATTATCATATAGTACACGTCTCCCGTCTCACGAACAATAAACAAGAGATCAAATTGGAAGGTTGACACATTACTGAAACGAAGGGAACCAGCGTAGCTACAACTGAAAAGCATTTATACTTAAATATCATGGTCTCCTGCATTTTGGCATTCATCAAGGGTGGAGGATAATTACGTACCTGTTAGCTACGTTCTCTACTTTCTTTATGGCCCACCCCTTTAACCCGCCAACCTCATTGAGAGCAGCTCTCCACTTGAGGATGGTCTCCTTATCCTCCCGCTTCTTCTCTTCATGTGAACGGATGGCGACACCATAACCATCGGTTTGGTATCGAACCTCAGATGGTTCGATGTCGTAGAAAATGGGCATGATTTTCTGTCCCCTTGATTCCCTACACTCCACCATTTGGGCCAACTCCTTGAGACACCATTTACTGGAAGCATACTCTTTCGAGAATATGGGTATGGAGATCTTTGACTGCTTAATGGCTCTTATGAGATCTGGGCCAATCTCTTCACCGATGCGGAGCTCTTCATCGTCTCTAAATGTTCGGACCCCTGCTTCTGTGAGACGGGTGTAGAGGTGATCGGTGATGTTGGTGCGCGTGTCAGGTCCTCTGAAGCTTAAGAACACTTCATAGTCACACCCTTCCATCGCGACCAATTGTGGAGAAAATTAAACACCAGAGTAGCACCAGTTCAGCAAAAGCTGATTTCTGAGCTCTATGAAGCCAAAAGTTGCTAGACAAGTAGAAATGTTACTGCAAATTAAAACGGGCACGACCCATTACGATTTATATAGGGGGATCTCAATTGTGCAGACTTATTAGCTATCCTCCGCCTAGATCAATATAAAATGAGAGTCCCACGAACTTCAATAATGATTGGCCCAAAAACAAAAGAAGACAAACTGCGTTCACCAATAAAACCTTTATTAATTGGGTTAATATTCTGAAAAACTCCAAATTGGTATACCTGTGACAAATTTACACCAAACTATTTTTTTGACCACTAAAAACCCAAAACTGGTATACCTTTGATAAATTTACTCTAAACCGGTACACTTGTGACAAATTTACCCTATGTTAGTTTTAGTTAAATTTTCTTGTTCAATTATAAAGTTAAATGACATGTGACAATTGACCGGTATATCAATTTGGGATTTTATACTCTGTTTGTCACAGTTTACAATTTTTGTGATTTTTTTTTGGTATTAATCTAATTTAGCAGAGGGTATATTAGTCATAAAATTACTAGTTTGAGGTTTTTTGTGCTCGGATAAATTAGTTTGGTGTAAATTTGTCATAAATGTACCAATTTATGATTTTTTTTTATAGTTAGTCGGGGTAAATTTGTCACAGGTGTACTAGTTTGGGGTTTTTCATGATAAAAAAAATAGTTTGGGGTAAATTTGTCACAACTATACCAGTTTGGGGTTTTTCAAGGTATTAACCCTTATTAATAATAAGACCAAGACTTGGATTTATTAGGGTTTATTAATGGAATAATTTAGTTAGCTCTAACAAATCTTCTTGCCATTAGCGTTGAATGTCGATGGTCATCCACCAATAAAACGTTTTCCAGACATATATATTTGATTATTCTTCTTAAAAGCCCTTCTGTCACAATCACACGCATATCTAAATATCCCAATATAATTTCTTTTTCCGAACAGTAGCCATTAAATTCAAACCTTTTAGATCGCATTAGTGTTTCAACACCTCAAAAGTCTAATTTTCGAGGGCAAAGTATATTTAATTTATTGGCTTAGCCTATCACGATGACCAGCCGAACGTTCCTTGGCAAAGTTGTCGATGCAATTGCCAGTAATGACGAGATCGGATTCAATCTCACTTTAACAAACGAATGGACAACAATGATGGGCCTTGGCCTTCAATTCCCAAATCCAGTTTTATTTAGCAAAGTCCATCGGTGAATTATCAAAAGCAACTGTTCTTCAACATATTAGTATGTGTTTGATGTTGATCTACCTATATATGTTTGGGAGATTTTTCTTTTGGAAAATGTTAAAGGGTGCTCCTACGGCACTTGTTAGAAGTCACGGATTGTGCTTTGGAAAAATTAACTTTTTTATTTGAACATGTCATTTTGTTCGAATACATTTATTTTCGATCGTCACAGTGTGTTGACATCCGTTATTATTAATTTTGGTAGTTTTAAATAAGTCATTGGGACGATAGCTATTGGGAACAATTTCCTTTTCTTTTCCAACTATGTATGAAGCGCCATTATTATCACCGTAGCCACCAGATAATGCCACCATAAATTCCACAAGTTAAGGAACTTGTGCTGAAACAAACAAGCCCTTGAGTCAACCAAAAATAAGCCTTTTTCCACGAACCTAGTGGAAGCAATTGCTGATAAGATATGAGCACATAAGTTTGACACCTGAGAGAAGTTTTGTAACTAGGGTGACACAAGCACGACTAAATTGATACAAACACGAATCAACGTGTATTGACATATTTTGACAAAAACCAAAATTTCATAATATTGAGCAATATATATATATATATATATATATATATATATATATATATATATATATACATACATATTTTTAATTTAAGCCATGTATTATCAACAGACGGCACGCGCCAGGTAAGAAGATGAAGGCAATGAAATGTCACGATAAAATTTGCTACTTCATTGATTCAAATGAGATGACTCAAAAGTACATCCAAAAATGAAATATTTATAAAAGGAGCCCGTGGGCTTTCCAAATGTTCCTATCCTCATTTCGATGAGATACTATGTCCAAGGAATAATATAGCTGGCTCCAACAGCTCTTCCTCGTGACTCATGCTGAAAATTCAATAGTTCCAATGCCAATATTTGTTCTTCTTGTTTTCACTTCTCTCACGACAGCAAGGAGTTTCCAAGATCTTTCACATGTGCGCTCCATTTGGAGATAAACCCGTAAAATGTTGAAAAACATTGAATTGGATCAGAAAGATTACAACTAATAATAATAGAATAATCTAATGATCGTATCGACTAATTGCATCCATAAACAAAATTCGTCTCCCTACCTAATTCTATTTTCAAAATCCACATAATATTATAATTGTACTGCAATATTATTGAGCCACTAACTATCACTTTGAACCTTAGATTCCATTCATATTGCGTAGCTGGGAGATATAACAAGGACCAAGACTTACCCCATAATAAAAGACCAAGACAAATAATTTGTAATTAATAGTGCAGACTTATTAGCTATCCTCCGCCTAGATCAATATAAAATGAGAGTCCCACGAACTTCAATAATGATTGGCCCAAAAACAAAAGAAGACAAACTACGTTCACCAATAAAACCTTTATTAATTGGGTTAATACTCTGAAAAACTCCAAACTGGTACACCCGTGACAAATCTACCCCAAACTATTTTTTTGACCACCAAAAACCCCAAACTGGTATACCTTTGACAAATTTACCCTAAACCGGTACACTTGTGACAAATTTACCCTCTGTTAGTTTTAGTTAAATTTTCTTGTTAAATTATAAAGTTAAATGACACGTGACAATTGACCGGTATACCAATTGTGGATTTTACACTCTGTTTGTCACAGTTTACAATTTTTGTAATTTTTTGTGGTATTAATTTAATTTAGCAGAGGGTATATTAGTCACAAATTTACTAGTTTGAGGTTTTTTGTGGTCCAATAAATTAGTTTGGGGTAAATTTGTTATAAATGTACCAATTTAGGGTTTTTTTTTTTTTTATAGTTAGTCGGGGTAAATTTGTCACAGGTGTACCGGTTTGGGGTTTTCCATGGTCAAAAAAATAGTTTGGGGTAAATTTGTCACAAGTATACCAGTTTAGGATTTTTCAAGGTATTAACCCTTATTAATAATAAGGACCAAGACTTGGATTTATTAGGGTTTATTAATGGAATAATTTAGTTAGCTCCAACAAATCTTGTTGCCATTACCGTTGAATGTCGATGGTCATCCACCAATAAAACGTTTCCCAGACATATATATTTGATTATTCTTCTTAAAAGCCCTTCTGTCACAATCACACGCATATCTAAATATCCCAATATAATTTTTTTTTCCCAAGCAGTAGCCATTAAATTCAAACCTTTTAGATCGCATTAGCGTTTCAACACCTCAAAAGTCTAATTTTCGAGGGCAAAGTATATTTAATTTATTGGCTTAGCCTATCACGATGAGAAGCCGAACGTTCCTTGGCAAAGTGTTCGATGCAATTGCCAGTAATGATGAGATCGGATTCAATCTCAGTTTAACAAACGAATGGACAACAATGATGGGCCTCAGCCTTCAATTCCCAAATCCAGTTTTATTTAGCAAAGTCCATCGGTGAATTGACAAAAGCAACTGTTCTTCAACATATTAGTATGTGTTTGATGTTGATCTACCTATATATGTTTGGGAGATTTTTCTTTTGGAAAATGTTAAAGGGTGATCCTAAGGTCATTGTTAAAAGTCATGGATTGTGCTATGGAAAAATTAACTTTCTTATTTGAACATCTTACTTTGCTTGAATACGTTTCTTTTCAATTTTCATGATATATTTGTTATTATTCATTTTAGTTGTTTTAACTAAGTCATTGGGACAACGGGTAATAGGAACACTTTCTTTTGCATTTTCAACTATCGATTAGACGTCATTATTATCACCGCAGACACCACATGATACCACCATAAATGCCACATGTTAAGGAACTTATGCTGTAACAAACAAGCCGTTGAGTCAATGAAAAATAAGTCTTTTTCCACAAACTGAGAGGAAGCAATTGCTGATAAGATATGAAAATATAAGTTCGACACTTGAGGGAAGCTTTGTAACTAGGGCTACACAAGTACGATTACATTGATACGAACGAGAATTAATGTGCATTGAAATATCTTGACGAAAACCCAATATTTCAAAATATTGGGCACTATTTTTTTTTTTTTTTTGTTAAAGTTAAGCCACATATTATCAGCAAACGGCATACAGCAAGTAGGAAGATCAAGGCAATGAAATGGCACCATAAGATTTGCTACTACCGATTGCAGGAGATTGACTTAAACGATATGACTCAAAAGTACATCCAAAAATGAAATATTTATAAAAGGAGCCCGTGGGCTTTCCAAGTGTTCCTATCCTCATTTCGATGAGATACTATGTCCAAGGAATAATATAGCTGGCTCCAATAGCTCTTCCTCGTGACTCATGCTGAAAATTCAATAGTTTCAATGCCAATATTTGTTCTTCTCGTTTTCCCTTCTCTCATGACGGCAAGGAGTTTCCAAGATCTTTCACATGTGCGCTCCATTTGGACATATACCCGTAAAATGTGGAAAAACATTGAATTGGATCACAAAGATTACAACTAATAATAATAGAATAATCTAATGATCGTATTGACTAATTGCATCCATAAACAAAATTCGTATCCCTACCTAATTCTATTTTCAAAATCCAAATAATATTATAATTGTATTGCAATATTATCGAGCCACTAACTTTGACTTTGAACCTTAGATTCCATTCATATTGCGTAGCTGGGAGATATAACAAGGACCAAGACTTACCCCATAATAAAAGACCAAGACAAATAATTTGTAATTAATAGTGCAGACTTATTAGCCATCCTCCACCTAGATCAATATAAAATGGGATTCCCACGAACTTCAATAATGACTGGCCCAAAAACAAAAGAAGACGAACCGCGTTCACCAATAAAACCTTTATTAATAGGGTTAATACTCCGAAAAACTCCAAACTGTTACACTTATGACAAATCTACCCCAAACTATTTTTTTGATCACCAAAAACCCCAAACTGGTATACCTTTGACAAATTTACCCTAAACCGGTACACTTGTGAAAAGTTTACCCTTTGTTAGTTTTAGTTAAATTTTCTTGTTAAATTATAAAGTTAAATGAAACGTGACAATTGACTGGTATACCAATTTGGGATTTTACACTCTGTTTCTCACAGTTTACAATTTTTGTGATTTTTTGTGGTATTAATCTAATTTAGCAGAGGGTATATTAGTCACAAATTTACTAGTTTGAGATATTTTGTTGTCGGATAAATTAGTTAGGGGGTAAATTTATCATAAATGTACAAGTTTAGGGTTTTTTTATAATTAGTCGGGGTAAATTTGTCACAGGTGTACCGGTTTGGAGTTTTTCATGGTAAAAAAAATAGTTTGGGGTAAATTTGTCACAAGTGTACCAGTTTGGGGTTTTTCAAGGTATTAACCCTTATTAATAATAAGGACCAAGACTTGGATTTATTAGGGTTTATTAATGGAATAATTTAGTTAGCTCCAAAAAATCTTCTTGCCATTACCGTTGAATGTCGATGGTCATCCACCAACAAAACGTTTTCCAGACATATATATTTGATGATTCTTCTTAAAGGCCCTTCTGTCACAATCACACGCATATCTAAATATCCGAATGTAATTTTTTTTTCCCGAGCAGTAGCCATTAAATTCAAACCTTTTAGATCGCATTAGCGTTTCAACACCTCAAACGTCTAATTTGCGAGGGCAAAGTATATTTAATTTATTGGCTTAGCCTATCGCGATGAGAAGCCGAACGTTCCTTGGCATAGTTGTCGATGCAATTGCCAGTAATGACGAGATCGGATTCAATCTCACTTTAACAAACGAATGGACAACAATGATGGGCCTCGGCCCTCAATTCCCAAATCCAGTTTTATTTAGCAAAGTCCATCGGTGAATTGACAAAAGCAACTGTTCTTCTTCAAATTATTAGCGTGTCCTTGATGTTGATCTACCTACATATGTTCGGGAGATTTTTCTTTTGGAAAATGTTAAAGGGTGCTCGTACGGCACTTGTTAGAAGTCACGGATTGTGCTTTGGAAAAAGTAACTTTTTTTATTTGAACATGTCATTTTGTTGGAATACGTTCATTTTCAATCGTCACGGTGTGTTGAGATCCGTTATTATTAATTTTGGTAGTTTTAAATAAGTCAATGAGACGACAGGTAATGGGAAGAATTTTCTTTTCTTTTCCGACTATGTATGAAGCGCCATTATTATCACCGTAGCCACCATATAATGCCACCATAAATGCCACAAGCTAAGGAACTTGTGCTGAAACAAACAAGCCCTTGAGTCAACCAAAAATGAGCCTTTTTCCACGAACCTAGAGGAAGCAATTGTTGATAAGATATGAGAAGATAAGTTTGACACCTGAGAGAAGTTTTGTAACTAGGGCGACACAAGCACGACTAAATTGATACACACACGAATGAACGTGTATTGACATATTTTGACAAAAACCAAAATTTCATAATATTGAGCAAAATAAATAAATATATATATATATATATATATATATACATATTTTATTTATGTTATCAACAAACGGCACACGCCAGGTAAGAAGATGAAGGCAATGAAAGGGCACGATAAGATTTGCTACTTCATTGACTTTAACGAGATACTCAAAAGTACATCCAAAAATGAAATATTTATAAAAGGAGCCCGTGGGCTTTCCAAGTGTTCCTATCCTCATTTCGATGAGATACTATGTCCAAGGAATAGTATAGCTGGCTCCAACAGCTCTTCCTCGTGACTCATTCTGAAAATTCAATTGTTCCAACGCATTGTTTTCACTTCTCTCACAACGGCAAGGAGTTTCCAAGATCTTTCACATGTGCGCTCCATTTGAAGATAAACCCGTAAAATGTGGAAAAACATTGAATTGGATCAGAAAGATTACAACTAATAATAATAGAATAATCTAATGATCGTATCGACTAATTGCATCCATAAACAAAATTCGTATCCCTACCTAATTCTATTTTCAAAATCCAAATTATATTATAATTGTATTGCAATATTATCGAGCCACTAACTATGCCTTCGAACCTACGTAGGTGGGAGATATAACAAGGACCAAGACTTACCCCATAATAAAAGACCAAGACAAATAATTTGTAATTAATAGTGTAGACTTATTAGCTATCCTCCGCCTAGATGAATATAAAATGAGAGTCCCATGAACTTCAATAATGATTGGCCCAAAAACGAAAGAAGACAAACCGTGTTCACCAATAAAACCTTTATTAATAGGGTTAATACTCTGAAAAACTCCAAACTGGTACACCTGTGACAAATCTATCCCAAACTATTTTTTTTGACTACCAAAAACCCCAAACTGATATACCTTTGACAAATTTACCCTAAACCAGTACACTTCTGACAAATTTACCCTATGTTAGTTTTAGTTAAATTTTCTTGTTAAATTATAAAGTTAAATGACACGTGACAATTGACCGGTATACTAATTTGGGATTTTCTACTTGGTTTGTCACAGTTTACAATTTTTGTGATTTTTTTTGTGGTATTAATGTAATTTAGCAGAGGGAATATTAGTCACAAATTTACTAGTTTGAGGTTTTTTGTGGTCGAATAAATTAGTTTGGGGGTAAATTTGTCATAAAAGTACAAGTTTAGGGTTTTTTATAGTTAGTAGGGGTAAATTTGTCATAGGTGTACCAGTTTGGGGTTTTTCATGGTCAAAAAAATAGTTTTGGGTAAATTTGTCACAAGTGTACCAGTTTGGGGTTTTTCAAGGTATTAACCCTTATTAATAATAAGGACCAAGACTTGGATTTATTAGGGTTTATTAATGGAATAATTTAGTTAGTTCCAAAAAATCTTCTTGCCATTACCGTTGAATGTCGATGGTCATCCACCAATAAAATGTTTTCTAGACATACACGCATATCTAAATATCCCAATATAATTTTTTTTCCCGAGCAGTAGCCATTAAATTCAAACCTTTTAGATCGCATTAGCGTGTCAACACCTCAAAAGTCTAATTTTCGAGGGCAAAGTATATTTAATTTATTGGCTTAGCCTATCACGATGAGAAGCCGAACGTTCCTTGGCAAAGTTGTCGATGCAATTGCCTGTAATGAGAGATCGGATTCAATCTCACTTTAACAAATGAATGGACAACAATGATGGGCCTCGGCCTTCAATTCCCAAATCCAGTTTTCTTTAGCAAAGTACATCGGTGAATTGACAAAAGCAACTGTTCTTCGACATATTAGTATGTGTTTGATGTTGATCTACCTATATATGTTTGGGAGATTTTTCTTTTGGAAAATGTTAAAGGGTGATCCTAAGGCCATTGTTAAAAGTCACGGATTGTGCTATGGAAAAATTAACTTTCTTATTTGAACATCTTATTTTGCTGGAATATGTTTCTTTTCAATTTTCATGATATATTGACATTCGTTATTATTCATTTTAGTTGTTTTAACTAAGTCATTGGGACAACGGGTAATAGGAACAATTTCTTTTGCATTTTCAACTATCGATTAGACGTCATTATTATCACCGCAGACACCACATGATACCACCATAAATCCCACAAGTTAAGGAACTTATGCTGAAACAAACAAGCCGTTGAATCAATGAAAAATAAGTCTTTTTTCACAAACTGAGAAGAAGCAATTGCTGATAAGATATGAAAATATAAGTTCGACACTTGAGGGAAGCTTTGTAACTAGGGCGACACAAGTACGATTACATTGATATGAACGAGAATTAATGTGCATTGAAATATCTTGACAAAAACCCAATATTTCATAATATTGGGCACTGTTTTTTTTTTTTTTAAAGTTAAGCCACGTATTATCAGCAAACGGCATACACCAAGTAGGAAGATCAAGGCAATGAAATGGCACCATAAGATTTGCTACTACCGATTGCAGGAGATTGACTTAAACGATATGACTCAAAAGTACATCCAAAAATGAAATATTTACGAAAGGAGCTCCTGGGCTTTCCAAGTGCTCCAATCCTCATCTCGATGAGATACTATGTCAAAGGAATAATATAGCTGGCTCCAACAACTCTTCCTCGTGTCTACCTACTTAATTCTATTTTTGAAATAAAGTAATATTATAATTGTACTATAATATGATCGAGTCGCTAACTAAGACTTTGAATCTTAGGTTCCATCCATGTCGCGTAGCTGGAAGATATGAGGAGGACCAAGACTTATGCCATAATAAAAGACCAAGACAAATAATTTGTGACTACTGGTGTACACTTATTAGCTATCCTCGGCCTAGGTCAATATAAAATGAGAAGCCCAACATATTTAAGTCAAACCTGTTTGATCGCATTAGCGTTTCAACACGTCAAAAGTCTAATTTTCCAAGGCAAAGTATATCTAATTTATTGGCTTAGCCTATCGCGATGAGAAGCCGAACATTCCTTGGCATAGTTGTCGATGCAATTGCCAGTTATGACGAGATCGGATTCAATCGCACTTTAACAAACGAATGGACAACAATGATGGGCCTCGGCCCTCAATTCCCAAATCCAGTTTTATTTAGCAAAGTCCTTCGGTGAATTGACAAAAGCAACTGTTCTTCTTCAAATTATTAGCATGTCCTTGATGTTGATCTACCTAGATATGGTCGGGAGATTTTTCTTTTGGAAAATGTTAAAGGGTGCTCCTACGGCACTTGTTAGAAGTCACGGATTGTGCTTTGGAAAAAGTAACTTTTTTTATTTGAACATGTCATTTTGTTGGAATACGTTCATTTTCAATCGTCAAGAGTGTGTTGACATCCGTTATTATTAATTTTGGTAGTTTTAAATAAGTCAATGGGACGACAGGTAATGGGAACAATTTCCTTTTCTTTTCCAACTATGTATGAAGCGCCATTATTATCACCGTAGCCACCAGATAATGCCACCATAAATGCCACAAGCTAAGGAACTTGTGCTGAAACAAACAAGCCCTTGAGTCAACCAAAAATGAGCCTTTTTCCACAAACCTAGAGGAAGCAATTGCTGATAAGATATGAGAAGATAAGTTTGACACCTGAGAGAAGTTTTCTAACTAGGGCGACACAAGCACGACTAAATTGATACAAACAAGAATCAACTTGTATTGACATATTTTGACAAAAACCAATATTTCATAATATTGGGCAAAATATATATATATATATATATATATGTATATATATATTATTGAAGCCACGTATTATCAGCAAACGGCATGCGCCAGGTAAGAAGATGAAGGCAATGAAATGGCACGATAAGATTTGCTACTTCATTGATTTAAACAAGATGACTCAAAAGTACATCCAAAAATGAAATATTTATAAAAGGAGCCCGTGGGCTTTCCAAGTGTTCCTATCCTCATTTCGATGAGATACTATGTCCAAGGAATAGTATAGCTGGCTCCAACAGCTCTTCCTCGTGACTCATGCTGAAAATTCAATAGTTCCAATGCCAATATTTGTTCTTCTCGTTTTCCCTTCTCTCATGACGGCAAGGAGTTTCCAAGATCTTTCACATGTGCGCTCCATTTGGAGATAAACCCGTAAAATGTGGAAAAACATTGAATTGGATCAGAAAGATTACAACTAATAATAATGGACTAATCTAATGATCGTATCGACTAATTGCATCCATAAAAAAAAAATTCGTCTCCCTACATAATTCTATTTTCAAAATCCAAATAATATTATAATTGTCCTGCAATATTATCGACCCTCTAACTATGACTCTGATCCTCAGATTCCATTCATATTGCGTAGCTGGGAGATATAACAAGGACCAAGACTTACCCCATAATCAAAGACCGAGACAAATAATTTGTAATTAATAGTGCAGACTTATTAGCTATCCTCTGCCTAGATCAATATAAAATGAGATCCCCACGAACTTCAATAATGATTGGCCCAAAAGCAAAAGAAGACAAACCGCGTTCACCAATAAAACCTTTATTAATAGGGTTAATACTCCGAAAAACTCCAAACTGGTACACCTATGACAAATCTACCACAAACTATTTTTTTGACCACCAAAAACCCCAAATTGGTATACCTTTGACAAATTTACCCTAAACCGGTACACTTGTGACAAATTTACCGTCTGTTAGTTTTAGTTAAATTTTCTTATTAAATTATAAAGTTAAATGACATGTGACAATTGACCGATATACCAATTTGAGATTTTTCACTCTATTTGTCACAGTTTACAATTTTTGTGATTTTTTTGTGGTATTAATTTAATTTAGTAGAGGGTATATTAGTCACACATTTAATAGTTTGAGCTATTTTGTTGTCGAATAAATTAGTTTGTGAGTAAATTTGTCATAAATGTACCAGTTTAGGGTTTTTATAGTTAGTCGGGGTAAATTTGTCACAGATGTACCGGTTTGGGGTTTTTCATGGTAAAAAAAAATAGCTTGGGGTAAATTTGTCACAAGTGTACCAGTTTGGGGTTTTCCAATGTATTAACCCTTATTAATAATAAGGACCAAGACTTGGATTTATTAGGGTTTATTAATGGAATAATTTAGTTAGCGCCAAAAAATCTTCTTGCCATTACCGTTGAATGTCGATGGTCATCCACCAATAAAACATTTTCCAGACATATATATTTGATGATTCTTCTTAAAAGCCCTTCTGTCACAATCACACGCATATCTAAATATCCCAATATAATTTTTTTTTCCCGAGCAGTAGCCATTAAATTCAAACCTTTTAGATCGCATTAGCGTTTCAACACCTCAAAAGTCTAATTTTCGAGGGCAAAGTATATTTAATTTATTGGCTTAGCCTATCGCGATGAGAAGCCGAACGTTCCTTGGCAAAGTTGTCGATGCAATTGCCAGTAATGACGAGATCGGATTCAATCTCACTTTAACAAACGAATGGACAACAATGATGGGCCTCGGCCTTCAATTCCCAAATCCAGTTTTCTTTAGCAAAGTCCATTGGTGAATTGACAAAAGCAACTCTTCTTCAACATATTAGTATGTGTGGGAGATTTTTGTTTTGGAAAATGTTAAAGGGTGATCCTAAGGCCATTGTTAAAAGTCATGGATTGTGCTATGGAAAAATTAACTTTTTTATTTGAACATATTACTTTGCTTGAATACGTTTCTTTTCAATTTTCACGATATATTGACATTCGTTATTATTCATTTTAGTTGTTTTAACTAAGTCATTGGGACAACGGGTAATAGGAACAATTTCTTTTGCATTTTCAACTATCGATTAGACGTCATTATTATCACCGCAGACACCACATGATACCACCATAAATGCCACAAGTTAAGGAACTTATGCTGAAACAAACAAGCCGTTGAGTCAAAGAAAAATAAGTCTTTTTCCACAAACTGAGAAGAAGCAATTGCTGATAAGATATGAAAATATAAGTTCGACACTTGAGGAAAGCTTTGTAACTAGGGCGACACAAGTACGATTACATTGATAGGAACGAGAATTAATGTGCATTGAAATATCTTGACAAAAACCCAATATTTCATAATATTAGGCACTATTTTTTTTTTTTTTTTTAAAGTTAAGCCACGTATTATCAGCAAACGGCATACACCAAGTAGGAAGATCAAGGCAATGAAATGGCACCATAAGATTTGCTACTATCGATTGCAGGAGATTGACTTAAACGATATGAATCAAAAGTACATCCAAAAATGAAATATTTACGAAAGGAGCTCCTGGGCTTTCCAAGTGCTCCCATCCTCATCTCGATGAGATACTATGTCAAAGGAATAATATAGCTGGCTCCAGCAACTCTTCCTCGTGTCTCCCTACTTAATTCTATTTTCGAAAGACAAGTAATATTATAATTGTACTATAATATGATCGAGTCGCTAACTAAGACTTTCAATCGTAGGTTCCATCCACGTCGCATAGCTGGAAGATATGACAAGGACCAAGACTTATGCCATAATAAAAGACCAAGACAAATAATTTGTGACTAATGGTGTACACTTATTAGCTATCCTCGACCTAGGTCAATATAAAATGAGAAGCCGAACATATTTAATTCAAACCTTTTTGATCGCATTAGCGTTTCAACACCTCAAAAGTCTAATTTTCCAAGGCAAAGTATATTTAATTTATTGGCTTAGCCTATCGCGATGAGAAGCCGAACATTCCTTGGCATAGTTGTCGATGCAATTGCCAGTTATGACGAGATCGGATTCAATCTCACTTTAACAAACGAATGGACAACAATGATGGGCCTCGGCCCTCAATTCCCAAATCCAGTTTTATTTAGCAAAGTCCATCGGTGAATTGACAAAAGCAACTGTTCTTCTTCAAATTATTAGCATGTCCTTGATGTTGATCTACCTACATATGTTCGGGAGATTTTTCTTTTGGAAAATGTTAAAGGGTGCTCCTACGGCACTTGTTAGAATCACGGATTGTGCTTTGGAAAAAGTAACTTTTTTATTTGAACATGTCATTTTGTTGGAATACGTTCATTTTCAATCGTCAGAGTGTGTTGACATCCGCTATTATTAATTTTGGTAGTTTTAAATAAGTCAATGGGACGACAGGTAATGGGAACAATTTCCTTTTCTTTTCCAACTATGTATGAAGCGCCATTATTATCACCGTAGCCACCAGATAATGCCACCATAAATGCCACAAGCTAAGGAACTTGTGCTGAAACAAACAAGCCCTTGAGTCAACCAAAAATGAGCCTTTTTCCACGAACCTAGAGGAAGCAATTGCTGATAAGATATGAGAAGATAAGTTTGACACCTGAGAGAAGTTTTCTAACTAGGGCGACACAAGCACGACTAAATTGATACAAACAAGAATCAACGTGTATTGACATATTTTGACAAAAACCAATAGTTCATAATATTGGGCAATATATATATATATATATATTATTTAAGCCACGTATTATCAACAAACGGCACACGCCAGGTAAGAAGATGAAGGCAATGAAATGGCACGATAAGACTTGCTACTTCATTGATTTAAACGAGATGACTCAAAAGTACATCCAAAAATGAAATATTTATAAAAGGAGCCCGTGGGCTTTCCAAGTGTTCCTATCCTCATTTTGATGAGATACTATGTCCAAGGAATAATATAGCTAGCTCCAACAGCTCTTCCTCGTGACTCATGCTGAAAATTCAATAGTTCCAATGCCAATATTTGTTCTTCTCATTTTCCCTTCTCTCACGATGGCAAGGAGTTTCCAAGATCTTTCACATGTGCGCTCCATTTGGAGATAAACCCGTAAAATGTGGAAAAACATTGAATTGGATCAGAAAGATTACAACTAATAATAATAGACTAATCTAGTGATCGTATCGACTAATTGCATCCATAAACAAAATTTGTCTCCCTACCTAATTCTATTTTCAAAATCCAAATAATATTATAATTGTGCTGCAATATTCTCGAGCCACTAACTATGACTTTGAACCTCAGATTCCATTCATATTGCGTAGCTGGGAGATATAACAAGGACCAAGACTTACCCCATAATAAAAGACCAAGAGAAATAATTTTTAATTAATATTGCAGACTAATTAGCTATCCTCTGCCTAGATCAATATAAAATGAGAGTCCCACGAACTTCAATAATGATTGACCCACAAGCAAAAGATGACAAACCGCGTTCACCAATAAAACCTTTATTAATAGGGTTAATAGTCCGAAAAACTCTAAACTGGTATACCTATGACAAATTTACCTCAAGCAATTTTTTTGACCACCAAAAACCCCAAACTGGTATACCTTTGACAAATTTACCTTAAACCGGTACACTTGTGACAAATTTACCCTCTGTTAGTTTTAGTTAAATTTTCTTGTTAAATTATAACGTTAAATGACACGTGACAATTGATCGGTATACCAATTTGGGATTTTACACTCTGTCACAGTTTACAAATTTTGTGATTTTTTTGTGGTATTAATCTAATTTAGCAGAGGGTATATTAGTCACAAATTTACTAGTTTAAGGTTTTTTGTTGTCGGATAAATTAGTTTGGGGGTAAATTTGTCATAAATGTACTAGTTTAGGGTTTTTTTATAGTTAGTTAGGGTAAATTTGTCACAGGTGTACTGGTTTGGGGTTTTTCATGGTAAAAAAAATAGTTTGGAGTAAATTTGTCACAAGTGTACCGGTTTGGGGTTTTTCATGGTAAAAAAAATAATTTGGGATAAATTTGTCACAAGTGTACCAGTTTGGGGTTTTCCAAGGTATTAACCCTTATTAATAATAAGGACCAAGACTTGGATTTATTAGGGTTTATTAATGGAATAATTTAGTTAGCTCCAAAAAATCTTCTTGCCATTACCGTTGAATGTCGATGGTCATCCACCAATAAAACGTTTTCCAGACATATATATTTGATTATTCTTCTTAAAAGCCCTTCTGTCACAATCACACACATATCTAAATATCTTAATATAATTTTTTTTTTCCCGAGCAGTAGCCATTAAATTCAAATCATTTAGATCGCATTAGCGTTTCAACACCTCAAAAGTCTAATTTTCGAGGGCAAAGTATATTTAATTTATTGGCTTACCTATGGCGATGAGAAGCCGAACGTTCCTTGGCAAAGTTGTCGATGCAATTGCCAGTAATAACGAGATCGGATTCAATCTCACTTTAACAAACGAATGGACAAGAATGATGGGCCTCGGCCTTCAATTCCCAAATCCAGTTTTCTTTAGCAAAGTCCATCGGTGAATTGACAAAAGCAACCGTTCTTCAACATATTAGTATGTGCTTGATGTTGATCTACCTATATATGTTTGGGAGATTTTTGTTTTGGAAAATGTTAAAGGGTGATCCTAAGGCCATTGTTAAAAGTCACGGATTGTGCTATGGAAAAATTAACTTTTTTATTTGAACATCTTAATTTGCTTGAATACATTTCCTTTCAATTTTCACGATATATTGACATTCGTTATTATTCATTTTGGTTGTTTTAACTAAGTCATTGGGACAACAGGTAATAGGAACAATTTCTTTTGCATTTTCAACTATCGATTAGACGTCATTATTATCACCGCAAACACCACATGATACCACCATAAATGCCACAAGTTAAGGAACTTATGCTGAAACAAACAAGCCGTTGAATCAATGAAAAATAAGTCTTTTTCCACAAACTGAGAAGAAGCAATTGCTGATAAGATATGAAAATATAAGTTCGACACTTGAGGGAAGCTTTGTAACTAGGGCGACACAAGTACGATTACATTGATATTGACGAGAATTAATGTGCATTGAAATATCTTGACAAAAACCCAATATTTCATAATATTGGGCACTATTTTTTTTTTTTTAAAAGTTAAGCCACGTATTATCGGCAAACGGCATACACCAAGTAGGAAGATCAAGGCAATGAAATGGCACCATAAGATTTGCTACTACCGATTGCAGGAGATTGACTTAAACGATATGACTCAAAAGTACATCCAAAAATGAAATATTTACGAAAGGAGCTCCCGGGCTTTCCAAGTGCTCCCATCCTCATCTCGATGAGATACTATGTCAAAGGAATAATATAGCTAGCTCCAGCAACTCTTCCTCGTGTCTCCCTACTTAATTCTATTTTTGAAAGACAAGTAATATTATAATTGTACTATAATATGATCGAGTCGCTAACTAAGACTTTCAATCGTAGGTTCCATCCACGTCGCGTAGTTGGAAGATATGACAAGGACCAAGACTTATGCCATAATAAAAGACCAAGACAAATAATTTGTGACTAATGGTGTACACTTATTAGCTATCCTCGGCCTAGGTCAATATAAAATGAGAAGCCGAACATATTTAATTCAAACCTTTTTGATCGGATTAGCGTTTCAACACCTCAAAAGTCTAATTTTCCAAGGCAAAGTATATTTAATTTATTGGCTTAGCCTATCGCGATGAGAAGCGAAACATTCCTTGGCATAGTTGTCGATGCAATTGCCAGTTATGACGAGATCGGATTCAATCTCACTTTAACAAACGAATGGACAACAATGATGGGCCTCGGCCCTCAATTCCCAAATCCAGTTTTATTTAGCAAAGTCCTTCTGTGAATTGACAAAAGCAACTGTTCTTCTTCAAATTATTAGCATGTCCTTGATGTTGATCTACCTAGATATGGTCGGGAGATTTTTCTTTTGGAAAATGTTAAAGGGTGCTCCTTCGGCACTTGTTAGAAGTCACGGATTGTGCTTTGGAAAAAGTAACTTTTTTATTTGAACATGTCATTTTGTTGGAATACGTTCATTTTCAATCGTCAGAGTGTGTTGACATCCGTTATTATTAATTTTGGTAGTTTTAAATAAGTCAATGGGACGACAGGTAATGGGAACAATTTCCTTTTCTTTTCCAACTATGTATGAAGCGCCATTATTATCACCGTAGCCACCAGATAATGCCACCATAAATGCCACAAGCTAAGGAACTTGTGCTGAAACAAACAAGCCCTTGAGTCAACCAAAAATGAGCCTTTTTCCACGAACCTAGAGGAAGCAATTGCTGATAAGATATGAGAAGATAAGTTTGACACCTGAGAGAAGTTTTGTAACTAGGGCGACACAAGCACGACTAAATTGATACAAACAAGAATCACCGTGTATTGACATATTTTGACAAAAACCAATATTTCATAATATATTTATATATATGTATATGTATATATATATATATATATATATATATATATATATATTTTATTTAAGCCATGTATTATCAGCAAACATCACGCGCCAGATAAGAAGATGAAGGCAATGAAATGGCACGATAAGATTTGCTACTTCATTGATTTAAACGAGATGACTCAAAAGAACATCCAAAAATGAAATATTTATAAAAGGAGCCCGTGGGCTTTCCAAGTGTTCCTATCCTCGTTTCGATGAGATACTATGTCCAAGGAATAATATAGCTGGCTCCAATAGCTCTTCCTCGTGACTCATGCTGAAAATTCAGTAGTTCCAATGCCAATATTTGTTCTTCTCGTTTTCCCTTCTCTCACGATGGCATGGAGTTTCCATGATCTTTCACATGTGCGCTCCATTTGGAGATAAACCCGTAAAATGTGGAAAAACATTGAATTTGATCAGAAAGATTACAACTAATAATAATAGAATAATCTAATGATCGTATCGACTAATTGCATCCATAAACAAAATTCGTCTCCCTACCTAATTCTATTTTGAAAATCCAAATAATATTATAATTGTGCTGCAATATTATCGAGCCACTAACTTTGACTTTGAACCTTAGATTCCATTCATGTTGCGTAGCTGGGAGATATAACAAGGACCAAGACTTACCCCATAATAAAAGACCAAGACAAATAATTTGTAATTAATAGTGCAGACTTATTAGCTATCGTCTACCTAGATCAATATAAAATGAGAGTCCCACGAACTTCAATAATGATTGGCCCAAAAACAAAGGAAGACAAACCGTGTTCACCAATAAAACCTTTATTAATAGGGTTAATACTTTGAAAAACTCCAAACTGGTACACCTGTGACAAATCTACCTCAAACTATTTTTTTGACCACCAAAAACCACAAACTGGTATACCTTTGACAAATTTACCTTAAACCGGTAAACTTGTAAAAAATTTACCCTCTGTTAGTTTTAGTTAAATTTTCTTGTTAAATTATAAAGTTAAATGACACGTGACAATTAACCGGTATACTAATTTAGGATTTTACACTCTGTTTGTCACATTTTACAATTTTTGTTATTTTTTTGTGGTATTAATCTAATTTAGCAGAGGGTATATTAGTCACAAATTTACTAGTTTGAGGTTTTCTGTGGTCGAATAAATTAGTTTGGGGTAAATTTGTCAAAGATGTACCGGTTTATGATTTTTTATAGTTAGTTGGGGTAAATTTGTCATAGGTGTACCAGTTTGGGGTTTTTCATGGTAAAAAAAATAGTTTAGGGTAAATTTGTCACAAGTGTACCAGTTTGTGGTTTTTCAAGGTATTAACCCTACATATTTTAGCTTTAGTGTCCTTTTTTCATCAGACCATCATTATGTTTACTCAATGTTCTTATTGGTCTTTTTTTTTTTTTTTTTTTAGTAAGATAAGATTAGTATTAACTTTTAACCAAAATGAACTTTACAACAAAGTAATCTCGGCACCAAAAAAACTTGCACTTATGGTAACAAACAAGTCATTAAGAGTGGAAGGGTGTCAAGAGTAAAAGAGAAAGTGGGGAAACCAAAACAGTGACAACCCTCAAGCAAACTTTACAAAGAAAGATCTGACACCTCGGAAGAGGAAATAGAGGGATCAAGTCCTCAACTTCGTTGAATCCTCCTATTCCTTGGCGTGTCCACAACATTGATGAACATAGTAACCCTGTCCTTAACGGCTTTGATGAGATGCTTTTTGAAAGCAGGCACAAACAGGACTTGGCTCCTGAAAAAGATGTTTCTCATCTTCCAAATTAAGTGACAAAGGGCCCCAAAAGCAAACTGAGCAATAAATTGGTTTTTTAATATTAATTTATTCGTAAAAATGCGGGTAATATTCCAGATGATCCTCTTATATCGGTTTTTCATCAAATATGGACTCATAATCTTAGATGAAGCCTTTGTCATGAGATTCAACTTTTTAAGCATTTAATTGATCTTTTTTTCACTCATATGCAGGAATTTGTTCGATCAATGTTTTTTTCTTTCATCAACTAATATATATATTTATGTAACTTAGATGCAACGCTTGTTTTCCTCCATTGAAATGAATTATCATATTTTAGTGCTAATAATTTTAGATGCAGAATATGAGCAATTGTTCCATCAACTAAAAAAGTTCAGCATAAAGATATTTCAAAATAGAATCTATATGTACAGTACGACTGTGATTTATTACCAAAATATACCTAAGAATTAGAGATGAGGAAATTGAAATTTGATAAGATTCGAGTTATGCTAAAGTGACTGCCATAAAAATTAGAGGGATAAGCTAGCAAGTGAGCGTGCCACATGGCTTAACCTTGCACGTGGTTTACATATTTTGTAATATACGCGATCATGTAAGGAATCCTTTAAAAACACACTTAATTTTTTTCACTAACTATTTGTAATAATGCATTTCCTGACAACGTTAAAGTTTTTCAAAAACTCGTCATAATCCTCAATTTGAAAAACTAGAAATAAAAGTTAGCTCGAAAGCTAAAAACCTAGATAAAATTCACACTTGAGCCTGCCATGTGGTCCAATATTGCACGAGCTATACCCACTTTCTTGACTCATTTCACCCATATCAAGAGAGCAATATTCGGGAAGCTTCACCACTATCTTGAAAGGTCGAAAGCATTTCTCATAATAGTAAAAAGCGGTCAGCAAAGAGGTACTAACCGGTCTAACCTGGCGAGCTTATAATTTTTCGCAAAAATCAATGTTGTAGTCACCAAAACAGTGCGCTTGGTTCTTAACGCAGAACAAATCCTACTTACAATAATAATGTGGGTGGCCCCACCTATCCTAACTTGAATATCATAAAATTATGACTAAGTTAATGTGATTTCATGTGATTTTCACAATAGTGCTTCACTTGCACGAATACTTTCATGAGCAAGGTGATGTGACTCATTGGCACAAAGAGCGAGTTTGGTCTCAATAGTATACATAATGGCAAAATAATTATTCCAGTGGCTGGTGCGGATAGCATGCAGGCAGAAAGAAAGGTGAAGAGTATGAATTGGTGTGTCGCAATGATATTTTAAGCTCACTCTACCCAAGTTTCTAATGGGGAACCACACAGCGGCCAAGGTTCTTGAAAAAGGAACAATTGAATTGAATTTTAGCTCTGACCAAAAGTTAAATTCATGATCTAGAAATTAGGCAGAAACATCTTGTGTCTATCGGTTTGTTTTGTAAGAGAGGCATTACAACCTCTTTGATTGTATCCAAAAATTGGATTGAGAAAGCATTATTCAATTGATGATCACATGCATGATCAAACTTTGGATCGATGAAATGAAGAGTTCTCTTGCTTTTATTGTTTAATGCAATTCTTTTTTTGTGGCATGCTAGGCTTGTACACTTGAACTATAGATATTTAAATTATATGTCTAAGAATGGCTTTATATCTTTTGTTGAAAAAACTCCCTAAGTTATTTTGAAGATTTACAAAACTTTATCTAGATTTTTGATGACTCTGACAAAAGAACTTCCACATGATATTATTGGAGTAACTTAGTTTAGACTCTGTTCTGAATATTATCTGACTCAAAGACTTGTTCATATGATCAATAAACTGAAGCTCTGAATTAAAATGTCAAAGACATTGTTGAATTATGTCATTTGAGCAATATGAAGATCACGGTAAAGCTTGCACAAGTAATATCAAGACGACTTATATCTTCAGACTCTATGCAAAGTATAAACGTTGAAATATTCAAAATCAGTTTGGTTCATATGTATGAAGTGCAACAGCTATTAATTTGGTTCGAATTTCATTCCTTAAAGATATTGATTGTCTATCTATCTAGGAAGGATGAATATCAACATAATCTTTTCTAAGCAAGGGTTTGTGATTCGATTCACAATCTTTCAAAGACAAGATACTTGTTCTTGACAAAGAACTCTACTTATGGAAGCCCAACTTCGGTTGTATGGGTGATTGAATCAAGGGAGGTTGTAATATGGTAATTCCAGTGGCGACCAGATCTTCTCATATCATTCATGTCCAATGGGTTAAAAAGAAGAATGATAATTAGAATGCTGTCCAATGGTCATCTTGGAAATAGAGGAGTATAAAAGGAAATTGTGGTGTTACAGTGAGTATGAGATCATGAATTTGAAATTCCAAAGTTCAAAGAGAGCTTCCTTATTACACACTTGTTGTTGTGAGCTGCAATTATATTCTTTGAAAGGCATTTGTTAGAGTGACTGTGCTAAATTAGAAGATACAATCACACACACTTGAGTAGAGAATACTCAAACTCTGTAAACTCTTATAAACTCTCTAGTGAAATTTAACCAATAGGCCATTGGTATCGAATAGTGGACATAGGTTTGTAATAAGTCAAATCACTATAATTATCGTGTGCAAATTTCTCTATCCCTTTAACTCTCTCTTGTTTTATTTGATAGCATCGCAAAATATTATAGTTGTTGAATAATTTCTCATCACACTTTATTATTTCGTAATACTAGATCCGGTTGCATTAAACTCCACTTTAATGTATCTAGATTGTGTATAATCACCTATTAACTCTCTCTAGGTGATTGTTCTAGCCACAACATCTTTTAAGCATGATGTCAATGATAAATGATTATCATCTTCTTTTTTACTAACTTGAAAAATTATAAAGTTATGAATAAGTTAGGTGTGATTTTACGAATTATCATTAGTACTATTGGAAAGTTTTACACATTACATAAAAATAAGTAAAATGGTAAAAAATAGAAGTAACTTCAAATGTTTTGAAGGGCACCTAACGCTGCAGAGTGCAGCGCACCAAAAGCAGAAAAGAAACAAAGGAAAAATAAAGCGAAGCCCTAGTCCAGGTCTAAAGAGAATAAGAGGAACAAACCACACATATTTTATTTTTGCTCCTCCTTTTTTTCAATAAATGAATTAGTGTCACGCAGCAATAAAAGAAGATTCAAGTAATATCCATATGAACTCATAATGACATCAGCGATTTAAAGAGCCGACTTATAAAATCTAATTCATAGAGTGATTCAGCAAGTTTCTAATATATACTTAAACATTCATTATGCCGCGCTCTTTAATTACAATTTTTTCACATCCTCTTTGAAAAAAAGAAATAAAATGAAAGAACATAGATCACCTTGCCCTACCACTAAGGGTGTCCTACAAATAATGAGAAATCGATTAAAAAAGAAATTCTCCTGGAAAGAAAGGGAACACGTGATGCAAACTTCATAGTGACCATAATTTGAAAATCATAAAATTATGACTAAGCTAATGTGGTTTCACATGACTTTCACAATTGTGGATCACCTTTCGTGAACAAGGGTGATGTGATTTATTGGCACAAAGAACGAGTTCCGTCTCAATGGTACACGTAATGGCAAAATAGTTATTCTAGTGGCTGGTGCGGATGGCATTCAGGCAAAAAGAAAGGTGAAGAGCACGAATTGGTGTGTCGCAATGATAATTTAAGCTGAGTCTGCCCAAGCTTTTAATGGGGAACAACGCATCGGCCAAGGTTCCTGAAAAATGAACAATTGAATTGAATTTTAGCTCTCACCAAAAGTCAAAATTCATGAAGAAGATGCCATGTCTACGCCACTCTCTTCGAAAAACAATAAAAAGTGCAACATCATGTTAAGATTTTTGGTGAGTCAAATTAAATGGATTTAACGAAAGGGATTTAGTTGTACTAATTTGAGAAGCTTTAGGATTTGATTGCGCTCCTTGAAAGTTTTTAGACTCAATTGCATTTTCGCAATAAGTCTTGGGACTGTCTGTGTACTTATTTCTAAATTTTTTCACATCCTCTTTGAAAAAAGGAAAAAACGAAAGAACACGGATCACCTTGTCCTACCACTAAGGGTGTCCTACAAATAATGAGAAATTGATTAAATAAGAAACTCTCCTGGAAAGAAAGGGAACGCGTGATGCACACTTCAGAGTGACCATAATTGAAGGAAACATGTATAGCCCACAGACTCTTTTACCTTTTTTCATTTTCTTCCCGATATGAATTAAATATTTTAGCTGTACTGTCCTTTCTCTATCAACCCATCTTTATGTTTACTCGACGTTCTTGTTGATTTTTAAATATTCAATTATTTTTAAAAATGCATGTAATATTTCAAATGATCCTCTTATATCAACTTGCGTCAAATTGGTGCTTATAATCTTAGATGTAGCTTTTATCCCGAAATTTAACTCTTTAAACATTTAAATTTTCTTCTACTAAGTTTTTTACAATAATGCATATCATGACTCATCTCATCCATCTTGAGAGAGCAATCAATACTCGGGAAGCTTCACCACTCTCTTGAAAGGTTGAAATCATATATATCAGAATAGTAAAAAGCAATTAGCAAAGAGCTGCTAACCAGTCTAACCTGACGGGCTAATCATTTTTCTCGAAAATCAATGCTATAGCCACCAAAATAGTGTGCTTGGCTCTTAAGGCAAACAAATCCTACTATTACAATAATATTGTGGGTGGCCCCACCTACCCTTATTTGAAAATCATAAAATTATGACTAAGCTAATGTGATTTCACGTGACTTTCACAATTGTGGTTCACCTATCATGAATACTTTCATGAACGAGGTGATGTGATTTATTGGCACAAAGAACAAGTTCCGTCTCAATGGTACACCTAATGGCAAAATAGTTATCCTAGTGGCTGGTGCGGATGGCATTCAGGCAGAAAGAAAGGTGAAGAACCCGAATTGGTGTGTCGCAATGATAATTTAAGCTCATTCTGCCCAAGCTTCTAATGGGGAACAACGCAGCGGCCAAGGTTCCTGAAAAATGAACAATTGAATTGAATTTTAGCTCTAACCAAAAGTCAAAATTCATGAAGAAGATGCCATGTCAACGCCACTCTCTTCAAAAAATAATAAAATGTGCAACATCATGTTAAGATTTTTGTTGAGTCAAATTAAATGGATTTAACGAAGGGGATTTAGTTATACTAATTTGAGAAGCTTTAGAATTTGATTGCCCTCCTTGAAAGTTTTAAAACTCAATTGCATTTTCACGATAATGAAAAAAAACCTGACGGGAATTTCCTTACAAATAAAATTACGTTAGTAACTTGAATTTGAGAGAATATAATTGAAAGAGAGAGATTTATAATGAGCTACCTTGAAGAAAAAAATAGTAAAATGAGCCCCTATATAAGAAGGTTGGATTGGCCATTCGAAAGGGCACAAAATCCCCCCAAGGGGTTGGCTCAGCCTTTGGAGAGGACAAAAATTCCCTTTAATGGGGGTAGTAGACCCCTTTAAAAGGCTAAACAGACCCTTTGAAAGGCCTGGGCAGCCCTGCATAGGGTCAAGGCGGGCGTTTACACGGGAGAGCTGCGAATGGTAACCGACCCAAAGCGCCCGCCAATATAGATAATTTGTTTTTTTCTAAATGATATATTGTATTTATTATTTATTTTTAGCACATCTACCAAGAATATCCTGGTAATACGAACATTCTAAAGCATTTTACACGGCGATTTAGGTAACACTCTAACTCATGAGTTCTGCAACCTATTACGATTCACTAATAATGATGCGGTCTCTCACTATACTTTCCTCCTCACAAAATTCTTTTACACAACTACAAGTAAAAATCCTTGCAACTATCAATCAACACATGCTTCATCGTCTTACCCGTCAAAGCTCCTAATTGCCTATTCATGACAACAACATCGAATTTGTGCCTCAACACAAATACACTAATCTTTCTCAGGTAGTTGTGCATAATCTTAGCACTCTTCTTTGAAGAAAACTGCAATAGCTTGCAAAATCTACTCGAGTCAATTATGCAATCTCTATGGTTTCTCACAATCATATTGAACTGCATTTTCATTGTTTTCCCCACTTACAGTGCTCGCATTTATTTAGTTACTTTGCAACATAACTACATAATAGATTCTTTTCACTTAGAACCTTCAAGCTTCTCTCACTAATGTGCCTAAAATACATATGCTAGAATTATGTCTCTTGAACAAATGCATTCAATGTCTCCACGATAAAATTCATCACCATCTCCCCTTAGAATTCATACATACCACATTGCTTGACTCCTCTTATTATCACCAAGGCACCTCAAATAAACTTTGGGGCTCTGTTCTCTAAATAATGCCAACACCTAGGGACAAATGAGGGTGATATTTGGCAGCGGTGTTGGTGGATGAAGGTGGAGAAGAAGGAAAATGCCGTGTCGATGAAGAAGAAGATGCCAGGTCAGTGCCTCTCTCTTCAAAAAATAATAAAAAATGCCACATTGAATGACACATACCTTAAAAAGGCAATAAAATACCATGTCAATATTTTCGGTGAGTCAAATTAAATGAAGTTAATGAAAGGATTTAGTTGCACTAATTTAATAAGTGTTAGAATTTGATTGTATTTTTTGAAAATTTTAAGATTTAATTGCACTTTGACTTTTGTGAACTTATTACTAAATTCTAAAGAGCATGAGATGTTTAAAAATGACAAACAAATCTCAACAAAATATACCTTAAAATGTGACGTATCCTATAATTTAAACTTCTTGATGTTGTAAAAATATGCTTTGCAATGGTAACATTAGTTAAAAAAATATTTGAAAATATAAAAAATGCCATAAGGCCAACAAATGATTTATATTGTTTTTAGTGTGTGGACGAAGTCTATTTGGATACACTTTGTATCAATCGGTTTTGCGTCGATCACTTTATAGAATTCGTCCAAATTTGCCTTATTTTCTAACCTACTTTTTCTCCCCCCTTCTTCAAGGCCGTGTTGTGTGACCTGCCTTTTGTCGAAACTGATAGCGGAATCTAGAAGTCTTCTGCATTGTTTTCATTCCACGTTCCCAATTGACTCCCCGTCAATCTCACAGGGTCTTTCCACAACTGTTTATAAAGTCTTCGTACCGAGAATCGATGGGTTGATTGGATGATTGTGTCGTTGAAATTTCCACAATGTTACTGTTTTAGGGGGGCCCTTCGTTTGGAGTAAACCATGTGTTGGAAATTATAATCCAGATAAAGCACTCTGTTTGTTGTAATCAGAACATCAACGTAAAGAAGACGATAACAGCTATATAATATCATTCTTTTTTTGTAAACTTACAAATCTTGGAGAAGAATAAAATAAGATATCATCGGAAAAATAACATAAAATTGGAGGTGAGGTACGGATATCCGAATCTCCTTAAGGCGATTAGTTCCTGCCAATAGTGCTCCGCAAATTCACGAACTATGTCTCCCAAAATACAACACCTCGAACCTGTTTGGATTAGCACTATGCAAACAGGACTCAGTCGAACCGTTCAATTAAACCAGCATAACTAAAAAAAAAAAAAAAAAAACAGAAGAGTAGAAACGTCTATCAAAGTTCTTTTGAAGTCGAGTTAGAAAAACCAAAAACTGTTAATGAAGCTCTATGCTCCCATCTATTTATAGAGATTTTTAGTTCATGTACAGAAGAGATACATGAATTAAATAGACGCATGTATCCACAAAGTTCATGAATAACAAGATACGTGAATACAAGAGATTCATGAATCCAGAGACACGTGAATTCAAGAGATTCGTGAACTCAATAAATACATGAACTAAAAGATAGATTAATCTAGGAAATTCATGAATTCAAAAGATACGTGAACAAAAAAGTTTAGGAAATTCATGAATCCAAAAGAGATACATGAATAGAAAAGACGTATTTTAATTTATTGGCTTTCGTTGATCCATTAACCATAATTATAACCATAATTATAACAATCCCCCACATTAATGGATCAACAAAACATTTTTGACTCGAAGAAATCTAAGCATACCTGTTGAAATATACTGCATCAAGATAGGTAGCTTTCGCCTTGAACCTTCTTTAGTGAAAGCTTATCGGACTTACTTAACTAGTCGATGGGCTAAGCCTTAAATCGCCAGTTGTTTGTGTAAGCCTAGACAATAAACCTCACACAGAGTATTTCCAATTCAAGATTGGTTCTTGGTTGTGTTTGTTCTTTCGGCCCTGAATCTCTCGGGATTCATGTGTGCTTTAGAAAATCTAACCTTTAAAGATTTTCATAGAGTTGGCCAGCTCCACGCATATAGGTGCATTCCTTTTAAAGATATCTCACCATATCTCACTTGGATGTTACATTCCAAGTTATACGAATCATTAAACGCATAGCGTACCCTTAATAACACTGTAGGAAAGCACTGTTGCATCATAGGAATGGGAGACAGTGCTTACACTAGAGTTTCCAGAATTTACGTTGTCCTATTGAACCTAGACCATGGGATCTCCAATCGCATAGGTTAGGTTTCCACCCTGGAATCTCTTTATTGGGTTAAGGCTTTTAAACCCATTCCCCTCGATGTGCAGTTTATCTGCTCTTTTGACAAACCTTTTGTCAGCGGATCCACAATATTTTCCTTTGACTTTACAAAGTCTAAAGAAATGATTCCATTTGAGAGCAATTGCCATACGATATTGTGTCTACGACGAATGTGTCTAGACTTACCGTTATAAATCACATTATGCACCCCCACACTTTTAGAAAATTGTAGGATAGCAATTTTCCATTCAATAACTTATATTGAGTTTTACCTGTCTTTTTGTGGGGTATTTTATTAAGAATATAATTTGCAGTTAAAACTGCATTCCCCCACAAGTTCTGAGGTAAACCTGAACTTAAAAGCATGGCATTAGTCATCTCCTTTAGTGTCCTGTTCAATTATTCAGCAACTCCATTTTGTTGTGGAGTATAAGGTGCAGTCGTTTAGAGAATAATACCAAAACTAGCACAAAACTCTTCGAAATTAATTGAACTATATTCTCCTCTTCTATTAGACCTAAGCACTTTGATTCGTTTATCAAGTTGGTTTTCAACTTCATTTTTATACTTGACAAACATGCTCAAAGTCTCATCTTTGTTAGTTAGTAAATAAACATAGCAAAATCTAGTCCAGTCATCCACAAATGTGATGAAGTACTTCTTTCCACCTCTACTTTCTACAAACTTTAAATCACATAGATCACTATAGATTAATTGTAGATGTTCACTTGTTCTTTCAATGGATTTGAAAGGTTTCTTGGCAAACTTGGCCTCAACACAAGTCTCACACTTGCAATGGGCATCCAACTCAAATCTTGGAATTAACCCTAAGTTTGCTATTCTCTTCATTGTACCATAGTTTACATGTCCTAATCTACCATGCCATAGATAAGGAGACACAATGGTGTAAATTGAAGAATTTTCTTTATTAATAGTCTCTGGGTACGCATAATTCGAGTTTACATCAATGATAGCCATATTGGCTTTAAACATGTCATTACACAAGTACCATTTCCCCACATACATCACTCCTTTTGAAATTACAAATTTGTCAAATTTAAATACAACTTTGAAACCCTTCTTGACAAGTATGGGGCCAAAAATTAGGTTATTCTAAATCTCTAGTACATGCAGCACATTCAGCAAGGCGACCTCCTTGCCAGATGTAAACTTCAGGATCACCTTTCCTCTTCCGGCAATCTTTGCTGATGCAGAGTTAGCCATATAAAGCTTCTCATCTCTTCAGCCTTCTCATAAGATGATAACATGTGTTTATCTGCATAGATGTGATTCGTGGCACCTGTGTCTAGCCACCAGCTATTAGTGTTCGACACTAGAGATGCTTCAGACATCACGACAGGAGACAATCTCTCATTAGCTGTAACTGGAGGTGTTGCCATCAGAGTAGGCAAGGTTCGTTGAACTACCCCTCCATAAATGGAGCCAAAAGCCATTTGTTTTGAAAAACAGTCCAGGGCATACCATTTGTATGACTTGTACCCACACCACAAAAATTGGTGTTGGCCAAAGGGCCCATGGCATTGGCGACTACAAATTCAGACCCTGAGGGTTGAACATCTTCCATAGCAACGGTCAAATTGACCATAGGAACGTCTCCCGAAACATTCGGGACATTGAAGGGCACTTGATTTTTTTTCAGCCATCTCAATAATCTGACAAGAACAATAAACAATGAGTGATTTAATCACCTTAAGATTGTTGGAAATTATAATCCAGATAAAGCACTCTATTTGTTGTAATCAGAACATCAACGTAAAGAAGACGATAACAGCTATATAATATCATTCCTTTCATGTAAACTTACAAATCTTGGAGAAGAATAAAATAAGATATTACTAGAAAAATAACATAAAATTGGAGATGAGGTACGGATATCCAAATCTCCTTAAGGCGATTAGTTCCTGCCAATGGTGCTTCGCAGATTCACGAACTATGCCTTCCAAGATACAACACCTTGAACCTGTTTGGATTAGAACTATGCAAACAGGACTCAGTTGAACCGTTCAATTAAACCAGCATAACCAGAAAAAAAAAAAAAAAAAAACAGAAGAGTAGAAATGTATATCAAAGTTCTTTTGGAGTCGAGTCGGAAAAACCAAAAATTGTTAATGAAGCTCTATGCTCCCATCTATTTATAGAGATTTTTAGTTCATGTACAGAAGAGATACATGAATTAAATAGATGCATGTATCCACGAAGTTCATGAATAAAGAGATATGTGAATATAAGAGATTCATTAATCCAGAGACACGTGAATTCAAGAGATTCGTGAACTCAATAAATACATGAACTAAAAGATATATTAATCTAGGAAATTCATGAATTCAAAAGATATGTGAACAAAAAAGTTTAGGAAATTAATGAATCCAAACGAGATATGTAAATAGAAAAGATGTATCTTAATTTATTGGCTTTTGTTGATCCATTAACTATAATTATAACCATAATTATAACACCACACTGCCAAAGTTGACTTTACCCAAGGAAAACAAAAACGTAGAGAGGAGTTCATTTGGCCCATTTGCCATGCAGAATCACGAGGAAGAGAAATAGGACTGGTGGACTTCAGGAGCGTCTTGGACACTAAGCAAAATTTTGAAGTCCTCCTCAACGTTTCTTTTCTACGTTCCCACTCTACTTCCTATTAATCTCACATGGTCTTTCCTGTTACCGAACCCTCACCACAGATTACTAAGAGTTCCCGACGTTATGTCATGCTATGGTGTCGTGACCAAATTTTCGGTGAACCACCTAGGGTTTGGCTAATGGATTGTTAAGTCTAAACTTAACTCGGGCTCTCCCAAGCCCATACCAATTCGCAACTTAGGTTCAAATTCTAACATGCAAATGATTTTCAATTAGGAGTCGCCACTAATCTATTTTTGGTGGGTCGATTAGAAACCCAAGTAAAGTAACGGGAGTTTTACTTTACTCCTATGAACCAGAGATTTAGGGTACGGGGACTTGGTTACACTAGATTTCTCTAATGCCCTTTTGGTACCATTCTTTTATTTTCAAAAATGTTTTTGTAGGCAGCTTAAATTAATTTTAAATCTATTTCCCTAACACGTGAAGTGATTATACGGGTGCGCAAATTACCAATTTAACACCTAAGTAAAGCAGTAAATAAATTGCAGGATTTACCTCAAAGCAACGAAAGCATCTACAATGTTAGATCAAAATTCACATCAACAGTCCTAGATATGATTTCTAATTAACATGCAATTTCTTTTTTTTTTTTTGTTTTTCACTTATTTAATGAAAATCAAGCAATATGCAATGCAATATTAATTAAATGACCTAATTCTAATGACATGCAATTTCTAATTAAATGGACTTAATATCAATCTCTAAATGACGTGCATTTCATGAATCTAAACCTATATGACATTTACATGACATTTTTTTCTAGAAAAATGCAATCTATCCTAGAGAACAAAACTAATTTATTCTAAGACATTTTTTGTTTTTATGAAATTCGAAATTAGGTAAAATGTGAATATCACCTAGCTAGATTAAGATTCTATTCAATTTGTATTAGGAATTAGGTTGAGCCAAATCCTAATTTAAACTAAAATATTATCTTAACCCTAATAATCCTAAAATGCAATCTATTTAAGAAAATACCTAAACACATAATAAATTAAGAAAATATTATCTAAAATTAAACTAAGTGCAATTTTACCCTAATATGCAATGACGTGCAAAATATGCCCTAACTCTACATGACATATGCATTATGATTTTTTTGTTGTTTTTCCCTTTTTTTTTTAAATTCAAAATTAGAATTGCTAAATAATTAAACATGCAATCTAGATTAATGAAAGAAAATCTATCATCCTAAATTAATGTTTTTGGTATTTTTTTTTAAGAAATTCGAAATAAATAAATTTCCTATTCTAAAACAATGTTCTAACATGAACCTAATCTAACTCAAATATTTAATTTTAGGAAATAAATTGACGAATCGTATCTCACGCGTGAGATCGGATTGACCAATTTTTAATAAAATCACAAATCATATCTTGAGCTTGAGATCGGATTGGTGATTTTTCCGTACGATTGCGGGTCATATTTCGAGCGTGAAATCGGACCGTCAATCATATGTACGTTGCGAAATTAGGAAGATTTCCCAACTTAAAAGGCTAGCCGGTATTTTGTGGATATGATGGCATCATTCAAATATTCGTATGAGCTAATCCCATAAATTAGGCAATAAGGATATATGAAATTTGAATTAAAAGATATTCTTACCTAATATTTGGTGTCACGTGGACCACGTTGCCGAGTTCGGTCAAACAACGGACAGCGGGATGACTCACGGGCGGCAGCTCAAGATGACGTGCTGGTCAAGGATGGTGTCTCGCTCAGTAAGCAATAGCAAGTTTCGAGTGGTGGCTGATGCTTCGCTAACTTGGCTCGGCAAAGTCAACGAGGATGACCAGCATAGCAAGGGGCAACCACAAGAAGACTAGAACAGCAACTGGGAGAGTTGCTGCAAAATAGAAACCCAATAAGATTGCCGACTAGATAAGGCAACGATCTCTTCGCAGAGGGCTAGCATCAGGCAGCGTTCGTCAGTGGAGGATCAGCGGCAGTAGGTCACAGAGCAATGGCGCCAGCGTGCGGCAACAACAAGGGGAAAGCAGCGACGGCAACGTTCGGGAAATAGTCGAAACAGCAACTACGAGGACGAAACAGCGGTCGAGCAATAACTCCAACAGGATGGCAGCTCGTTGACAATGTATCGCGGACGATGAAAGCACCGCAATAGAAGCGTCGGCGTGAGTCTTGGCCTAGAATTGACCAAGAAGACCCACGCTCTTTCCTCTCTCACGTGTCTCTCTCTCTCTCGTATGTCTCTTTAAAAATCGGAATCCTCTCTGATTGAAAGTGAGCGCCCCTTTATATGCAAAAGAAAGGAGCCCACCAAGGAAAGAAACAAAATCACATATTGCATGGTCAAGACACGATTTCTTTTTTTAGTTTCCTTCCACCTTTGACCATGCAAAAATTGTAACCCATCCGCATGCTTTTCTTTCCTTTATTTCTTTTATTTCCTACAAACAATAGAATCGGCTGCCGCACGTTTACATTCGAAGATCAGCAAAAAATTCCTTTCCATTGGATCATCCAAGAACCCAAAAATTGACCAAATATTGCCAAAAGTTCTTGATCGTAATAGAATTTTTCTGATTCCGAATCTTGCAAAGATGAGCTTGCAATATCTCCTTCCCGCGCCTGTCCTTATTGAGAATATATGAATAGATTGCATGAATATCTAATTGAGAATTTGATTTCAAATCAAAACGGGTAGACGGTTGGCGATTCTCTATGCGGCCGTTTATGAGGTCTCGACCAAGGAAGGTGCAGCTTGTAGTGATGGCTCGTGGAAGTGACCAGCAGTGGTTCTCGACTTCGTCGACTAGGAGGGGTTGTCCGATGGTTACTCAGCCCGGTAGTTAATGGGGAATCTCGAAAAAATGGAAACTAGCTCGGTATGGAACCTCCGAGGCGATCCACCGATAGCTACTCTGCTGAAGCCGTGGAGCATTGCCAGGACAACAACTTGCAAGGAAAACTGTCGTACATGGAGGAGCTTCGCGAGTGCTATAAGTGATAGTATCTCGCGGCTTGAGAAATCTGCAAACAAAACTTCAAGGTGCGGGGACAAGATATTGCGGAGAAACGATGGCGATAGGGAGAACTTATTCTCACGTGCGTGTGCTTGACCAAATGTTTGGTCACCGAATTTGCTGCTCAAGCCGTGGAGATCATGACCAGAAACCCTTGCTCGAAACTTGTCATTTACTTCGACCAGGCCATTGAATAATCCAACAATCACCGTTTGCTCTTGATTCAATTGTGGTCACCCGCTGTGATGTTGATCAAAGCATATATACACCAAATAGGAATCACTGGTGTGGCACTTCACAGACGAGGGGCTACACAAGGAACGGCTAATGATCAAGGGAGCTGCCAAGCACCCAGATGGAATCGTCCGAACCATGTAGGAAGAGAGAGCTTCGACCCTTGAGAGCTCTAGCCTCTTGAATATGTTATCTTTTCAATTCAGGCTCTAACTCTAAATTGCCAACCTCATAAGTTAATTTTCAGTCATAAGAAAATAACGAGCTCGGACTAATTCCCTCTTTTCATGGGCTTAGCCCAACTTTTCAATTTAAAGCTCATAACCACCAATTTGCGCCCATTCGTCACTAGTCCAATGCAAATGCAATAATAATAAATAAATGTATCTAAAATTATATGCTATGCAATTAAGTAATTAATTTTTTTGTAGGGGTTAAAATTAACCCCTAATTTTTGTGCCATAAATGACTAATCGGGTCGCCAAAATTTAGGTGTCAACAGTTGCCCCTCTTTGAAGGTGAGCTCGAAGAGGTTACCTTCAAAGACAAATTGAGACCTAAATTTTGGATATGCACATGCATTGAATGATTTTTTTTTGTTGGAAAATGAATTCCATTTTTGAATGCAATATATATGATGCTTGGAAATGGAAATGATAAATGAACCTACCTAGAATAACTTACCTTCAAGGAGGATAGAGTAATTCGAGATAGTTGATGTTATATGTCCAGGACCCGAACCATTCTACGGTCGCCCAGAATAGTAACATGGCTTTGCAAAGAGACTACTTTCCTAGGACCCGTACCATTTACGGTCACCTTAACGGGGATTCACTTTCCAGGACCCGTACCATTTTACAGTCGCCTGAATAAGGAATAAGTATTGTCGAGGACCCGTACCATTTTACGGTCGCCTTGACAGAAAATTGATTTTTCAGGACCCGTACCATTCTACGATCGCCTGAATGGGGAAATTGCTTTTCCAGGACCCGTACCATTCTACGGTCGCCTGTTAGAGTAATAAATGTTATTTAAGACCTGTACCATTCTACGGTCGCATAAACAGGGATTCACTTTCCAGGACCCGTACCATTCTACGGTCGCCTTGACGGAAAATTGGTTTTTTAGGACTTGTACCATTCTACGGTCACCTAAATGGGGAAATTGCTTTTCCAGGACCTGTACCATTCTACGGTCGCCTGTTAGAGCAATAAATGTTGTTTAGGACCCGTACCATTCTACGGTCACCTAAACGGAGATTCTGCTTGGCTAGGACCCAAACCATTCTTTGGTCGCCTAGCGTTGCAACAGAGATCATCTGACCAAGACTCGAATCGTTCTTCGGTCACCTTAATCAGATTGAATCTAGAAAAAATCTTTGAAGACAACTCAATTGAGTGTCAATGTATTCAAAAGGGGAATACCTGTGTAACGACAAGTATTTAAAATATGGATAGGGATATACTTACCTGGTGACATCTCTGTTCCTTGGGGCTATGTCTCCTGCAAAACATGATCGTAGGAGAGGCAACATGCATTTGTAATCATAGACATGCATTAATTCCAGTAAGGTTCACACGTAATGATTTCTATCAACATTGCATCATCCTTATTCCAATGATTTCGAAAGATGATTCTTATCTGAATGTATGAGTGTCATGAATGTGTCAAATGAGGGATCCTTTAGTCTGAAAGGGCTTTTCACTCATCCTCTTTAAAAGGAGCTGTTTTATCCTGACCTTTGATGCGGGATCTTGTCAATCATTCTATCTCACCATCGTCATGCCAGACAAGGGTTTAAGCAATCTCGCAAGTGGTATGACCTTTACCAATCTGAGAGGTCTTTAATAGGGACCGTATTGTTGGCTTGGTTAATGGCTTAACAAAGGGGACTCTTTGAGTCGAATCTATTGAAAAATGACATTTCGCAATTGTCTTGGGATTTACAAGTCAAGAAACACATGAAATGAGGCAGAAATTATCTTACTCGCACTTCTTCAAGCGATGCTTTCAAGCATGTAAACTCTTACGTTAATTCAAGCGTTATAATTTGAAGAGACTTTGCAAGGGACGTAACGTAGGCTTGGTTCATGGGCTATGAAATGAAAGGATTATTAGGCTAAAAAAGTATTTAGAGGGTCAAAGTTGGTGATCATTTTGATATTTCCACCACTTTCCTTCTCCACTGTCAAAGATTTTTACTCATCAAAACAGCATTTGAGTTTTAGTACCGCCTTGTTGGGGATACGACTCATTATATCAAGAGTTTGATATATATTTTTTTTGGGGGCATTGGCTTTGCTTTTACCAAGCACACTACTTTTTCATGCCCCATTTTTTGCACTTATTTTCCTTGAACAGAGTCTCCATTTTGTCAGTATTCTAGTTCATGCTACTTGAATGTTTTTGTCTTGCCCTAGTGTGGGGGATCACCAACTGGGTTTAATATGAAATAAATTCATAAGCTCAAGTGGGCTATGCAATGGATAAAAGTGTATAGGATAGAAAAATGACTGCTCTTCATCATCCTAGGGCACTTTGAATTATCGTACGAGTTACAATGCAAAAGCAATACTCGAAGATTGATGCAAGTGTGAGTAAGAAAATTCCTATTATTCATCTCAAATATTGTCCCAATGTGGGATGATCTTTGACAAGGATGATTTAAAAACTCTTCACATGTATGGGCTCAAAGGGCTAAACAATGGGTATACCTGTAATATTTCGGGTAGAGGAAAGAACTGCCTCTCATCACCTTGGTTAGCGTACCATTTGCGAGATCACCATTTTCCTTGCGGGCATGGAATTTCTCCACACAACTCATCGAGAATTAGTGTATGAGATAGTGTATGGAATAAGGCTTGCCTTTCATCATTCCAAAGTATCCCATTTGACACATTCAATTTATCTCAC
Organism: Eucalyptus marginata; assembly: GCA_014182565.1. NCBI lineage: Eukaryota > Viridiplantae > Streptophyta > Magnoliopsida > Myrtales > Myrtaceae > Eucalyptus > Eucalyptus marginata. The sequence goes on from CM024587.1 coordinate 19,893,461, forward strand.
ACAATTCATCAATGAAGAAAAGTGGAAAATTTATGACAAATTTGAACAATTCAACTCATTGAGACATCTTATTCATCATAAAATAGTTCAAGACAAGACATGGCAAATTCTATCATGGATAATACTTCTTGACAGCATCAGCATTGACTGGTGTAAAAAACTCACGACCATCCATTTCTGCCAAGATTAAGGCACCTCCAGGAAGCACCTTCTTCACCACATACGGGCCGCCATAATTTGGAGCGAACTTGCCCCCAAGATCTGGAAAAATTGGCAACAGCTTCCTTAGAACAAGATCATTTATCTCAAAATGTCTCGGTCGTACCTTTCGGTTGAAGGATTTGGCAACTCTCTACTGATAAGTTTGGCCATGACAAAGAGCCTTCGGTCTCTTCTCATCTATCAAGTTTAACAGCTCGAGTCTTTGCTGCATCCATTCATCCTCAGACAAGTCTACTTGAGATAAAACTCTCAGAGAAGGAATCTCCACCTCCACGGGCAGAACTGCTTCCATGCCATACACCAAAGCAAAAGGGGTTGTCCTAGTAGAAGTGCGGATCGATGTCCGGTATGCCATTAGTGCAAAAGGTAACTGGTCATGCCAATCTCGATAATTCTCGGCTGTCTTAGCCAAGATCTTCTTAATGTTCTTATTGGCTGCTTCAACGGCCCCGTTCATTTGAGGGCGGTAAGGAGATGAATTCAGATGCTTAATCTTGAACTCACTGAACAATCCATCAACAAGTTTGTTGTTCAAATTTGTCCCGTTATCAGTGATGATTGCTTCAGGGACGCCATAGCGAGCAATTATGTCACGTTTGATGAACTTCACAACATTGCGGGTGGTGACATTTGCAAAGGATGTAGCTTCAATCCATTTGGAGAAATAATCTATCGCCACCAAAATGAATCGATGCCCATTTGAAGCCTTAGGATTGATTGGGCTAATCACATCAATGCCCCACATCGAGAAAGGCCATGGCTCGGAAAACTGATGCAGCTCAGTTAGAGGAACATTTATCTTATTTCCATGAATCTGGCAGCGGTGACAACTCCGAACATGCCGAATGCAGTCACTTTCCAGTGTGAGCCAGTAGTAGCCTAATCTCATAATCTTCTTAGCTAGCATGTGTCCATTCATATGGGGGCCACATACTCGTTCGTGCACTTCTTGCATGATTTGAATGGCTTTAGTTGCATCTATACATCCCAACAAGACCGAATTGTAAGATCTCTTGTACAAATTCTCGCCACTGACGAAAAATTTCGAGGCCATCTTCATGATGTACTTCCTATCAGCCCGAGTGCTTCCTTCGGGGAATTCCTGTTTTTTAATGTAATTCATGATATCGTAATACCACGGTATTCCATCAGGTTCTTCAGTCATAATCATACAATAAGCTGGCTTTGGCAAGACTTCTATTTTCAGAGGCTCGACCTCTATCCCATCAGTGACTTGCAACATAGAAGACAAAGTTGCAAGTGCATCTGCAAATTGATTATGAGACCTTGGCAAGTATTCAAATGAAATTTCTTCGAACTTTTTCACCAGATTTTCTAGATACTTGTGGTATGGGAGCAACTTGGCATCATTGGTCTTCCATTCTCCTACAGTCTGCAGTATGATTAGTGTGGAATCTCCGAATACTTTTAACTTAGCCACACCCATCTCAATTGCGGCCTGAAGTCCGAGGATGCAAGCTTCATATTAAGCTATATTGTTAGTGCATGGGAATTATCAATTTCGCAACCACTGGATGGTGTTGTCCATCTGGGGATATCAGAACTGCCCCAGTACTAGAACTAGACAAGTTTACAGCTCAATCAAAGAACATCTTCCATGAGTCTTCATTTACACTCAAGACACGGTCATCAAGAAAATTGTCATCGTCATTAGAGGTTCCTGAATTCTCGGCCAATAGATCAGCGATCGCTCGTCCTTTGACTGACTTTTGTTGCAAGAATCGAACATCAAATTCAGAGATCAAAATCTGCCATTTGACCAACTTACCTACCAAAGCTGGCCGATCAAGTAGGTACTTGATGGGGTCATTCTCAATCACGAGGAATGTCTGGAAATGCAGTGTGTGTTGTCGCAATTTATGCAATACCCACACCAATGCGGCACAAGTCTTTTCAACATCATAATACTTCAGCTCCGATATAGTAAACTTTTTACTCAGATAATAAATGGCTCATTCTTTTTTATCGACAGGACTTTCCTGAGTCAATATCGCACCCAACGATTCACTATGGATGGTGAGGTAGAGAATTAAGGGATGCCCCGGTGATGGTGGGACAAGAACTGGTGGATTCATCAAATACTGCTTTAACTTGTCGAATGCTTCTCGACACTCATCATCCCAGTTGACTCGTGCATTCTTCTTTAGGAGCTTGAAGAACGGCTTGGCAGTTTCAGTGAGTTGGGAAATGAATCGAGCTATGTAATTCAGTCTCCTCAAAAGGCTCCGAACTTCTTTCACCGTTGATGGAGGTTGCAACTCACATATAGCCTTAGCCTTGGAAGGGTCGATCTCAATCCCCTTACTGCTTACAATGAATTCGAGTAATTTACCAGATGTTGCGCCAAACACGCATTTAGCGGGATTTAGCGGAAGCTTGAATTCACGAAGTCAATTAAACAACTTCTTCAGGGTTTCCACATGGCTTCTTCCCGGTCGGGTCTTTGCATTCATATCATCAACGTACATCTCTATCTCCTGGTGCATCATGTCATGAAATAATGCGACCATGGATCGTTGGTAGGTTGCCTCTGCATTCTTGAATCCAAAGGGCATGACCTTATAATGAAAGGTTCCCCACGGGGTTATAAATGCGGTTTTCTCCTTATCTTCCTCCTTCATCCTTATCTGATTGTATCCGGAGAAACCATCCATAAATGAGAATAGTTCAAAATTAGCGGTACTATCTACAAGTACATCTATGTGTGGTAACGGGAAATCATCATTCGGGCTAGCCTTGTTCAGATCCCGATAGTCAACACAAATTCGAACTCGACCGTCCTTCTTCATCGCCGGCACAATATTAGCCACCCATTCGGGGTATTATGAGACTTCAATAAATCCCACTTTCAAAAGTTTCATCACCTCTTCCTCTATCTTCTTCGAGAACTCGGGCTTAGTTCTCCGCAGTCTTTGCTTCTTAGGTGGTACGTTCGGGTTAGTAGGTAGACAATGCTCCACAATTGACGGGTCTAGCCCAGGCATGTCAGCGTAGGTCCATGCAAAGATATCTTGATATTCCTTCAGTAACTAAATGATGCGCTTAGCCTTGTCTTTGGGGAGATTCGTCCCAATTTTCACCTCATTGGCTTCTTCAGTGTCACTTAAATTAATAGTGATAATCTGCTCAGATGTGAGAGCCTTGGCTTTTTCATATTCTTCCCAGCTTCGCTGCACCTTAATGGGATCTTCGATTAAAAGAATTTTGGCAAAAAGATTTCTTTAAAATATTTTGACATGAGAAAGCATGATGAAGTCCAGGCCTCAGAATTCTCCTTGGATTTTCTTTTTCTTTTATCGGCTGGATATCATCACCGGGCTGGTTTGGTGTACCTCATCATGCCCTCAAAATAAAACTTGTAATTTGATTGATATTCATCAATTAATTACATTTATTGAATGGAAATGCAATTTTCAAGCCCTAAAAAGAAAGCGAAAAAGAAGAAACCAAAAACAAGCCCTAGAAAGCGATGAAAATTCCCATGCAAGGGGAATGTGAGAAAGCAGTAAATAAGTTACTCTTGTGAGCTAGAGCCCATCTCCTCCAAAAGTCCTTCGTCAATGGTTCCTATGAAGACATCATCGAAAAGACTAGTAATTCATTCCAATGCATCTTCGGGGTTTTCTATCTCCGGGGGCATCGGATCATCCACGCCACCCCATCCATTTGGGACAATGCTGCGAGGATCAATGTAGAAACTGGAAGGAGCAGAATACTTCACCAGATAGTCGAATTTTCCACTTGGTTTCCCAAGGGTGTCCATTATTTCCGCTTCATCCTGCATCATTATTGGAGGACCAGGGAATGTCTCGTGAATGCTCGGGGGTGGTGGGTTTTGCCTTCCTCACCCTTGGTTAGGTGGCGAGTTCTGCCTTTCTTGTCTTCTCCCACCTCTTCCATGGTACCCTCAACCAGCAGAACGGGACCTCTGAGGGGCTTCAATGGGACTTCGAATACCTTGACCATTTCTTCCAAGACCATTGCTAGGAACAAAACCATTCACAACCATCACCCTTCCCACCATAAGGGCAGCATTTGAAACTTCAGGAGCGAGTGGCGGTGAGTCTCGAGATGCGTGTATAGTGGACACCAACTCAAATGAGTGGTAACTCGACTCAAACTCAGAGTCTAGCTCTACATAGGGGATAGCCGTTTCATGATAAATTCAGTGATCTTCTTCGCCATAGATAGTGACCAATTTCCCTTTAATCACGAACTTCACAACTTGATGCAGACTTGACGGTACAGCTCCAACAGTATGAATCCAGGGATGTCCCAGCAGAAAATTAAAGGCAGTAGGGATATTCATCACCTGGAAGGGAATATTAAAAACCACCGGCCCTATTTGCACATCGAGGTGAATCTCCCCAAGCACCTCCTTCTTCGTACCATCAAAAGCTTAGACAGAAGTCCTTACAGCATGTATCTTGGACGGGTCCACCTTGAGGCGATGAAGAGTGGCCAGTGAACATGTTTAAAGTAGACCCATTATCAATGAGTAGACCCATTATCAATGAGTACTCGGGACACATGAGAAGTCTTATGCTTGACAGATATATAGAGTGCCTTGTTATGCCTTCTACCCTCAAAAGGGAATTCCTCATCAGAAAAGGCAATCATGTCCTTGAGAAGGATCGATCCCACAAAATCTTCCAGCTTGTCCACCTCGACTATCTCGATTACACGAATTTCACTCAACACCTTCATCAAGGACTTTTGATGCATAGGGGATGTAAGCATGAGTTTGAGCAAAGAAATCTAGGCGGGCATCTTTCGTAACTACTCGACCACATTATACTCGCTTGCTTTAATGACGGCCAGAAACTCCTTAACCTCTTCATCGGTGACAGGTTTCGCGGGTTGGGCATTGGCTTGAGGATAAGTCCGACCAGACCTTGTAACGAGGTCAACATCTAGATCATAGGACTAAGGGACCGCTTTATTGTTGACATATTCATACAGTTGAGGCATTTCAATCACTATCTCATCGTCAGATGCATCTTCAAGTGGGGGCATATCCACGAGGGATGGATCAACTTCTTCATCACCAGCATCGAGCGTAGCCTGCTCCTCTTCCCAATCGATAACGATGTGGGAAATAGTGGAAACTATGCAGTTATGGTTAGCATATACGATGATGCCGTCATCCACCATCTTGATGACTCTTTCCTTCATCAGTGATAGAGGAACATCCTCTTGATCTGGGTAATATCCAGCTCTCACTAGCTTGTTGTAAGCATCTGCCACATGCACCTTTGAGTTCTTGATCCGACCGACCTCAGGCTCCAAGATAGCGTTGACCGTACCTTCATGCTCTGGTAGCGAATTCTTTTGGACGTTCTGCTAAGCAGTTTGAAATGAGAAGGCTTTCGTGTCCAAGAGGTTTTGGATCTTATGCTTGAGAATGAAAGATTCATCAATCGAATGCCCCAGTTCGCCGCTATGGTAATCACACTTCTTCATCGGGTCGTAGTCTTGAATGCTTTCACGATTAGGACGCTTTGATTAACTAGTAAGCAAACCTTTCTTTCTTAGGATTGCCAACACTTGGGATGGAGATCTAAGGAGAGGGGTGAACTGTCTTCTTGCTTGGGCAAATGGTTGACGACCGGCAGTTTGTTGTTGCCTTTGATTCGTCTGGATAGCCGGGGCACGATTGGTACTTTCTTGGCCATAAGCCACATTCACATCTACAGCAGCTTCTTTGTCCTTCTTGGCAAAGAATTTTTTAGTCGATGGTTCAGTAAACCATCCTTCCCTTATCCCCATCTCGATTTGTTCTCCCACAGGAATAAGTTGATTAAAGTTTTCAACGTACGTGCTAGCCATCCGGTTACGGAACTCAGAGGGGAGGGTTTTAATAAACAACTTCATCAACTCCTTGTCAGTAAGCTCGGGAGTGATTTGAGATGCTAGATTTTGCCATCTCACGCATATTCTTTGAACAACTCATTCCTCTTTTTCTCCATCCTCTCAAGATCCTCTCGGGAAGGTGCAATATCCATGTTGAACTTGTATTGCTTGAGAAATGCGTCAGCCACTTCATTCCAGGTGTCGAGAAGGTTCACATTCTTCATGACATACCAGTTCAGTGCAGGCACAGTCAAACTCGCATGGAATAATTGGATCATGAGGGGCTCATTTTGACATATTGAGCCATACGCATATGGTACATCTGAAGATGAGCTTTCGGGCAGGAAGTACCATCGTATTTCTCAAAATCCGGCATTTTGAACTTCTTTGGTATCTTGACTTTCTCGTACACGGACAAATCAAACGGGAGTGAACTCTGGGACTCCTGCAATTGTTTAAGCTTTTCTTCTAATTTCGCGAAGCGTTCATCTTGCTCCGCCTTAGAGGCATTGTTAAGCTTATGCTTTTCCACATCGATCAGGAATGGGTCATCTTCCAAGTCAGGCATGTCATCCTCACCCATTTGGGTCTTGTTTGCCTGCTTCGGGACGACTATCTCAGGGAGAGCGGGTGCAGGAGCCGGATTCACTCGGAGGGATTGGATTTGAGTTGTTATAAGCTCCATGGAGGCGGCTAACTGTTGGAGTTGACCTTTCATAGTGGAGATACGGTCATGCATTTCATATTGATCGGCCATTCTAGCTCTTACTCGCGTAATAATGGGCGAGCATGGAGGATCCGTTATCACCTAAATTGAAGAAATGAACAAAAATAAGTATCTTATATGAAATACGCCAACCCATGGCAACGGTCTAGAACTTTTATTCATCAATGGAGCTTTTGACAAGCCTATCAAAATAGAAACTCGAAATGTCCTGAACAAATGAACTAGGAAAGTAAATGACTCAACTTCCTAAACATTAATCTAAATATGAAAATAGCAAGATTGATTCAAGCATTTCATCTAGCTTGTTCAATATACACTCGGGACACCATTCGGCGCAATCGTTTATTCTCCTCTTGAGCTTTTTCAGCAACTCTTTTGAGGCGTTTATTCTCAACACAATTGGTGATCTTTAACGGCACCTTTGGTATCTTCGAAAGTAGCTCCTCAGGAATTTTGTATTGTTGAATGTACTTAGTCGAGACATAGTACTTCCTTTATTTACCCTTCAACTCTTCCTCGGGCCATTTAAGCTTTCGTGGATGGCACATGTCCCACATGGATTTGATAGTGAGAATGGAATCTTCATGGCCTTGGCTTCCATCAACGAAGCTAACTTGGAGCGGATCTGCTTGTAACGCCGGGGGAAGCTCTTGCACGACTTGATATTGACGGGTCACTCTAGTCGAATAGTACTCCAATGCTCCAGTGAATCCAAATAGAGGGATTGGACCAACTCCTTCACACGAGAGTCGCGCCACCCAAACTTGGAACCATTTAGGATGCCATAGGAAACCCTTGGAAGTTGGTTTTTTCATGAAAGCTAGCCACCTAGAATAATGATAATCTGGTGCATGTTTTTGGTTGTTCTTAAATCTCATAATAGGGTGATTAGAATTACTAACATCATGTATAGTCATTAGACTACCAAAACCCTTTATATGAGAAAGGAACCAAATTTGCAAAAGTTCAGGAGAGGAATGGAGAGTCTTATCACCATCTCCTTTGAATCGAGTAAGAGAAAGAAAAGTTTCAATCATGAAAGTGTTTATAAGATTTTTTTCTTCCAACACTTGTCTAACTAATTGAGCAATCAAAGGGTTAATAGCATTCTTGCAGTAAGGAAATACTACAAACCCGAAGAAAGCTAAAAGGAAAATCCTACGCGTTTGAAATGAGGTGCCTTTCTCAAAACATTCTTTTAAGAAGGATAAATGACATGCATTGCGGTGAGCCTTTAAAACCTTTCTTATATCATCTTCCTTAATTCTTAGAAAATCAGATAAAGCCATAACATGATCTATTACGATAGGCGGACTAATCAATTCAACTTTTAAGGATTTTCCTATGGCAATGCTATACTCTTCCAAGGTGGGAATGAGCTTATGCTTACCGCCGAAGATAAAGGTAGAAGTCTCGGGGCACCAAAAGTGGGCGAGTGCTTGGACGAGGTCGACATGGATGTTGATATGCAGCAGTGGAAGCAGTCGACCAATATGTGACTCTACGAACCGACGGCCATCTTGATCTAACTTGTCCCACCAAGTGCTAAGCTCTTCCTTTGGAGTGAGAATAATTCGAATGTCCGGTGTCCCCATTGTATATTGATCAAGACTCAGGACAATCCTAATGCCATGGACCGACAAAATAATGTGATAAAATAAGTAAATTGCAAAGGCAAAAAATTTAGAGAACTTACTTTACCAATGATGGGCAATCACATAGACATGCATATGGTAAGTGGTTCGATTTCTAATCTATAAGGCTTATCAAGGTGGAGCCACAAGAATGATCAGACTAGCCACGGGCTTATGGACTATGTCGGGTCCTCATGACTCCGGCTTGGTCAAAGAGCCAACCCGGGTCGCGAGCATGCGGACCGAGGTGGGTACTCTTGACACTATGAAAGAAACTTCGGGATTGAGATGGGTGACTTGTACTGCGAGCATGCGGTCGGAGTGGTATCAATCTCAATACTATCCTAAATGATCCTATGCGGCCCATGTCCGGCGGCGGGTTGTGTGTCCAATAGTGTAGTGCTAAATGCAGGGCATGCACGATAGTTTATATCAAACAACACTTCAATAGTTTGAAAATAAACCATATATTCCTTCATCTCCCTCCAAAACAGAGGTTAGCAAACACTTCCCCTTATACCTCCCATCCTGCAAGAACATTTAACACCTTAAATGTTAGGGATGTACCTGAGATCCTCGATGCCAAACGAAAACAATTTTCAAAAGTAAAAGAAAAACTGGCCTAAGTCCACTAAGAGTTTTAACTCAAGTCCCCAACAGAGTCGCCAAGCTGTCACAACCAAATTTTCGGTGAACCACCTAGGGTTTGGCTAATGGATTGTTAAGCCTAGACCTCGGGCTCTCCCAAGCCCATACCAATTCGCGACTTAGGTTCAAATTCTAACATGCAAATGATTTTCGATTAGGAGTCGCCACTAATCTATTTTTGGTGGGTCGATTAGAAACCCAAGTAAAGTAATAGGAGTTTTACTTAACTCCTACGAACTAGAGATTATGGGTACAGGGACTTTGTTACACTAGATTTCTCTAATGCCCTTTCGGTACCATTTTTTTATTTTCAAAAATGTTTTTGCAGACAGCTTAAATTAATTTTAAATCTATTTTCCTAACATGTGAGGTGATCATACGGGTGCGCAAACCACTAATTTAACACCTAAGTAAAGTAGTAAATAAATTGCAGGACTTACCTCAAAGCAACAAAAGCATCTGCAATGTTAGATCAGAATTCACATCAACAGTCCTAGATATGATTTCTAATTAACACGCAATTTCTTTTTTTTCTTTTTCACTTATTTAATGAAAATCATGCAATATGCAATGCAATATTAATTAAATGACCTAATTCTAATGACATGCAATTTCTAATTAAATGAACCTAATATCAATCTCTAAATGACGTGCATTTCATGAATCTAATCCTATATGACATTTACATGACATTTTTTTCTAGGAAAATGCAATCTATCCTAGAGAATAAAACTAATTTATTCTAAGACATTTTTTTTTTTTTTTTTTATGAAATTCGAAATTAGGTAAAATGTGAATATTACCTAGCTAGATTAAGATTCTATTCAATTTGTATTAGGAATTAGGTTGAGCTAAATCCTAATTTAAACTAAAATATTATCTTAACTCAAATAATCCTAAAATGCAATCTATTTAAGAAAATACCTAAACACATAATAAATTAAGAAAAATATTATCTAAAATTAAACTAAGTGCAATTTTACCCTAATATGCAATGACGTGCAAAATATGCCCTAACTCTACATGACATATGCATTATGATTTTTTTGTTGTTTTTCCCTTCTTTTTTTTTTAAATTCGAAATTAAAATTGCTGAATAATTAAACATGCAATCCAGATTAATGAAAGAAAATCTATCATCCTAAATTAATGTTTTTGGTATTTTTTTTTAAGAAATTCGAAATAAATAAATTTCCTATTCTAAACATGCAAAATAAACCTAAAACAAGTAATGTTCTAACATGAACCTAATCTAACTCAAATATTTTTTTTTGGGTTTTTCCTTTACGGGAGCAATTAAATAAAGGCATCAAGAACAGCACGGCACCAAATATCAAGCAAGATATTATCCACGTCCATTTAATTTCAGGAAATAAATTGACGAATTGTATCTCGCGCATGAGATCGGATTGGCCAATTTTTAATAAAATCACAAATCATATCTCGAGCTTGAGATCGGATTGGTGATTTTTCCGTACGATTGCGGGTCGTATTTCGAGCGTGAAATCGAACCGTCAATCATATGTACGTTGCGAAATTAGGAAGATTTCCCAACTTAAAAGGCTAGCCGGTATTTTGTGGATATGATGGCATCATTCAAATATTCATATGAGCTAATCCCATAAATTAGGCAATAAGGATATATGAAATTTGGATTAAAAGATATTCTTACCTAATATTTGGTGTCACGTGGACCACGTTGCCGAGTTCAGTCAAACAACGGACAGCAGGATGACTCACGGGCGGCAGCTCAAGATGACGTGCTGCTCAAGGATGGTGTCTCACTCAGTAAGCAGTAGCAAGTTTCGAGTGGTGGCTGATGCTTCGCTGACTTGGCTCGGCAAAGTCAACGAGGATGACTAGCACAGCAAGGGGCAACCACAAGAAGACTAGAACAGCAACGGGGAGAGTTGTTGTAAAATAGAAACCCAATAAGATTGCCGACTAGATAAGGCAACGATCTCTTCGCAGAGGGCTAGCATCAGGCAGCGTTTGTCAGTGGAGGATCAGCGGCAGTAGGTCAGAGAGCAATGGCGCCAGCACGCGGCAACAACGAGGGGAAAGCAGCGACGGCAACGTTCGGGAAATAGTCGAAACAGCAACTACGAGGAGCGGAGCTGCAGTGACGTCATCGACGAAGGGGCTGCGGTGGCGTCGTCAAGCGGTCGAGCAATAACTCCAACAGGATGGCAGCTCGTTGACAATGCATTGCGGACGATGAAAGCACCGCGGTAGAAGCGTCGGCGTGAGTCTTGGCCTAGAATTGACCAAGAAGACCCACGCTCTTTCCTCTCTCACGTGTCTCTCTCTCTCTCGTATGTCTCCTTGAAAATCGGAATCCTCTTTGATCGAAAGTGAGCGCCCATTTATATGCAAAAGAAAGGAGCCCACCAAGGAAAGAAACAAAATCACATATTGCATGGTCAAGACACGATTTCTTCTTTTAGTTTCCTTCCACCTTTGACCATGCAAAAATTGTAACCCATCCGCATCCTTTTCTTTCCTTTATTTCTTTTCTGTCCTACAAACAATAGAATCGGCTGCTGCACGTTTACATTCGTAAGATCAGCAAAAATTTCCTTTCCATTGGATCATCCAACAACCCAAAAATTGACCAAATATTGCCAAAAGTTCTTGATCGTAATAGAATTTTTCCGATTCCGAATGTTGCAAAGATGAGCTTGCAATATCTCCTTCCCGCACTTGTCCTTATTGAGAATATATGAATAGATTGCATGAATATCTAATTGAGAATTTGATTTCAAATCAAAACGGGTAGACGGTTGGCGATTCTCTATGCGGCCGTTTATGGGGTCTCGACCAAGGAAGGTGCAGCTTGCAGTGATGGCTCGTGGAAGTGACCAGCAGTGGTTCTCGACTTCGTCGACTAGGAGGGGTTGTCCGATGGTTACTCGGCCCGGTAGTTAATGGGGAATCTCGAAAAAATGGAAACTAGCTCGGTATGGAACCTCCGAGGCGATCCACCAATAGCTACTCTGCTGAAGCCGCGGAGCATTGCCAGGAGAACAACTTGCAAGGAAAACCGTCGTACATGGAGGAGCTTCGTGAGTGCTATAGGTGATAGTATCTCGCGGCTTGAGAAATCTGCAAACAAAACTTCAAGGTGCGGGGACAAGATATTGCGGAGAAACGATCGCGATAGGGAGAACTTATTCTCACGTGCATGTGCTTGACCAAATGTTTGGTCACCGAATTTGCTGCTCAAGCCGTGGAGATCATGACCAGAAACCCCTGCTCGAAACTTGTCATTTACTTCGACCAGGCCATTGAATAATCCAACAATCACCGTCTGCTCTTGGTTCAATTGTGGTCACCCGCTGTGATGTTGATCAAAGCGTATATACACCAAATAGTAACCACTGGTGTCGCACTTCACAGATGAGGGGCTACACAAGGAACGGCTAATGATCAAGGGAGCTGCCAAGCACCCAGATGGAATCGTCCGAACCATGTAGGAAGAGAGAGCTTCGGCCCTTGAGAGCTCTAACTTCTTGAATATGTTATCTTTTCAATTCAGGCTCTAACTCTAAATTGCCAACCTCATAAGTTAATTTTCAGTCATCAAAAAATAACGAGCTCGGGCTAATTCCCTCTTTTCATGGGTTTAGCCCAACTCGTCAATTTAAAGCTCATAACCACCAATTCGGGCCCATTCGTCACTAGCCCAATGCAAATGCATAATAATAAATAAATGCATCTAAAATTATATACTATGCAATTAAGTAATTAATTTTTTTTTTGTAGGGGTTAAAATTAACCCCTAATTTTTGTGCCATAAATGACTAATCGGGTTGCCAAAATTTAGGTGTCAACGTATAGTAGCATGAGACAGCTTCTTTCTCTTCGGCTTTTCAGCCTCGTTAGCTCCGGGTCTTCTTCTTGCTCTTCAAAATTTAGGAAGTGTCCTGGACAGTGACAGCGCACTTCAGGAGTCTCCGACACGGTTTCTTTTCCACGTTCCAACCTTGCTTCTCACTGATGGCGCATGTCTTTTTCCACAATTTTCTCGAAAGTCTAAATTCCTAATAAACGTTACCATTCACGGTCAAAAGTCCCCAAAGTGAGTTCCTGTAAAAGGAAAAACGAAAAGAAAGATGAGGCCAATTATTTGGCATCACGAGGAGGAGATATTGAACAATGTAAAATTATTTAAAAATATTTTCCTCCTTTGTAAATTATAACTATTGATGCCGTAAAAGATATTAAAAACCTAAGTTATTAAAGAATAATGTAAAATTACTTGAACTCCTTACTAAAAAGTTATTTAATATTATTGACGCCGTTTATTTTAAAGTTTTCTCTATATAAAAAAGGGTTAATATCTTGAAAAACCCCAAACTGGTACACTTGTGACAAATTTACCCAAAACTATTTTTTTGACAATGAAAAACTCCAAACTGGTACACCTGTGACAAATTTACCACAACTAACTATAAAAAAACCCTAAACTGGTACATTTATGACAAATTTACCCTAAACTAATTTACTCGACCACAAAAAACCTCAAATTACTAAATTTGTGACTAATATACCATCTGCTAAATTAGATTAATACCACAAAAAAATCACAAAAATTGTTGTGACAAACAGAGTGTAAAATCCCAAATTGGTATCTTGGTCAATTGTCACGTGTCATTTAACTTTATAATTTAACAAGAAAATTTAACTAAAACTAACAAAGGGTAAATTTGTCACAAGTGTACCGGTTTATGGTAAATTTGTCAAAGATATACAGTTTGGGGTTTTTGGTGGTCAAAAAAATAGTTTGGGGTAGATTTGTCACGGGTGTACCAATTTGGAGTTTTTCAGAGTATTAACCCTATTAATAAAGGTTTTATTGGTGAACGTGGTTTGTCTTCTTTTGCTTTTGGGTCAATCATTATTGAAGTTCGTGGGACTCTCATTTTATATTGATCTAGGCGGAGGATAGCTAATAACTCTGCACTATTAATTACAAATTATTTGTCTTGGTCTTTTATTATGGGGTAAGTCTTGGTCCTTGTTATATCTCCCAGCTACGCAATATGAATGGAATCTAAGGTTCAAAGTCATAGTTAGTGGCTCGTTAATATTGCAGTACAATTATCGTTCGCTCGTGGGATCTTACCGAGATCGTTCCTCTTTTCTAGATTCCATCTCCACTCTATTTATGTGGGATAGTCTCTCGAATTGCAGTACCAATCCACACTTGCGTGAGAGAAGAAGAAGAAGACGAAAAAGAAGGCGATGAGCGGCCAAGGTGAATCGGAGTCCACGCATTGCGGCAGGCGCGTGGTGGGGATGCCGGCGGAGCCACAGGAGCATTCCGCGAGCCAGCACGCCACCACGCGGGTCGCCAACGAGGCTCAGCCAACAGGCTTTCACTCCAGCTACTTAAATGCCACCGCAGATAGCTCGGTCTCTGGTTTCGTCAACCTCAACAAAAGCGGCGGCGAGAACAAGTATCTCGACGTCATTCCAGTGAATGCTTCCACACCGTCTGGCCTCCACATCGTTCCAGTGAATGCTTCCTTGCTGTCTGGCTGGAGTGAGTCTATTGAGGCGTGTTTCGCCTTTGTAGTTATGTCATGGTTGATGATTAGGCTTCATAATTGGATTGATGAGACAAACGCTTTGCTGGTGTTTTCAGATCCGATAAACAAAGTGTGCGACAAGTTGAACCAGTGTGGGAAGAGGGTCGAGGATACTACCAAAAAGGCAGATGCGCTTGTCGAAAATGTCTGGCATCACCGTGAGTTTTCTCTACATTTTTTCTAGCTAAACATGTCTATATAATCAAATGGAAACGTTTTGGATTTATTTTTTCTAGCTAATTATGATCCTATAATCTGATAGAAACATTTTGGATTTATTCGTGGAGACGTATCTGATTGATGATTGCTTGCTTGCATATATTTCTTCTCTTTTTCTGCAATATATGGGAAGGCTATTGATGTAAATATTCAATCCAAAGAGCTTGGCAATTACCACCTACGAACAAATATATGTGGACGCTATTGATAAGTCATAGGCTTATATTGCAATCACCCCCTCAGAACAGAGATACATGCGTCATAATCTGTGTATTCCACCCGCCAGTTAATAGTTGAGTGGATCAAGTCCTGTGATTATTTATCTAGAGAAGCTCCAACTTTGATGTGCGGTGCTATCTTCAGTGCTTATACTTTTGGCAATCTATGTCAATTCCTATCTATAACAAATTGCCAAATGCATAACATGGCACTTCCGTGGAGAACATGGCTTGTTTTCCATCATTTTCTATGGCTATCAGGACCCTCAGGCTCTTTGTGTGGCTGAACGTTGGCCCGACTTCTTTTTCGCTGGAAAGAAGAAAAAAATTAGCTTTGTCCTGTAAGAGCAAGCACTGCAGCAGTTGCATAAGTTTGGCTTTGGCTTGTTGTGAGTTTCTTTTGTTTATTTGTGAGAGACAAAGTCCATGATTTCTTTCATTCTCTTCTCCTCACGGTTTCTATTCTATTGAATTGTGATGTCAAGGACTCTATTCTTGCCGGACCTCAACTAATCGGTTATCGTTCTATGTTTGTTTTTCGAAACAGTTAAAACTAGCCATAGCATCACAGATGCAGCAATGGCTCGACTTGCCCAGGGGACGAAAATGCTAAAAGAGGGGGGACGGGATAAGGTATTTGAACGTACTTTTGAAATTCTGCCGGGAGAGAAGCTTCTGAAAGCATATGCTTGCTATCTATCCACTTCCTCCGGCCTTGTCATTGGGACACTATATTTGTCAACCAAGAGACTGGTCTTCCATGGGGATGAGCCTATTTGCCATTACGCTCCCTCAGGGCAGCAAGAGTGGGTGTATTACAAGGTAACCTTTTCCAATCTTCCTGTAATTGCATTTACTATAGAATACCAGTACAAATTGTTATGCATTGAGCTTTCTTTAGAATCTTGATAAGTTTTTTATGCATTACAAATTCATAACCTGAGTTATTATTGTCGAATTGTCCATTGTGACTAGCCTGCCGATTTTATAGTTGAAATTCGGGAGAACCTTCACCAGAAAGAGCCTGCATTTACTCATCGTCCATACTACTACACTGAGCCTTGGATCATTCTTCTCGTCATTTTATTTTATCTAAGCATGAAGCATCATAATGTAGTGAAACATACCTTCGAAATAGTTTGTCAAGTTCTGCTAAGCTTCACTCTCCAACCATCAGTTTTTAACGAGCTTTATCCTGATGGCTATCTAGGTGCCACTGCTGCTCGATCAGTTGAGCTTTGTTAGCCGTTCTTCAAAAGGGTTGGATAATTCTGAAAAGTACATCCAGGTCGTTACAAGGGATGGTTATGAATTCTGGTTCATGGGTTTCGTATCGTATGATAAGGCTCTCAAGAACATAAATGAGGCTTTACAGCACAATCGTGAGAATAACACGGCTGGAAGGATAGAAGGACGATCAGTGGCCAAAGGGGGGAAGTGATATTCAATTGTACTTGAATAATTTTGGTGTGTCGGTGTGGGTGTGTGACTGGTACGGATAATGCTTGGACATGATCTAATCGATGAAAGGGAAGCATTTCATTTCAATAAACTTCAGTTGAATGTAATTGGTCCAATTTGTTACCATATTAAAATTCCTCAGAAAGTAGGCATTAACATTCCATCGTTCCGAATTTTTATATTGTTTATAATTTTATTTAGTCACTATATGATTAATTATCAATTGTGAAATCTTCTGACGTTGTGGGATCAATTATGTTCCTGAGTAAGGAATAAAAGAAATAATTTTTGGAACTTTTTCTTGTTAAGAAATTAATTAATTCCTTATGATTTTTAAATATAATTAATGTGGTTACTTAACCAATGTGTTTACAAGAGTCAATTGATCATGTCCGTTTACATTAAAGATGAGATTACATAGGATTTTGACACGTGAAACAACCATTGAAGCCTATTTTACTAGGCTCTTGTACTTTATATAGATATTAGATATTAGTTTAAGAACTCTATTGTTTATTATTAATTTGGAAACTTGGCGGAACGTCATCAAAGTGACGAGAAACACTTCCAATGCCTGTACATAATAGGATAAGAGAAGCTAATGCGTGCATATAATGTCGCCTGGGTTTATATTGTCTGTGATTACAATAAACGGTATCAATGGTAGTCCTTATATAAGAAGAGAATGAGGGGGGAGATATTGTCAACTATTCCAAGTTCGACTACTCAAGGATTAAAGTTCAGTCAAGGTTGCAGAGGCGTGCGCCTCTCCTAATTTACATTGGTAAGCTCGACGTCGACCGCTCTCTGAGGGCACCCTTCTTCTACACGATCAGGAAGTCCTTGCTCGGTAGATGGCGTGCCTTGCTCATTGGTCAAGACGTCGTTGTTTTGGCTGGAGTCGCTCGACAGAATTGGAGGGAAATGAGTGTTTTCTAAAGTTTTAACAGCTCCAATCTCATTACCGACATCATTCATAACTCCATCCCTAAATCTGCCCTTCCTAAAAGTATGGGAATTGGCATCTCTTTGGTGAAATCTTCTTCCTAATTCAACAGTCTTCTCCCACAATGAACCCGAAGAACTTGTTACTTCCTGCCAATTTCTTTTAATGAACATAACCAGGAAAATGAGGAGAGCAGAAATTGCAACAGCTCCAGCAATCAGAAATAGACCCCAAAAACTGTCAAGACCTAGGCTGTCGGATGAAACCGAGGAATTTGAATTTTGGCAGTTGGTTTTGGATGTAAGCCACGCGTTTTCAATTTCTGTCATTTTAGGCCCTTCAGTCACATTGAGGATTGCTCGCGAAATATCTGGTACCAGCGGAGACCCTTTGGGGAAAATCTGTAAACCAAAAAGAGCTGAACATGAGATCTTTTTCAATCAAATTATTAACTACTAAACCTAAAAGTTGAAAATTTGGAGGGTTTCCACGAGGACTGTACAAAGCCAAATCCAGCAATTTTGAATGCTGGAATCATGGTATATTTGTTGCAATATTCCGAAAGTATAAGTTTAAGGTAGGGGACTTCATGGAATGTTGCTGCGATCCCGCCTTTAGCGTAATTCACCATTTTTCACGTTCAAACTACCTCCAAATATTGGGAAAAGTACCAAAAAAGTCTTGAATCTATTATATTGGTACTAATTTAATCGTACTTTCAATTGCACTAATTCAATTTTAAACCTTTTTACATTGGTAGAAATTCAATCCATCTAGCTAATATAGGCTAGAAATTTCTGATGTGAATGCTGGCTATCCAAGTGACATGGCTAACGCTGATGTGGACATTTCAAAATAATTTCATTTTTTTACTTTTTTATTTTGAATTTTTTTCCTTTTTTCCTTTCTTTTTTTCTTCCTTTTCTTTTCCTTTGGATTGCGATACCGGCCATGGCTGGTGAGGGCATCGTGACCCTTGTCTCATCAGGCGAGGCCACAACCCTTTGGATTATGGCCCGTATTGGCCATGGCCAGCAAGGGTGTTGCAGCCCTCAGCGGATCTGGTGAGGGCATGACCCTCGCGACCCTCGCTTGATCCTCACCTGGCCATAAGTTTGTGCCCTCATCAGCCCTTGTTTATGGCGGGTCGCCGGCCATAGTCAATACTAACCACAGTTCAAAGAAAAAGAAAAGGGAAAAAAAAAAGAAAAAAAGATCAAAAATGGTAAAAAAAATTGAAATTTTATTTAAAAATTATTTTAAAATGTCCACATCAACGCTATCATCCACGTCAGTAATTTCCGACCTAAATTGATCGGATGGACTGAATTGATACTAGTATGAAAAAGTTTAGGACTAAATTAGTTGAATTGAAATGTTTAGGATTAAATTGGTACCAATATAACAAGTTTAGGATTTTTTAGTACTTTTCCTCCCTAAAATTGGGTTATTCACTGTCACTAGTTTATTTAGTTTTCATTGCTAACTTTTTCTTGTCGTGTACAAACTTGTATATGTCTTTCTTAGCAACACCTAAAATTTACCAACTCTATTTACAAATTACCAAACTTAATTAGAGTGACTTGCCAATTTTTCTCTGGTTAAATTACTAAGATTTGGGTTGCCAATACTCATTTAAGTTATTTAGCAATTTTATTTTTCTTGTAATGATTGACCTTTCTTATCTTTAATCAAACTTTGCTATATTTCTTAAGGTATGTGTTAGAGTTATCAATTATTACATGAACCTACAAACTCTAATTGAAGTGAATTATCAACTTTTCTCCAATTAAGTTATCAATTAATTCTAATTTATCAACTCTCGTTGAATTAGTTATCATTGTTTATTTTTTCTGACCTTACCAACTTTTATTATCATGCTGCTAAATCAAGACAAGAGTTGGCAAGTCATAAAAATAAAGGATGGTATTGGCTTCCTGAAGATTCAACTTTATCAAGCGTTAGGATAACGCCAACAAAATTATCTTCGAACAGTTTGGAGATACTCTCAATAGTGACCTCTTCTTCCTCTAGACTCTTATTTCTATCTGAAGCAAGTTCAAAACGAAATGTAAGTCAATACATATTAAATCTGTAATGCGGAAACTCATACTAAACAGTGCTCTTTTGATCTTCATGATTCTCACAAATAGATGATGACATACCTTTATCCATAGCGTTGCACTTGATGATGATCGTTGTAGCCCAAAGAACTCGAACTAAAGAAGAAATCCGATTTCTCTCCCTTAACCCACTATTCTTGATGTATTCTATCGATGGAGGAGAGAATACCAAAATCCTTTAGGTTATTGTTGTTAATTGTGGGTGGAGAGAGGACCGGACTCTATTTGTACGTCCGTTGAAAAGGTGCCTTCCATCAAAGCGATATGCCTTTTCAATTTAGTCGTACCTCTTCATTTTATTAGAGTCGTAACTCCTCAAAACCAATATGTATTATTCTTATAGCATAACAATAATTATTAAACCATATAATAAATCATATCATGTGGGCCACAATAATTCTTACATTCTCCCACTTGGTCCATATGATATTCCTTTCATGGTTTAACAAAGACTGTAATGTGCACAATAATATTATGCTATAAAAAATTTCATTAAATTGGCAATCACATAATAATCACAATTAAGTAAAGAAAACAAATGCGACTCATAGCGGTTGTATGTCATTAATCGACATAGTCTCTTCTATGCACTACAACTATAGCACTTTACTTAACATGATCCATAAATGAGAAGTACAGTAATAGTCCAACTATAAT
The DNA here is from genome assembly GCA_014182565.1 of Eucalyptus marginata. Classification (NCBI taxonomy): domain Eukaryota; kingdom Viridiplantae; phylum Streptophyta; class Magnoliopsida; order Myrtales; family Myrtaceae; genus Eucalyptus; species Eucalyptus marginata. The sequence continues at coordinate 19,913,784 of CM024587.1, forward strand.
GTTTCCTTAGAAACTATCATGTTTAACATTCATCTATTTCCATAATGTATACTAAATAGAAAACAGGAAATATCATAAACATGTAAGTGAGCTCAAAGTGTCAAATACATAAACTTAATACAATCATAATACAAACATTAATGACGTTCAATAATGCCCATCTTTTCATCATGCTCATTAAATGTTTTGGGCGGCATCCTTTGTTAAGGGATCTGCTATCATAAGTTTGGTGCTAATGTGCTCAATTGACACTCTTCATTTCTGAACTTCTTCTTTAACAGACAAGTATTTGATCTCCATATGCTCAGCGCCCTTAGAATACTTGTCGTTCTTATAGAAGAAAACTGCTGCAAAGTTATCACAATAAATTTTCAGCGGCTTGGCAATACTGTCGACAACCACAAGCCCTGAAATAAAATTCCGTAGCCATAATCCATGAATAGTGGCCTCAAAGCATGCCACAAATTCAGCTTCCATAGTGGGTGCAGCAATAATTGACTACTTCGTACTTTTCCATGAAATTGCCCCTCCAGCCAGAAGAAACAAGTAACCAAACGTTGATTTTCTTGTATCGGCACATTCGGCTAAGTCTGATCCGAATACCCAATCACCTCGAGATGATCGGATCTTTTATAAGTAAGCATATGATTCTTTGTTCCTTGCAGGTATCTAAGAACTTTCTTTGCAGCTTTCCAATGATCCATTCCATGATTACTTTGATACCTACCCAGCATTCCGAACGCAAAACTGATGTCTAGTCTGGTGCAAGTTTGTGCATACATTAAGCTCCCCACAACAGATGCATAAGGAATATTTTTTATTTTTTCTCGTTCCAATTCACTTTTCGGACATTGCATAAGACTAAATTTGTCACCTTTCTGAATTGGAATTATTCCTGCTGAACATTTACTCATATTAAATCTCTCTAAAATTTTCTCAATGTAGGCTTTCTGAGACAATCCTAATAATCCTTATGATCTATCACGGAATATTTCTATTCCTATCACATATGTTGCCTCTCCCATATCCTTCATTTCAAAATTCTTAGAGAGAAATTTCTTGGTTTCATGTAACAAACCAAGATCATTAGCAAGCAAGCAAAATATCATCAACATACGAACTAGAAAAATAAACTTGCTCCCACTAATCTTCATATATATACACCGATCAACGGTGTTTTTCTTAAATCCAAATGAAGTTATGGTATCGTTGAACTTAAGATACCATTGTCGGGAAGCTTGTTTAAGTCCATATATTGATTTCTTTAATTTACATACCTTGTGTTCCTTTCCTTTAATTGAAAAGCATTCAGGTTGGTTCATGTAAACCTCTTCTTCTAAATTCTCATTAAGAAATGCGGTTTTTACATCCATTTGGTGTAACTCCAAGTCATAATGAACCACCAAAGCCATAATGATTCTAAGTGAGTCTTTCTTAGAGACGGTAAAAATGTCTCTTTATAGTCAATGCCTTCTTTTTGCGTAAAACCCTTGCAACAAGTCTGGCTTTATGTCGTTCAATATTGCCTTTTGAGTCGCGCTTGGTCTTAAAGACCCATTTACACCCGACCTTCTTACATCCTTTAGGCAATTCAACAATATCCCAAACTTGATTTTGATGCATGGATTTTAACTCTTCTTGCATAGCATTAAACCATTCATTAGAATCTTCACATTCCATGGCTTGGGAAAATGAATCTGGATCATTTCTAATTCCTAAGTCAATTTCTGACTCTTGTAGATAAACCATATAGTCATCAGAAATAGCCGACCTCTTTTCTCTTTGAGATCTTCTTAATACTATTTCTTGTGACTCAGCTATTGAAGGTTCAATATTGACATCTTCATTATGGAGTGGTTGTTCATTAATTTGTTGTTCTTGATTATTGTTAGATTGTGCTATAATATCAGGAACAACAACTTTAGAAGTTTCGGGTATAGGAACTTCTACCCTTACTTCTTGAATGCAAGCATCACGCATTCTTTCACTCCCACTGACCCATTCTCAATGAACCTAGCATTTCCAGATTCAACAATTCTTGTACTATGATTAGGACAATAAAATCTATACCCTTTGGATTCTCTGCATAACCAATGAAATAACCACTGGTCGTTCTTGAATCCAATTTCCTTTCATGTGGATTGTAAATTCTTACTTCTGCTTGACAACCCCAAACATGCAGGTGTCGTAAACTAGGTTTCCTTCCCGTCCACAGTTCAAAGGGAGTCTTTGGAACTACCTTATTAGGAACCCTGTTTAATAAATACATAGAAGTCTTTAAAGCATACATCCACAAAGATAAGGGTAACTCATAACCATTTCCATTAAAGTACGATTACGCCTTTCTGCTACACCATTTTGTTGTGGTGTACCGGCATTGTGTAATGAGCACAAATGCCATGTCTTTCAAGGAATTTAGCAAATGGACCTCGGACATTATCCCGATTCATTATACTTTCCATAATATTCACCGCCTCTATCTCGATCTTACTATTTTCACCTTTTTATCTAATTGCCTCTCAACCTCTTTAATATACACTTCAAGTGCATTTATTGATTGAGACTTATCATGCAATAGATAAATATAACCATAACATGAAAAATCATCAATAAAGGTAATGAAGTAACTTTCCTTACCAAAAGATGGAACATCAAATGGACCACATATATCAGTATGTATAATTTCAAGAAGTTCTGTGCTTCTTGTGGCACCTTTCTTAGTGTGCTTTGTTTGTTTACCTTTAATACAATCAATACACGCTCCAAGGTCAGTAAAATCCAAATCTGGAAGAATTTCATTCTTTACTAATCTTTGCATTCTTTCTTTGGATATATGACCCAAACGTTTATGCCACAAGTAAGCAGAATTTTCATCCACCAAATTTCGTTTAGTGCCAACATTATGATGCAAGGTCATTAATGTCTCAACAAAAGTATTATTAAATCTAAATCAGAGAGACCATCACATAAAGTTCCAGTTCCAATAAGAGTATCACTCTTAAATAGATTGAAAGATTCAGAACCAAACTTACAATAAAATCCCACCACATCAAGTCTTGGCAAAGAAACTAAATTGCGAGAAAATATAGGTACATAAAGGGTTGAAACAAATCCAAATAATGCCCAATATCTAAGATCAAACGATAAGTGCCAATGCCTTCAACTGGAGCTTTGTTTCGTTCCCCGTAATCACATAACTTTCATTTGGCTTTATAGTTTGGATCGTAAGAAATCCCTGCATTGTATTTGACACATGAGTGGTGGCACCAGAATCAATCCACCAAGTATTATGAGGAACTTTAGTAAAGTTTGATTCAAAACATACTAAAGCACAAGGCTTATCTTTCTTTTCGAACCAAGCCTTACATTTCAGATAATCTTTCTTCAAGTGTCCAATTTTGTTGCAAAAATGACACTTAATAAGATTGTGTTCCTTCTTGTGAATTTGAGAAGCTTTTGAAGAGTCATTCAGGATGTGTAGTCCTTTCTTCTTGCTCCTTCAACCTTTCCTCTTGAAATTCTTTCGAACTTCTTGATGACTTGAGAGATGAACATAATGAGCCTTTTGATTCTTTATCCTTGTTTCCTCTTGAACTAGCATACTGGCCAATTCATTTACATTCCACTTATCCTTTATAGTGTTGTAATTCATTTGAAATGGCCCATATTACTCATGAGGCAAGGAGTTAAGTATAAATTGTACTAAAAAGTACTCATCCACGTTCATTCCCAAAGTCCTTAACTTTGCTGCTAAATTCGTCATCTCAAGTATATGCTCATGCATGGTACGCGAACCATCATATTTCATGGTGGTCAGTGTACTCATCAATGTACCACAAGTGACTTATCGCAGTTTGAGAACGCTCTTTCACAAATTTCATAAATTCCTTAGCATTGTCGGGTTTTGGGAAGAGAAGTCTTTAAATTGTTTGCAACTGTCATTCGCATGAACATTAAGCTCGCCTTGTTCGATCTTTCCCAAGCTTTATAGAAAGACTTTTCATCATTGCTACTTTCATCGGTAATAGCAGCTAGTTTCTCGCCTTGAAGCGCTAAATCAAGATCCGGGACACCTAAGTGAAACTGGACTTGTTCACTCCAATTAGGAAAATTTATCCCATTGAATAAGGGAACAGATGAGGCGTGCGAATGGAGTGAAACAGGTACAGATACTGCAAACATATGCAAGAAATACTTATACATTAATGCCTTGAGAATATCACTTAATTAGATTCAAACTAAACTACACATGCATATCATAGTTCTCCTTTGGGCGATCTTATGATATACAAATATATATAAACCATAATGATGCTAATAACTTTTATTTGATAATTGTAAATATATCTTATTAAAATTTATTTGCGATCTTTGATATACAAACAAAAGTAATAAGTTATATTAATTATCAACCATAACGTTCATGAATTATAGAAAATAATTAACCTTTGGGTTAATCCCTAAATTCTTATAATAAATGAACTTCAATATACCCATAACACCAATAATGATATGCAACATATCAATTTCATATATATAGCATCAATTAATCATAGGTAATTGAATAAAACAATTTACAATATCAAAAAATTCAAAAGACTTTAAGATTTGGCCACTTTGGTGACTAACAAACCATTCATAATATGAATTTTTAATATTGTAAAATATAAATATTTACCAAATTGCACACAAGGACAAAAACTTAATCAAAGCACAAGGGCAAAATCGTAAAATCATAATTCCATAAGGGCAAAACCATAAATTTATAATACAGGGCAAAATGGTAAATAAACAGCAAAGGGCAGAACCGTAAATAAATTGCGAGAAGGACAAAATGGGAATTTTAAAAATGGCATAGGGGCAAAATGGTAAAAACGCCCTCGGTACGTCGGGCGCGTGCCAAGCACGCGCTCGATCCCATCAACGGGCGCGTGCCCGCACGCGCGCGCCCAATGCGCGAGCGCGTGCGTAGCGGCGCGCCTGCCAACCGGCACGCAGTTCCGCGCACATGGACTCCACGCGCCAGCGGTTGGCGCGCGCGTGGATCCCACGCGCGTAGCGGTTGCGCGCGCGTGAAAGCGCGTGGCGCGTGGTTCCACGCGCCTGCAATGGCAACGCGCGCGTCGAGACCACGTGCCTTCTTCCTCACGCGCGAAGCACCCTTCCTTTGCCATTTTTCGTCCTTTCATTCCCTGTTTCGCCCGAATTCTTTCATTTTTCAACATGAAAACATTTATCATTCGGATTTTCTTTGACAGAACCATCCGAAACATTTCAACAACAATAAATAATACGAATAGGATCGTTTAACAAATCATCAAACATAAATCATAATATTTCTATAAACGGAAAATCATGAGATCATAAACCACGCTCTGATACCAACTGTAAGTCAATACATATTAAATCTGTAATGCGGAAACTCATACTAAACAGTGATTTTTTAATCTTCATGATTCTCACAAATAGATGATGACATACCTTTATCCATAGCGTTGCACTTGATGATGATCATTGTAGCCCAAAGAACTCGAACCAAAGAAGAAATCCGATTTCTCTCCCTTAACCCACTATTCTTGATGTATCCTATCGATGGAGGAGAGAATACCAAAATCCTTTAGGTTATTGTTGTTAATTGTGGGTGGAGAGAGGACCGGACTCTATTTGTACGTCCGTTGAAAATGTGCCTTCCATCAAAGCGATATACCCTTTCAATTTAGTCGTACCTCTTCATTTTATTAGAGTCGTAACTCCTCAAAACCAATATGTATTATTCTTATAGCATAACAATAATTATTAAACCATATAATAAATCATATCATGTGGGCCACAATAATTCTTACACGAAAAGTTCAAAATGTGGCAAGTTTATGTTGGAAGTTTGTTTGTAAAAGAACAAAAATAATGCATTTTTCTTGTCCCACATAGGAAAAGTGGGAGAAAATGGGCCAATTAATAAGTGTGGGGTTTCCTTTGTGTAATTAAAGGAATGATTAGGTGTGAGCTAGACCTCACCATACCCGTGTGCAAGTGTGCGATTATTTGGCGCAATTAACACTTTGCGCACCCGCGGTTTAATTAGTACTAATCCATTTATTATTTTTATTTTTTATTTCGTACGGTTATCTTATTAACTTTAATCAATTTAAAGGTCGTTTTGTTTATTGAGAATTTTCGGAAATTAAAAAATTTTAAAAAATAAATAATAGTTTCGAAATTTTATTTATTAAATAATAATTTTTTATTCCGAATTTTGTTTGTGTATTTTCAAGACAACCTTTGGAAAAGATACTCGTTCAGTTTGCAACATTTTCCGAAGGGTTGCATTTGTTCATTTTTAACTTCTTACGAATGGACGCCTTTGTTCACTTAGGCAATTTTCGAAATGATACATTTGTTCACTTTGCAACCTTTCACGAAGAGTTGTCTACGTTTTTTAAGAATGTTTTATATATACATGTCGATTTTCAAAGTGTATGATCATTTTTCAAGACTTCTCTTTGAAAAAGCTACAGCAATTTTTTCAATTGTTTCCTAAAGAGACCCCGGAGAATTACTAGAATTGCTATTTAGTATTCTTATTTTAGACATTGTTGCATCCTGGAGGAAATTTGCAAGTAACTATTAGCAACTTTATGGGGTAAATAAATCTTTAAAGAAAGTGATATCATGCCTCAAAATCCGACTTGAGTACTCTAAAGATCTATCTTCATTGTTCTACCCAATTCGAAGCCATATTTTCTTAACAATTTATAATGAAGCAAGCTCAAAATGTGACCTGTTAAGAATGTATAACAGCTAGTGATTTGGTCTTAGATTTGACACCTAGAAAGATTTGACTGACCCAATTTTATTCGATTGGCAAATCAATCTCGATAAGAGTTCTTTTTAAACGGAGAAACTCTTCTTATGGAAACAAAGACTCTCATTGCATGGGCAATTATAATCAAGTGGAGATTCAGTTTTTATCATTGAACGGTCATTTAATTTTCTTGATACAGATTTGTTCAATGGGTAGATTGGAAGAGGATCCTCTAGAGATTGTCCAACTACCCAAAGTCCAACTAAACATAGCCTATAACCTAGCCTAATAAATATGAGTTAAAAATCAGGTTTAAAATCCCTTTTGCTACCTTTAATTGTGACTATCTAAAATTTCAATGTTGTTTCCCAGGCATGATTTTCTAACCACTTGTTGCTGTAGCAATGGATCATAGGGGTCATCACACCCCGGGACTTCCTTTGTTATATCCGTTTTAACTTATTATGTGATTCTCTTCTCTATCGAAAGAAAAAAGACAAGAAAGAACCATCCAATGGCTCACTTGGTTAAGGTCTCTAACTTTCATAGGGAGAATTACCGAAAAAAGGTCCTATACATGTTGTATGTGTTCCAATTCAGTCATAATTTTTTTTTTTTTTTTAAATTTGGCCAATTTAATTTTAAGTATTTTGACGATTTGCAAATGTAACCCATTTGGTCAATTTTCATTAGAAATTGTGTCTGATGTGAAAGGGGCAACAATGGATAATTTTTGCAAATTTAAAGAAATTCAGATTTTTTTTTCTTTTTTTTTTTTTCCATTTTCTTCTTTCTCATGTCTTCGCTAGCCACTGACCATAGGCAAGGGCAAGTGCCGGTGAGAGCCCCCCTCGCTAGATTTGTCAAGGGTGAGGCCCACTGAGGCCACCTTGGCCTAGCGAGGGTTCTCGTTGGCCTCACCTAGGCAAGATGAAGGGTTGACAAGGGCCACCCTCACCTACGCGACACCTGACGAGGCCACCCTTACTTGTGGCGGGTGAGATCAATCCTTGTTGGTCATCGCCTATGGCCGATGGCCATCAATCAGCCATTGGCAAAAAGAAAAAGGAAAAATAAAGAAAAAAATTAGAAAAAATATAGAAACATTATAAAAAAAATTATAAAAAAAATTATCCATGTCAATATCAACTATGTCACATAAGATAATTGACTATCATTAAAAAAGTTTAGGACTCAATTAACCAAATTGAAAGGTTGGATTAAAGTGACACAAGTATAATAGGTTTGGAATTGAAATTTATATATCCACAACCCCATTATTAATAAAGCAAGCTTTTGATTTGGGTATCCATCCCCATATTTAGAAAAATTCGTTGGTTTTCCTATGCTTTATTAGTTTTTTTGAAAAATATTATTATAATCAAACTCTCATCACCCGGCAAAAAAAAAAATAAAAAATCAAATGATTAGAGAAATGCATTCCACTAATCCTTTAATTCAAAATATAATCACAATCCATTATTTTTTGCTTCACTTATCCAATATTCGCACCACTTATCCACAACATGATAGCTATCCGAAATTTCCGGCAAGCACACATTGCTACCAACTTTATATTATCTTTTTATAAACTTTAATTATAGTGTGGAAAAGTTTCGTGATTTGTGGGTTGCTCAACTCGATTATTCGTATTCACATCCACATCTTTTCAGACCTCTATGCTGATTGCAAGTTAAAAGACCATGACAGCAACCACCCACGCGCGTTGCATGGCTCGAGGTCTAGTACTAATAATAAAGGAAACTTTTTGAGTTTAATGATCACGTCCATATTTAAAAAAATAACAATAATTTTTCTAATTTTCCTATCCCTTATTCTCAAACTCTTATCATTCATGAAAAATATCAAAGCAGTTAAAGAAATCGATGCCACTAAATCATAACACGATGACCACTCACAATCCTTTATTTCAATTATCCACTAATTAATGCCATTTCTATCCAAAGACGATGCTATTTCAGGCGAGGACATTTTGTCGCCAACTTCTTATTTCATGATATCCTAACTTGAAATTTAAATTCAGTTTATTGTGTGAAAAGCTTTCATGATTTCAAAGTGCTTAATTTGATTATTTAAATCCACATACATAGTTGTTCGGATATCAATATTTATTGCACGCCTTAAAGAGCATGAAAGCAACCACGAATGTGCATAGCTTGTGCTCGAAATATAGAATATATGTAATTTCAGAATACTATTTTTCACTCTTTTTTTCCTTGCAAAGCTAACCTCGATAAAATATTTTAAAAAATTGACAATTAAATTCCATCAAACGACCCAAGCACCCCCTTGCATCACTCCAATAGTGTCATCATCCTTTTTATCCAATAAAAATAAGTAAATACTTTTTTTTTTCCTTTTTGACGTAACTTTCACTCTAGTATTTTTCTTTTTCTTACGGATTTATTTAACTTTGCACATGTTTAGCGCATGCACAACACTATTAAATATAGATATGTCCCAAATGCAAACCATCCCCTTTCAGAAACCAAATCCGACAACGAGGCTGACCGAGGCTGACCGAGGTTGACCGAGGTTGACCGAGGTTGACCAGGATTAGAGATAAAGATGTGGCCGACTAAGATAGGAGATCATCCCTTTTTGTTTTTTTGTTTTTTTGTGGAAGGGTGGGTCTGCAATTTTTAATTAGGTAGGGAAATTGAAATTGAATAGGAGTAGGATCAAAATAAGGATCAAACGCGTAGATCTAGTTGGATTAGGATTATCTCTCCCAATCTAATCTCCCACTCTCGCAGGACAAGGACTCATGGGAGTTATCTCCGGGACTCCTATCTCTTAAAGGGGAATATAGTTCACGACCACTCATTCACATGGAAAGAACTTTGAAGTTTGGGTTCAAAAAGAAGAGAGGAGTTCGGTCAACTTGGAGTAAAAGACGAGATGAGGAAGCGGTGAAGTTAAAGAAAAGAGAAATAAATAGAAGGGATCACTCGTCAATCTCTCTTCACAGGGATTTAATCTCACAATTACTCTTGTTTCTTGAAGAGTTTGATAGAGGTGAGGCCTTAAAGGGACAAGCCCGCCGTCTGGAGAGCAGCCGTTTCTCTCCTCGCGGCCACGCCTCCAAGGCCTTGGTGTCCTTGCTGTTTCGTTTCCTTTGAAGGTAAAAAAGAAATTATCCTTATACCCAGAGATCGAATCCCATCTAGTCTCGAGTGCATGCCCATCGATTTGTTTCCATGATTTATTTGCAACCCTAGGGCCAAATGCATGTATGGGTTGAGATTTACGCGTAGGAATTGATTATTTCATGTCCATCTCTAGATTCCTCAAGTTACTAGGACTCAGAGACTGCCATGTTTTGATTCTCCTCTGCATGAGCTTAATCGGAGAAAGATCTCACCGACTTTACCGCTTGGGTTTGTCCTATGTTGCGCGGATTTGCGTTAGCGTTGAAACGGATTGGACTGATGATTCCCCCTGCATGCTTTTTCATGTCCGGTTCCTCCAGGTGTCCTTAGTCACGACCCCTTTGTCAACTTGCATTGAATTTGTTGTTATCTTACGTGTTCCTCAGTGTTAGATTACCCTTGCTTTGCTTTCTATGCATGTCGATTAGGATTTGCTTGGTTTGGAAGAATTTTGATAATCTGTTTTGCAGAGATTCATGGAAAATAGGCCGAAGTCTCTGTCATTGATCCTTGCTTGCTCTCATGTCAAAAAGATCAAACCTTTACCGCTTTTTAATGCATTCACATAGGCTATAGTTTGCTAATTCATACAGGTTAATGAGAAAAATAATAAAAGATTGCATCATTTATTGTTTAATTTAGCATGTAGTGTATAGAATATCTTAAAGGCATGATAGTTAATTTTTTATTTTAAATTATGAGGTCATTTATTGATAGTGTTAATTTAGATTGATTAGTTAATTTCAGCCGCCTAGGGTTAGTACATTTAGACAGACTTCTGGTCTTTATTTCGGTTTTGTAAGAGTGAATAAAAGAAAAGACCAATATATATATATATATATATATATATATATATATATATATTTATATATATTTATATATTACATCTAGTTTGCATATATGGTTAGATAATTCATAAACAACCTTCTTTTAAGATGAGCGCCCGATACTTTTGATTTATAGTTCATGGGGAGTCGTGCATCAAGACTTAATGATGAGGCCTTGTTTAATTATTACCCGAAACAACTCGGGTTTTTTTTTTTTTTTTTATCTTCCTCATTATATATTTACTTTAGTTGTTTGATCTTTATTCGTGCTTGATTTTTTTTATTGCTTGAGCACTTGCATATCTATTTTACATGTCTAGAGGACTTAGGAGTGGAATTCAACAGATGACATGCGAGTCATTTTCATAAAAGAAAAAAGATATTGAAAAAATGTTTAGATTTATCTAGCAAAATCAAATCCTTGATTTCACGAATCTCCAGTTTGCAAGGGTAAGATGTCCACGTTTTAATCTGGTTCTTAACCGGCCCTACGTTGATGCTTCAGGTTGGATTTGGTTGGGTTTGGTTTCCATATTTACTTCACCTAACCGAGAAACATAATAGATGTATGTTTGTTATGACCGGAGATGAGACTCAAATCGGAAAATCCAAATCGGGGTTTCATGGATGGCGTGCCTCAGAGATCGCTGATCTGTAGAAATCATTAGGCCTGGATGAGGACAGAGCCAGCCGAACTTAAGAAATATCATTACTGATGCTTGCCGCATCTTTTCTACAGAAGAAAAAGAAAAAACTCTAGAAACACTTTCAAGAGTCAAACTTCCTGGTCGGCTAGACTATTCAAACACCACATTGCACTCTTTTGGGGAGAACTTAAAATCATTCAAACAGATCATTTCTGCCAACAATCCTGCTGGTATTCAACAAAATACGGATCACCCAGTTCTAGTGAAAACTGAACCTATCAAACATCCAAGAGCTCTCCACAACAAGAAGACATAAGTAACAAGAAAAAAAGGAGAGGGTACGGGACTTATTAATGTAGCAAACCGATCGAAACTGGAAAACACCACACAAGAAACCACTCTCACCCACTATAGTAAAAACTTGAACTGGAACTCAGAACAGTCCATACTGAATTGGAGCTCCTAAGAATTTACAACTGCAACTTGCAGGTCTCCGAAGGCCTTCCTTCTAATCTACTTTGGATGTAGTAAGCCTTGCCATTTCAAAGAACGAAGTTCTGTCCCTATATCAACGCTTTGCTCCTGCAATGCAGAAAAACAGCTTTTTTAGGTCCCAACATGAAGGGTTTAACCACAAAGACACTCAGAGCAAGCCAGAAAGAAAAGGCATGATGTCTCCATCAGTTGTCAGGTATTATCGTTGGAGCAACCAGAAAGAAATGATAGAACAATCATACTAATCTATATGCTTTAGCCTCGCACAACCCAGATTTAATTCAGTCTTAACTAGAATACTTGCAATAACCAATAACATGTACTGGCTTATTCATAAACTCGTGGAACAAGAAAGACCACCAAAATCAAATAATCATGAGGATAGAACAAACATCCAATCGATACAAATGATAGCACAATTCTGTCAAAGATGCTCTTGCTTCAGGCTACCCAGTCTCTTAACACACTACAATTCCTACAATAACCAATAACATAATCTTGGTTATCATAACTGAACGGATCAAGAAAAATAACTAAAATTGATCTTGGAGAATAGTCAATAAAACCAAACAGACACCTAATTGACTCAAATGATAGCACAAAACATTCAATTAAGATGCTTTAGCCTCTCAAAAAGCCAGTTTAAATTAGATTGGCTATGATTCCTACAATTAACCAATACCACGCACTGAATCATGCATAATCTTATGGAACAAGAAATTGTTACAACGGAACAGAAATCAAAAGGAGCAATACACATTAAATGCGAAATAAGAAAAGAAACAGAAGAGTAAGAGAAACCGCCAAAAACCAAGATCCAAAACCAACTTAGAAGACACCCGATTGCTGTGCAGTGAGATATAATTCCAACAGAACCTTAAAACGAGACTCCACCAGAAACAAAAACAAGGCGACCTGCCAATACATACTCGGGCGAGGACCCAAGTATCGTTCAATAGAATATGGAGATATATAAAGTAAAGGCTTCCTTGCATCTTGTTTTACACGGAATCCATTTAGTCCTGAAATGAGGAGCAGTTTGTCTTCTTTCAGTTGTATGCATATAAACTCCACCGCGTCGAGTCTTTATTCGCCATGTCAAGTAGACATGAGTAGATCAATTGGTGAAAAGGCAAAGACTTGAGCTCAAAAATAGACTCGATCGAACATGAAATTGAAGTGAAGAAAAATAAAAAGATGAAACTAATTAATGCCACGAAGAATGGCAACTAGCAGTTTACACTACAAACTGAAGATAGGAAAATTAATCGATATAGAATAAGGACCCTTAATAGTGAGATTGGTGCTGTAGATTTGGGAGTAGATTGAAAGTTGAAGATCATTTTTCAAACAACAAAAATTCTGGATTGAATTGGGGTTGGATCTGAAGTTTGAATTTTTTCTTAGGTAATTAGCCCTGCGTAGTGTGAAGTGGTCTCAGTAAATAAATATAATGGCAAATGCCCTCCTTTAAGGACAAAAAGAAATGTAAAGTATAAAATTTTTGGAAAAGCTCATAAACATTAGGAATGCAATTGTACCTTAGTAAGCGTGATTTTGGATCTTAACCAGTCGTCTCTTCACTTAAGAGACATATCTTCTTATTTTCCCAAGAACTGAAAAATACCCTCTCTCGATTTCTCTACTACGCCCCAACATATTTTTGTGAGTCCGTGCTGTTCCAACATCTTTGATCTCAAATGCGCTTGCAAATCGTGCGCATAGTCCTTACTTATCTTCCATTCGGCACACCTTGTAGAAAAGTTCGTGCCCAGACAGATTCTCCAGAGGTGTGGCAAGGACATATAGTTCCGATAGGTTCTTCAAGTTTGAGATATCAAGTGTGGTAAGTGATGGGCAATCTATGATGTGAAGCTTTGAGACACTCGAGGGAATCTGCGGAATGCATTCCAGAGCTTGGCAACCATGAAGATGAAGAGATCTCAAGTAAGGAAGCATACCTAGCTCAGGAGATAGGTTGGTCATGTGTGGGAGTGTTAGGGTCAAGACTTCCAATTTGGATAACCTACCAATCCACGAAGGCATGGGATCTTGCAGTTGCACCAACTCAGATGGGCCAGAGACATCACCCACTCCCATGCACAATAATAGTTGTTTTAGATTGATCAAGCTCGAAAGATCTGGCATTGTTATCAAAGATGGAGACGAGATGGCCAAAGAAGTCAAGCTTATGGGAAGTTTAGGCAAGTCAGAGATGCCCCCAACCCATAGCACCACGAAAGTTTTAATTCTTTCAGATTCTCTAGACTTCTCATAGAGTCAGGGAACTTTGTGATTCCTGTTTCCAATAGATCCAACTTAATTAATGATCGTAATTCCTTAATGGAGTGTGGAAGACTGCCCATATTCGAGCACCAATTCAAAGATAAGCTTTCAAGATTTGTAAGTGCTCCAATGGAGTCGGGTAGGTGAATAATTGGTGTTGCATCCATTGAAAGCTTCTTCAGGTTCTTCATAACCCACCAATGTGGAATTTCTCGTATAGAAGTTCCATCAAGGAGAAGTTCTACGAGGGCTGGCAATCCGCCCAACTCTTGTGGTAGATAGCGAAGATCACTACAGAAGTTCAAGTTCAAGAAAACTAAGAACTTCAATTGACCGATTGATGAGTGGATTTCACCCAATCTTTCACATTTTTCAAGAATCAATCTCTCCAACTTTAAATATCCAGAGAAATTAGGAGTCTTGATCAAGAGCTCACACTCCGAAAGGTTAATAACTTTTAATTTCTCTGCTCTCTGTAACACCAATAAGACAATTGTCAGTAAATTTAATTACTTCAAGAGAATGTAAACACTGATAACAAGACTATTACAGAATTAAGGGTACCTTGATATGTTTCCATCCACTCCAATCATGAGTAAGTTTACTTCTTGAAAAATCAAGAATGACTAAGTTACTCAATGAAAAATTGCTTATTTGCAATATCCGCATAGGAGAGTTATGCCAAGAGAACCATCTTAAATCCGGAAGAAGTTGCTTCTTGCTAAGATAAGAGTTCGTCAGTGACGTGACCAAGGACTTGTTATGCCAAAGAAGTGTAACTTCAGAAAAGAGCTCATCAGTGAGTTTTCGACTATCCATATGAAGGAACCTTAGATTTGGAAATGCTGCAAATCCTTCAAGAGTGAAACGATAATCTGACGAATCCTCAAACATTAGACGGAGGGCTTGGAGCTTTTCATTTTTCTGAATAATAAAACAAGAAAAAATTAATGAAAAAGAAGGCTACAATTAGCTAATTAAGAGAACAGATCTAGCTCTATCCTTATTTTGAGGCATAGATAGGGTTTTAGATAATCGAGCGTACCTAAAGTTTCTTAAGTTTGCTCTCATCATTCTCATGGACCAAATATGGAGAGTACCAAGAATGAGTTTTGAAATTTTAATTTTCTTAATTAAAAAAAATGAATAAGCGGAATTTTAAAATGTAAACGTTGAATAATTGCAATTGCTTTCATCGTGTAGGATAGCTCCAAATTACTTAATGTGATTTCTCGTGCAAAAAAAAAAATCAAACCCAAGAATTACCTTCTTGCTCAGTAGTGCGTTCAATGCATCTTTGTGATTCCACAGTCTACTTTGCTTCTCTAATTGCCCATCACTTTCTTGAGAAACAATTTCTCTACCGAGATCTTTTAATTGATTGTGCATACACAATTTATTATCTTCTCCAATTTTGATCAATGACATCAATTGAAGAACTTCAAGACCTTCTATTGGGCATAGACCACAATCTTTCCACATGTATATTACTATATTCTTATCATATCCAACAAAAAGACAGGCTATGTCAAGAAATATTTGCCTTTGACTGAGATCCAATGCTTCATAACTTATCATCAACTTACTTCGAGTTTTCTCAATGGGACCTTTTCTCCACTTCTCTAGGTAATCATCCCATATTTCTTTAGTTTGTCCACATAATGATAAAGTTGAACCCATAACTTCAAGAAGCAATGGAAGACCTTGAGCGATCTCCACAATTTCTTTGGATTGCTTTAATTTTTCATATGGAGGGTGATCTCTTCTGAAAGCATGCTTGCTAAATAGCTGAAGGGAACTATCAGAATCCAATACACCAATATGATAAATCAACTTCACTTGGAATGCACGGAGAACCCTTTCATTTCTTGTGGTTATAAGTATCAAGCTTCCAGAACCAAAGCAAACTTGCCCCCCCAAAAGTGCAGTTAGTTGACTCTCGTCGTCAATATCGTCAAAAAGAATAAGGACTTTCTTATTAGAAAATCTCTCTTTGATCGCCCTCATTCCCTCGTCCTTGCTATCAATACTCGAAAATGTCTGTTTTGAGAGATCTGAAATTAGTCGGTTCTGCAAATACGCAATTCCTTTTGATTTTGAAGTATCTCTAACATCAGGAAGGAAACAACAGTAAGCAAAGTCCCGAGAAAACTGGTTGTAGACTACTTTGGCAAGAGTCGTCTTTCCGATGCCAGCCATACCATGGATTCCCACGATCTTTACATCATCAGTGGCAGTGTCTATAATCCCTTTAATTTCTTTCACTGTGTAGTCAACGCCAACCAAGAAGTCACTAACCGCCAAATAAGCCTTCTTCAGCTCACTTAAAACGTTGGTAACGATCTGTTTAACTAGTTGTCCTTCGTGCCTAATGATATAAACGACGAGAGAGGGGCCAAGGCAAAGTAGAAAGTATGTTAGAATCGACAAGCTGAAATCTATGACATTAGGAATTGATAGTAGTCCGTGGAAGCCACATGATGTAACAAGAAGTGCAACCGCAGATGGAACATAATACATTGCACACATCAGAAAGAATAATTTCAAGGACATGCTAGGAAGATGTTCAAATCAAATTACAGAACGTGATCACTGTATCTTGCTAATAAGAAAAAGGCCATGCTAATATAACAGCACTGTTATTCTCTAGGAATAACGGTGCATTTTGGACCACCAACACTCTTTACCGAATGACGGGCAGCCGGCAACAATAAGTAGTGCAATTAGCTTTCTATCATATACTGGCTTTCATCTGCAAATATCTTTTTCTAGTTTCATATAAACTATGGATGACATATTTTGATCACTACCTAGGCTTAGGACTTTTTACCAGTGAAGCAAAAGAAAAATATGGATTTACAAGAAAAATTACATCCATAATTGCACCATATTAAATGTTCATTAATTTTGCAAAAAATCTGTAATATTTGAGAATTGATATTTTAATAACTTAATATTTTACTCAACTCATCGAAAAAGAAACCTCATCACCTTCTCATTTTCTTTGACTCTTGTTTGCATCAAACAAGGAACACCATCTCACACATGATCGAATTAAGTCACTCTTGTCACATAATCCAAAATTTATTTGACAGCTTGGAAAGTAAAAATAAATCTCACTCCTTTCACATGTCTAAAAATAATGGGCAGTCACCTTCTCATTTTCCTAAGAAGAAAAAAGGCTGATGATTTTTACTGTCACTTCTGATGTTTAAAGGGAGTGGGAGACCATCCACTGCATAATAACAGTGGAACGGTCAAAGGCTGGCCACAAATCTTTTGAAAAAACCGGTAACTGGTTTTCATTTTTGACCCCATGTTTCCTTTTTTTTTTTTTTTTTTACTTCTATGTTTCCTTCAAATACTGAAATATAAATAATTAAATACCAATAACAAGCTCAAATTTAGGGACAAAATCAGAAGGATGCCCACGGAATCAATTTTCTTGAATATGAAGAAAAAAAATATATTATCGCTTACTAAAATAATTGTGAATATCAGTAAAAAAATTATTAAATTTAAAAGATAGAAAATACTTGAAACATTAGCTTCTCATTTAAAGACGAAATCATTGCGTAATGAAATAGCTCATCATTCCTTTCACTCAAATTAAATTGCTCTAGAAGGACTTTCCCATGACCTAAATTTAGACACTTGATATCGATTATGCATAAAATAAATGAATTAGAGAAAATATCAAAATAAGAATAATGAATTAGTAGAGATTTCAAAAAAAATCATTAGGGACAAAATGCTTTTTTAAAATAAAAAAGCTATAAGAAGAGAACAATTTTCTTGTTCTATTTAAAGAAACAAATCAAAGTGAAAATTTCAAGAAAAATGATTCAGTGTGGCCTATTCTGATTTTGTCTCTAAAATTTGGGGTTGCAATAAAGAACATAGAAGTCGAAAAAATTAAGAAGAAGAAAACATGGAGTCAATGATTAAACTGGTTCAGGAAGTCCACCGGTTTCCTCCAAAAGGATTTGTGGCTGGCCTTTGACCGTCCCATTGTCATTTTATGGTGGACGGGCGCGCAAGCATTTTCCTTATACAAGCTTCTCCTTCTCGAAATAGCCTTATGATCATGAACAATAAACAAGAGATCAAACTGGAAGGTTGACAAGTTACTGAAACGAAGGGAACCAGCGTAGCTACAACTGAAAAGCATTTATACTTAAATATCATGGTCTCCTGCATTTTGGCATTTATCAAGGGTGGAGGATAATTACGTACCTGTTAGCTATGTTCTCTATGTTCCACCCTTTAACCCGCCAACCTCATTGAGAGCAGCTTTCCACTCGGGGATGGTCTCCTCATCCACCCGCTTCTTCTTTTCATGTGAATGGAAGGCGTCACCATAACCACCGGTTTGGTATCGAACCTCAGATGGTTCGATGTGGTAGAAAATGGGCATGATTTTCTGTCCCATTGATTTCCTACACTCCACCATTTGAGCCAACTCCTTGAGACACCATTTACTGGAAGCATAATTTTTAGAGAATATGGGTATGGAGATCTTCGACTGCTCAATGGCTCTTATGAGATCTGGGCCGATCTCTTCACCGATGCGGAGCTCTTCATCATCTCTAAATGTTCGGACCCCTGCTTCTGTGAGACGGGTGTAGAGGTGATCGGTGATGATGGTGCGCGTGTCAGGTCCTCTGAAGCTTAAGAACACTTCATAGTCACACCCTTCCATCACGACCAATTGTGGAGAAAATTAAACACCAGAGTAGCACCAGTTCAGCAAAAGCTGATTTCTGAGCTCTATGAAGCCAAAAGTTGCTAGACGAGTAGAAATGTTACTGCAAATTAAAACGGGCACGACCCATTATGATTTATATAGGGGGATCTCAAGAGAAAGTTTCTGTAGTTCTTTTTTTTTCTTTTTCCGGGCGAAATATGACACAGTTTCTCTAATCTTAAAAGACGTTTCGGGGAACTTCACCTCTGTCTGGAAAGGCGGGGCACGTAGCCTATGCTCTCTACTTTTTACTTCCGCAAGCGCATTCAACGGACTGCATTTTTGTCGCAGCTTCATTTCTCTCCGGAAAGGCTTAACCCGTTCCCATCAGCAAAAAGCAAAGAGCCACAGCGAAAAGCAGTGACGAGTAGATCCTTTCTCTCGAAAATCAACGACATAGCCGCCAAAATAGTGGGATTGGCTGTTATTAAATCGGATTGTGCGATAATAATGCGGGTGGTCCCTCCTATCCTCTTTTTGACAACTTGAAAGTCATAAAATTATGAAAAAGTTTCATAGAATTTTACGGATTAACATCAGTTTTTTTTTTTTTAAAGTTTTATACATCACATCAAATTGAGTAAAATGGTGAAAAGTAGAAGTAATTTCAGATGTTCTAAAGAGCACCTGCCAAAAACAGAGAAGAAACAAAGGAAAAATAAAGCAAAGCAGTATTCCTGTTCTAAAGAGAAGAAGTGGAACTAAAGTCCATTCCACCCAAATTTGGTTGATAACCCCGTATTTTTTTTCCCTTATTCTTTCAGTCAATAAACGAATTAATATCCATATGAAATCATAATGACATCATAGATACAAAAAGCCGACTTATAAAAATGTGATATACAAAACGATAGTGCTTTTCGATTACCTTTTTTTTTTTTATCATTTCTTAAACCAAATTGGAATAAAAAAGGGCATGGAACATCTTGCTTTACAGTAAGAATATACTACAACAAAATCATGAGAATCGATTAAAAAAAGACTCCCGAAAAGAAATGAAACGTGCGTGGCACATTTCAGGATGACCGTAATTTAAGGGAACTGGTATAGCCCACAACTTCTTTTACCTTTTTCATTTTCTTCCTTATATGAATTAAATATTTTAGCTTTAGTGTCCTTTTTTTGTCAGACCATCATTATGTTTACTCAATGTTCTTATTGGTCTTTTTTTTTTTTTTTTTTTTTTTTTTGGTAAGGTAAGATTAGTATTAACTTTTAACCAAAAGGAGCTTTACAACAAAGTAATCTCAGCACCAAAAAAACTTGCACTCATGGTAACAAACAAGTCATTAAGAGTGGAAGGGTGTCAAGAGTAAAAGAGAAAGATGGGAAACCAAAACAGTGACAACCCTCAAGCAAATTTTACAAAGAAAGATCTGACACCTCGGAAAAGGAAATAGAGGGATCAAGTTCTCAACTTCGTTGAATCCTCCTATTCCTTGGCGTGTCCACCACATTGCTGAACGTAGTAACCTTGTCCTTAACGGCTTTGACGAGATGCTTTTTCAAAGTAGGCACAAATAGGACTTGGCTCCTAAAAAAGATGTTTCTCATCTTCCAAATTAAGTGACAAAGGGCCCCAAAAGCAAACCGAGCAATACATTGGTTTTTTAATATTTATTTATTTGTAAAAATGCGGGTAATATTCCAAATGATCCTCTTATATCGGTTTTTCATCAAATATGGACTCATAATCTTAGATGAAGCCTTTATCATGAGATTTAACTTTTTAAGCATTTAATTGATCTTTTTTTCACTCATATGCAGGAATTTGTTCCATCGATGTTTTTTTAAGATATATATATATATATGTAACTTAGATGCAAGACTTGTTTTCCTCAATTGAAATGAATTATCATAATTTTAGCGCTAATAATTTTAGATGCAGAATATGAGCAATTGTTCCATCAACCAAAAAAATTCAGCATAAAGATATTTCAAAATAGAATCTATATGTACAGTACGACTGTGATTTATTACCAAAATATACCTAAGAATTAGAGATGAGGAAATTGAAATTTGATAAGATTCGAGTTATGTTAAAGTGACTGCCATAAAAATTAGGGATAAGCTAGCAAGTGAGCGTGCCACATGGCTTAACCTTGCACGTGGTTTACATATTTTGTAATATACGCGATCATGTAAAGAATCCTTTAAAAACACTTAATTTTTTTCACTAACTATTTGTAATAATGCATTTCCTGACAACGTTAAACTTTTTCAAAAACTCGTCATAATCCTCAATTTGAAAAACTAGTAATAAAGTTAGCTCGAAAGCTAAAAACCTAGATAAAATTCACACATGAGCCTGCCATGTGGTCCAATATTGCACGAGCTATGCCCACTTTCTTGACTCATTTCACCCATCTCAAGAGAGCAATATTTGGGAAGCTTCACTACTATCTTGAAAGGTCGAAAGCATTTCTCAGAATAGTAAAAAGCGGTCAGCAAAGAGGTACTAACCGGTCTAACCTGGCGAGCTTATCATTTTTCCCAAAAATCAATGTTTTAGCCACCAAAATAGTGCGCTTGGTTCTTAAAGCAGAACAAATCCTACTTACAATAATAATGTGGGTGGCCCCACCTATCCTAACTCGAAAATCATAAAATTATGACTAAGTTAATGTGATTTCATGTGATTTTCACAATAGTGCTTCACTTGCACGAATATTTTCATGAGCAAGGTGATGTGACTCATTGGCACAAAGAGCGAGTTTGGTCTCAATAGTATACATAATGGCAAAATAATTATCCCGGTGGTTGGTGCGGATAGCATGCAGGCGGAAAGAAAGGTGAAGAGTATGAATTGGTGTGTCGCAATGATATTTTAAGCTCACTCTACCCAAGTTTCTAATGGGGAACCACATAGCGGCTAAGGTTCCTGAAAAGGAACAATTGAATTGAATTTTAGCTCTAACCAAAAGTTAAATTCATGATCCAGAAATTAGGCAAAAACATCTTGTGTCTATCGGTTTGTTTTGTAAGAGAGGCATTAAAACCTCTTTGATTGTATCCAAAAATTGGATTGAGAAAGCATTATTCAATTGATGATCACATGCATGATCAAACTTTGGATCGATGAAATGAAGAGTTCTCTTGCTTTTATTGTTTAATGCAATTATTTTTTTGTGGCATGCTAGGCTTGGACACTTGAACTATAGATATTTAAATTATATGTCTAAGAATGGCTTTTGTTGAAAAAACTTCCGAAGTTATTTTGAAGATTTACAAAACTTTATGTAGATTTTTAATGATTCTGACAAAAGAACTTCCACGTGATATTATTGGAGTAACTTAGTTCAGACTCTATTCTGAATATTATCTTACTCAAAGACTTGTTCATATGATCAATAAACTGAAGCTCTGAATTAATATGTCAAAGACATTGTTGAATTATGTCATTTGAGCAATATGAAGATCACGGTAAAGCTTGCACAAGTAATATCAAGACGACTTATATCTTCAGACTCTATGCAAAGTATAAACGTTGAAATATTCAAAATCAGTTTGGTTCATATATATGAAGTGCAACAGCTATTAATTTGGTTCGAATTTCATTCCTTAAGGATATTGATTGTCTATCTATCTAGGAAGGGATGAATATCAACATAATCTTTTCTAAGCAAGGGTTCGTGATTCGATTCACAATCTTTCAAAGACAAGATACTTGTTCCTGACAAAGAACTTTACTTATGGAAGCCCAACTTTGGTTGTATGGGTGATTGAATCAAGGGAGGTTGTAATATGGTAATTCAAGTGTGACCAGATCTTCTCATATCATTCATGTCCAATGGGTTAAAAACAAGAATGATAATTAGAATGTTGTCCAATGGTCATCTTGGAAATAGAGTATAAAAGGAAATTGTGGTGTTACAGTGAGTATGAGATCATGAATTTGAAATTCCAAAGTTCAAAGAGAGCTTCCTTATTACACACTTGTTGTTGTGAGTTGCAATTATAATCTTTGAAAGGCATTTGTTATAGTGATTGTGTTAAATTAGAAGATACAATCACACACACTTGAGTAGAGAATACTCAAACTCTGTAAACTCTTATAAATTCTCTAGTGAAATTTAACCAATAGGCCGGTGGTATCAAATAGTGGACATAGGTTTGTAATAAGTCAAATCACTATAATTATCGTGTGCAAATTTCTCTATCCCTTTAACTCTCTCTTGTTTTATTTGATAGCATCGCAAAATATTATAGTTGTTGAATAATTTCTCATCACACTTTATTATTTTGTAATACTGGATCCGGTTGCATTGAACTCCACTTTAATTTATCTAGATTGTGTATAATCACCTATTAACTCTCTCTAGGTGATTGTTCTAGCCACAACATCTTTTAAGCATGATGTCAATGAGAAATGATTATCATCTTCTTTTTTACTAACTTGAAAATTATAAAGTTATGAATAAGTTAGGTGTGATTTTACGAATTATCATTAGTATTATTGGAAAGTTTTACACATTACATAAAAATAAGTAAAATGGTCAAAAATAGAAGTAACTTCAAATGTTTTGAAGGGCACCTAACGCTGCAGAGTGTAGCGCACCAAAAGCATAAAAGAAACAAAGGAAAAATAAAGCAAAGCCCTAGTCCAGGTCTAAAGAGAATAAGAGGAACAAACCACACATATTTGGTTAATAACCCAGAAATTTTTTATTTTTTATTTTTGCTCCTTTTTTTTTCAATAAATGAATTAGTGTCACGCAGCAATAAAAGAAGATTCAAGTAATATCCATATGAACTCATAATGACATCAGCGATTTAAAGAGCCGACTTATAAAATCTAATTCATAGAGCGATTCAGCAAGTTTCTAATATATACTTAAACATTAAATATGCCGCCCTCTTTAATTACAATTTTTTCACATCCTCTTTGAAAAAAAGAAAAAAACGAAAGAACATGGATCACCTTGCCCTACCGGTAAGGGTGTCCTACAAATAATGAGAAATAGATTAAAAAAGAAACTCTCCTGGAAAGAAAGGGAACACGTGATGCACACTTTATAGTGACCATAATTGAAGGAAACATGTATAGCCCACACTCTTTTACCATTTTCATTTTCTTCCTGATATGAATTAAATATTTTAGCTTTAATATCCTTTCTCTATCAACCCATCTTTATGTTTACACGACGTTCTTATTGATTTTTAAATATTCATTTATTTTTAAAAATGAATGTAATATTTCAAATTATCCTCTTATATCAGCTTGTGTGAAATATGCGCTCACAATCTTAGATCTAGCATTTATCCAGAAATTTAACTCTTTAAACATTTAAATTTACTTCTACTAAGTTTTTTGAAATAACGCATATCATGACTCATCTCATCCATCTTGAGAGAGCAATCAATACTCGGGAAGCTTCACCACTCTCTTGAAAGATTGAAATCATTTCTATCAAAATAGTAAAATGCAATTAGCAAAGATCTGCCAACTAGTCTAACCTACCGGGCTAATCATTTTTCTCGAAAATCAATGCTATGGCTGCCAAATAGTGCGCTTGGCTCTTAAGGCAAACAAATCCTACTCTTACAATAATATTGTGGGTCGGCCCACCTACCCTAATTTGAAAATCATAAAATTATGACTAAGCCAATGTGATTTCACAAGACTTTCACAATTGTGGTTCACCTTTCCTGAATACTTTCATGAACAAGGTGATGTGATTTATTGGCACAATAAACGAGTTCCATCTCAATGGTACACGTAATGGCAAAATAGTTATCCTAATGGTTGCGGATGGCATTCAGGCAAAAAGCAAGTTGACGAGCACGAATTGGTGTGTCGCAATGATAATTTAAGCTCAGTCTGCCCAAGCTTCTAATGGGGAACAACGCAGTGGCCAAGGTTCCTGAAAAATGAACAATTGAATTGAATTTTAGCTTTGACCAAAAGTGAAAATTCATGAAGAAGATGCCATGTCAACGCCACTCTCTTCGAAAAACAATAAAAAGTGCAACATCATGTTAAGATTTTTCTCGAGTCAAATTAAATGGATTTAACGAAGGGGATTTAGTTGTACTAATTTGAGAAGCTTTAGAATTTGCTTGCGCTCTTTGAAAGTTTGCAGAGTCAATTGCATTTTCATGATAAGTCTTAGGACTGTCTCTGCACATATTTCTTAATCTTTTCACAACCTCTCCGAAAAAAGGAAAAAACGAAAGAAGATGGATCACCTTGCCCTACCACTAAGGGTGTCCTACAAATAATGAGAAATCGATTCAATAAGAAACTCTCCTGGAAAGAACGAGAACACGTGATGCACACTTCAAAGTGACCATAATTGAAGGAAACATGTATAGCCCACAGAATCTTTTACCTTTTTCATTTTCATCCCGATATGAATTAAATATTTTAGCTTTAATGTCCTTTCTCTATCAACCTATCTTTACGTTTACTCGACGTTCTTGTTGATTTTTAAATACTCATTTATTTTTAAAAATGCATGTAATATTTCAAACGATCGTCTTATATCAGCTTGCGTCAAATTTGCGATCATAATCTTAGACGCAGCCTTTATCTCGAAATTTAACTCCTTAAACATTTAAATTTTCTTCTACTAAGTTTTTTGTAATAATGCATACCATGACTCATCTCATCCATTTTGAGAGAGCAATCAATACTCGGGAAGCTTCACCACTCTCTTGAAAGGTCGAAATAATTTCTATCAGAATAGTGAAAAGCAACTAGCAAATAGCTGCTAATCATTCTAACCTGGTGGGCTAATTATTTTTCTCGAAAATCAATGCTATAGCCACCAAAATAGTGCGCTAAATCCTACTCTTACAATAATATTGTGGGTGGCCCCACCTAACCTTATTTGAAAATCATAAAATAATGACTTAGCTAATGTGATTTCACGTGACTTTGACAATTGTGGTTCACTTTCATGAATACTTTCATGAAAAAGGTGATGTGATTTAATGGCACAAAGAACGAGGTCCGTCCCAATGGTACACATAATGGCAAAATAGTTATCCTAGTGGCTAGTGCGGATGGCATTCGGGCAGAAAGAAAGGTGAAGAGCAGGAATTGGTGTGTCGCAATGATAATTTAAGCTCAGTTTGCCCAAGCTTCTAATGGGGAACAACACAGCGGCCAAGGTTCTTGAAAAATGAACAATTGAATTGAATTTTAGCTTTGACCAAAAGTGAAAATTCATGAAGAAGATGCCATGTCAACGCCACTCTCTTTGAACAACAATAAAATGTGCAACATCATGTTAAGATTTTTGTTGAGTCAAATTAAATGGATTTAACGAAGGGGATTTAGTTGTACTAATTTGAGAAGCTTTAGAATTTGATTGCGCTCCTTAAAAGTTTTAAGACTCAATTGCATTTTCACAATAAGTCTTGGGATTGTCTCTGCACTTATTTCTAAATCTTTTCACATCCTCTTCGAAAAAAGGAAAAAACGAAAGAAGATGGATCACCTTGCCCAACCATTAAGGGTGTCCTACAAATAATGAGAAATCGATTAAATAAGAAACTCTCCTGGAAAGAACGGGAACACGTGATGCACACTTCAAAGTGACCATAATTGAAGGAAACATGTATAGCCCACAGAATCTTTTACCTTTTTCATTTTCTTCCCGATATGAATTAAATATTTTAGCTTTAATGTCCTTTCCCTATGAACCTATCTTTACGTTTACTCGACGTTCTTGTTGATTTTTAAATACTCATTTATTTTTAAAAATGCATGTAATATTTCAAACGATCGTCTTATATCAACTTGCGTCAAATTTGCGCTCGTAATCTTAGATGTAGCCTTTATCCCGAAATTTAACTCCTTAAACATTTAAATTTTCTTCTACTAAGTTTTTTGTAATAATGCATATCATGACTCATCTCATCCATTTTGAGAGAGCAATCAATACTCGGGAAGCTTCGCCACTCTCTTGAAAGGTCGAAATCATTTCTATCAGAATAGTAAAAAGAAATTAGCAAATAGCTGCTAATCATTCTAACCTGGTGGGCTAATCATTTTTCTAGAAAATATAGCCGCCAAAATAGTGCGCTAAATCCTACCCTCACAATAATATTGTGGGTGGCCCCACCTACCCTTCTTTGAAAATCATAAAATTAGGACTTAGCTAATGTGATTTCACGTGACTTTGACAATTGTGGTTCACTTTCATGAATACTTTCGTGAAAAAGGTGATGTGATTTAATGGCACAAAGAACGAGGTCCGTCTCAATGGTACACGTAATGGCAAAATAGTTATCCTAGTGGCTGGTGCGGATGGCATTCGGGCAGAAAGAAAGGTGAAGAGCAGGAATTGGTGTGTCGCAATGATAATTTAAGCTTAGTTTGCCCAAGCTTCTAATAGGGAACAACACAGTGGCCAATGTTCCTGAAAAATGAACAATTGAATTGAATTTTAGCTTTGACCAAAAGTGAAAATTCATGAAAAAGATGCCAGGTCAACGCCACTCTCTTCGAAAAACAATAAAATGTGCAACATCATGGTGAGATTTTTGTTGAGTTAAATTAAATGGATTTAACGAAGGGGATTTAGTTGTACTAATTTGAGAAGCTTTAGAATTTGATTGCGCTCCTTGAAAGTTTTGAGACTCAATTGCATTTTCACAATAAGTCTTGGGATTGTCTGTGCACTTATTTCTAAATCTTTTCACATCCTCTTCGAAAAAAGGAAGAAATGAAAAGAAGATGGATCACCTTGCCCTACCACTAAGGGTGTCCTACAAATAATGAGAAATCGATTAAATAAGAAACTCTCCTGGAAAGAACGGGAACACGCGATGCACACTTCCAAGTGACCATAACTGAAGGAAACATGTATAGCCCACAGAATCTTTTACCTTTTTCATTTTCTTCCCGATATGAATTAAGTATTTTAGCTTTAATGTCCTTTCTCTATCAACCTATATTTACGTTTACTCGACGTTCTTGTTGATTTTTAAATACTCATTTATTTTTAAAAATGCATGTAATATTTCAAACGATCGTCTTATATCAACTTGCGTCAAATTTGCGCTCATAATCTTAGATGTAGCCTTTATCCCGAAATTTAACTCCTTAAACATTTAAATTTTCTTCTACTAAGTTTTTGTAATAATGCATATCATGACTCATCTCATCCATTTTGAGAGAGCAATCAATACTCAGGAAGCTTCACCACTCTCTTGAAAGGTCGAAATCATTTCTATCAAAACAGTAAAAAGCAATTAGCAAAGAGCTGCTAACCAGTCTAACTTGGCGGGCGAATCATTTTTCTCGAAAATCAATGCTATAGCAGCCAAAATAGTGCGCTAAATCGTACTCTTACAATAATATTGTGGGTGGCCCCACCTACCCTAATTTGAAAATCATAAAATTATGACTAAGCTAATGTTATTTCACGTGACTTTCACAATTGTGGTTCACCTATCATGAATACTTTCATGAAAAGGTGATGTGATTTAATGGCACAAAGAACGGGGTCCGTCTCAATGGTACACGTAATGGCAAAATAGTTATCCTAGTGGCTGGTGCGGATGGCATTCCGGTAGATGGAAAGGTGAAGAGCACGAATTAGTGTGTCGTAATGATAATTTAAGCTC
Source organism: Eucalyptus marginata (assembly GCA_014182565.1). NCBI lineage: Eukaryota > Viridiplantae > Streptophyta > Magnoliopsida > Myrtales > Myrtaceae > Eucalyptus > Eucalyptus marginata. Next base: position 19,942,340 of record CM024587.1, read on the forward strand.
AGTTTGGCCAAGCTTCTAATGGGGAACAACACCGCGGCCGAGGTTCTTGAAAAATGATCAATTGAATTGAATTTTAGCTTTGACCAAAAGTGAAAATTCATGAAGAAGATGCCATGTCAACGCCACTCTCTTTGAAAAACAATAAAATGTGCAACATCATGTTAAGATTTTTGTTGAGTCAAATTAAATGGATTTAAGGAAGGGGATTTAGTTGTACTAATTTGAGAAGCTTTAGAATTTGATTGCGCTCCTTGAAAGTTTTAAGACTCAATTGCATTTTCACAATAAGTCTTGGGACTGTCTGTGCACTTATTTCTAAATTTTTTCACATCCTCTTGGAAAAAAGGAAAAAACGAAAGAAGATGGATCATCTTGCCCTATCGCTAAGGGTGTCCTACAAATAATGAGAAATCGATTAAATAAAAACTCTCCTGGAAAGAAGGGAACACGCATGATGCACACTTCCAAGTGACCATAACTGAAGGAAACATGTATAGCCCACAAAATCTTTTACCTTTTTCATTTTCTTCCCGATATGACTTAAATATTTTAGCTTTAATGTCCTTTCTCTATCAACCTATCTTTACGTTTACTCGAAATTCTTGTTGATTTTTAAATACTCGTTTATTTTAAAAAATGCATGTAATATTTCAAACGATCGTCTTATATCAGCTTGCGTCAAATTTGCGCTCATAATCTTAGATGTAGCCTTTATCCCGAAATTTAACACCTTAAACATTTAAAATTTCTTCTACTAAGTTTTTTGTAATAATGCAAATCATGACTCATGTCATCCATTTTGAGAGAGCAATCAATACTCAGGAAGCTTCACCACTCTCTTGAAAGGTCGAAATCATTTCTATCAGAATAGTGAAAAGCAATTAGCAAATAGCTGCTAATCATTCTAACCTGGCGGGCTAAACATTTTTCTCGAAAATCAATGCTATGGCCGCCAAAATAGTGCGCTAAATCCTACTCTCACAATAATATTGTGGGTGGCCCCACCTACCCTTCTTTGAAAATCATAAAATTGGGACTTAGCTAATGTGATTTCACGTGACTTTGACAATTGTGGTTCACTTTCATGAATACTTTCATGAAAAAGGTGATGTGATTTAAGGGCACAAAGAACGGGGTCCGTCTCTATGGTACACGTAATGGCAAAATAGTTATCCTAGTGGCTGGTGCGGATGGCATTCGGGCAGAAGAAAGGTGAAGAGCATGAATTAGTGTGTCGCAATGATAATTTAAGCTCAGTTTGCCCAAGCTTCTAATGGGGAACAACACGGCGGCCAAGGTTCCTGAAAAATGAACAATTGAATTGAATTTTAGCTTTGACCAAAAGTAAAAATTCATGAAGAAGATGCCATGTCAACGCCACTCTCTTTGGAAAACAATAAAATGTGCAACATCATGTTAAGATTTTTGTTGAGTCAAATTAAATGGATTTAACGAAGGGGATTTAGTTGTACTAATTTGAGAAGCTTTAGAATTTGATTGCGCTCCTTGAAAGTTTTGAGACTCAATTGCATTTTCACAATAAGTCTTGGGATTGTCTGTGCACTTATTTCTTAATCTTTTCACATCCTCTTCGAAAAAAAGGAAAAATGAAAGAAGACGGGTCACCTTGCCCTACCACTAAGGGTGTCCTACAAATAATGAGAAATCGATTAAATAAGAAACTCTCCTGGAAAGAACGGGAACACGCGATGCGCACTTCCAAGTGACCATAACTGAAGGAAACATGTATAGCCCATAGAATCTTTTACCTTTTTCGTTTTCTTCCCGATATGAATTAAATTTTTAGCTTTAATGTCCTTTCTCTATCAACCTATCTTTACGTTTACTCGACGTTCTTGTTGATTTTTAAATACTCATTTATTTTTAAAAATGCATGTAATATTTCAAACGATCGTCTTATATCAGCTTGCGTCAAATTTGCGCTCATAATCTTAGATGTAGCCTTTATCCCGAAATTTAACTCCTTAAACATTTAAATTTTCTTCTACTAAGTTTTTGTAATAACGCATATCATGACTCATCTCATCCATTTTGAGAGAGCAATCAATACTCGGGAAGCTTCACCACTCTCTTGAAAGGTCGAAATCATTTCTATCAGAATAGTAAAAAGCAACTAGCAAAAAGCTGCTAATCATTCTAACCCGGTGGGCTAAACATTTTTCTCGAAAATCAATGCTATAGCCACCAAAATAGTGCGCTAAATCCTACTCTCACAATAATATTGTGGGTGGCCCCACCTACCCTTCTTTGAAGATCATAAAATTGGGAGTTAGCTAATGTGATTTCACGTGACTTTGACAATTGTGGTTCACTTTCATGAATACTTTCATGAAAAAGGTGATGTGATTTAATGGCACAAAGAACGGGGTCCCTCTCAATGGTACACGTAATGGCAAAATAGTTATCCTAGTGGCTGGTGCGGATGGCATTCGGGCAGACAGAAAGGTGAAGAGCACGAATTAGTGTGTCGCAATGATAATTTAAGCTCAGTTTGCCCAAGCTTCTAATGGGGAACAACACGGCGGCCAAGGTTCCTGAAAAATGAACAATTGAATTGAATTTTAGCTTTGACCAAAAGTAAAAATTCATGAAGAAGATGCCATGTCAACGCCACTCTCTTTGGAAAACAATAAAATGTGCAACATCATGTTAAGATTTTTGTTGAGTCAAATTAAATGGATTTAACGAAGGGGATTTAGTTGTACTAATTTGAGAAGCTTTAGAATTTGATTGCGCTCCTTGAAAGTTTTGAGACTCAATTGCATTTTCACAATAAGTCTTGGGATTGTCTGTGCACTTATTTCTTAATCTTTTCACATCCTCTTCGAAAAAAGGAAAAAATGAAAGAAGACGGGTCACCTTGCCCTACCACTAAGGGTGTCCTACAAATAATGAGAAATCGATTAAATAAGAAACTCTCCTGGAAAGAACGGGAACACGCGATGCGCACTTCCAAGTGACCATAACTGAAGGAAACATGTATAGCCCATAGAATCTTTTACCTTTTTCGTTTTCTTCCCGATATGAATTAAGTATTTTAGCTTTAATGTCCTTTCTCTATCAACCTATCTTTACGTTTACTCGACGTTCTTGTTGATTTTTAAATACTCATTTATTTTTAAAAATGCATGTAATATTTCAAACGATCGTCTTATATCAGCTTGCGTCAAATTTGCGCTCATAATCTTAGATGTAGCCTTTATCCCGAAATTTAACTCCTTAAACATTTAAATTTTCTTCTACTAAGCTTTTTGTAATAACGCATATCATGACACATCTCATCCATTTTGAGAGAGCAATCAATACTCGGGAAGCTTCACCACTCTCTTGAAAGGTCGAAATCATTTCTATCAGAATAGTAAAAAGCAATTAGCAAATAGCTGCTAATCATTCTAACCTGGTGGGCTAAACATTTTTCTCGAAAATCAATGCTATGGCCGCCAAAATAGTGCGCTAAATCCTACTCTCACAATAATATTGTGGGTGGCCCCACCTACCCTTCTTTGAAAATCATAAAATTGGGACTTAGCTAATGTGATTTCACGTGACTTTGACAATTGTGGTTCACTTTCATGAATACTTTCATGAAAAAGGTGATGTGATTTAAGGGCACAAAGAACGGGGTCCGTCTCTATGGTACACGTAATGGCAAAATAGTTATCCTAGTGGCTGGTGCGGATGGCATTCGGGCAGACAGAAAGGTGAAGAGCATGAATTAGTGTGTCGCAATATAATTTAAGCTCAGTTTGCCCAAGCTTCTAATGGGGAACAACACAGCGGCCAAGGTTCCTGAAAAATGAACAATTGAATTGAATTTTAGCTTTGACCAAAAGTGAAAATTCATGAAGAAGATGCCATGTCAACGCCACTCTCTTTGAAAAACAATAAAATGTGCAACATCATGTTAAGATTTTTGTTGAGTCAAACTAAATGGATTTAACGAAGGGGATTTAGTTGTACTAATTTGAGAATCTTTAGAATTTGATTGCGCTCCTTGAAAGTTTTAAGACTCAATTGCATTTTCACAATAAGTCTTGGGATTGTCTGTGCACTTATTGCTAAATCTTTTCACATCCTCTGCGAAAAAACGAAAACACGAAAGAAGGTGGATCACCTTGCCCTACCACTAAGGGTGTCCTACAAATACTGAGAAATCGATTAAATAAGAAACTCTCCTGGAAAGAACGGGAACACGCGATGCACACTTCCAAGTGACCATAACTGAAGGAAACATGTATAGCCCAAAGAATCTTTTACCTTTTTCATTTTCTTCCCGATATGACTTAAATATTTTAGCTTTAATGTCCTTTCTCTATCAACCTATCTTTACGTTTACTCGACGTTCTTGTTGATTTTTAAATACACATTTATTTTTAAAAATGCATGTAATATTTCAAACGATCGTCTTATATCAGCTTGCGTCAAATTTGCGCTCATAATCTTAGATGTAGCCTTTATCTCGAAATTTAACTCCTTAAACATTTAAATTTTCTACTACTAAGCTTTTTGTAATAACGCATATCATGACACATGTCATCCATTTTGAGAGAGCAATAAATACTCGGGAAGCTTCACCACTCTCTTGAAAGGTCGAAATCATTTCTATCAGAATAGTAAAAAGCAATTAGCAAATAGCTGCTAATCATTCTAACCTGGTGGGCTAAATATTTTTCTCGAAAATCAATCCTATAGCCGCCAAAATAGTGCGCTAAATCCTACTCTCACAATAGTATTGTGGGTGGCCCCACCTACCCTTCTTTGAAAATCATAAAATTGGGACTTAGCTAATGTGATTCACGTGACTTTGACAATTGTGGTTCACTTTCATGAATACTTTCATGAAAAAGGTGATGTGATTTAATGGCACAAAGAACGGGGTCCGTCTCAATGGTACACGTAATGGCAAAATAGTTATCCTAGTGGCTGGTGCGGATGGCATTTGGGCAGACAGAAAGGTGAAGAGCACGAATTAGTGTGTCATAATGATAATTTAAGCTCAGTTTGGCCAAGCTTCTAATGGGGAACAACACCGCGCCAAGGTTCCTGAAAAATGAACAATTGAATTGAATTTTAGCTTTGACAAAAAGAAAATTGATGAAGAAGATTCAATGTCAACGCCACTCTCTTTGAAAAATAATAAAATGTGCAACATCATGTGAAGATTTTTGTTGAGTCAAATTAAATGGATTTAACGAAGGGGATTTAGTTGTACTAATTTGAGAAGCTTTAGAATTCGATTGCGCTCCTTGAAAGTTTTAAGACTCAATTGCATTTTCACAATAAGTCCTGGGATTGTCTGTGCACTTATTTCTAAATCTTTTCACATCCTCTTCGAAAAAAGGAAAAAACCAAAGAAGATGGATCACCTTGCCCTACCACTAAGGGTGTCCTACAAATAATGAGAAATCGATTAAATAATAAACTCTCCTGTATAGAACGGGAACACGCGATGCACACTTCCAAGTGACCATAACTGAAGGAAACATGTATAGCCCACATAATATTTTACCTTTTTCATTTTCTTCCCGATATGAATTAAATATTTTAGCTTTAATGTCCGTTCTCTATCAACTTATCTTTACGTTTACTCGACGTTCTTGTTGATTTTAAATACTCATTTATTTTTAAAAATGCATGTAATATTTCAAACGATCGTCTTATATCAGCTTGCGTCAAATTTGTGCTCATAATCTTAGATGTAGCCTTTATCCCGAAATTTAACTCCTTAAGCATTTAAATTTTCTTCTACTAAGTTTTTTGTAATAATGCATATCATGACTCATCTCATCCATTTTGAGAGAGCAATCAATACTCGGGAAGCTTCACCACTCTCTTGAAAGGTCGAAATCATTTCTATCAGAATACTAAAAAGCAATTACCAAATAGCTGCTAATCATTCTAACCTGGTGGGCTAAACATTTTTCTGGAAATTCAATGCTATAGCCGCCAAAATAGTGCGCTAAATCCTACTCTCACAATAATATTGTGGGTGGCCCCACCTACCCTTCTTTGAAAATCATAAAATTGGGACTTAGCTAATGTCATTTCACGTGACTTTGACAATTGTGGTTCACTTTCATGAATACTTTCATGAAAAGGTGATGTGATTTAATGGCACAAAGAACGGGTCCGTCTCAATGGTACACGTAATGGCAAAATAGTTATCCTAGTGGCTGGTGCGGATGGCATTTGGGCAGACAGAAAGGTGAAGAGCACGAATTAGTGTGTCACAATGATAATTTAAGCTCAGTTTGCCCAAGCTTCTAATGGGGAACAACACCGCGGCCAAGGTTCCTGAAAAATGAACAATTGAATTGAATTTTAGCTTTGACAAAAAAGAAAATTGATGAAGAAGATTCAATGTCAACGCCACTCTCTTTGAAAAATAATAAAATGTGCAACATCATGTGAAGATTTTTGTTGAGTCAAATTAAATGGATTTAACGAATGGGATTTAGTTGTACTAATTTGAGAAGCTTTAGAATTCGATTGCGCTCCTTGAAAGTTTTAAGACTCAATTGCATTTTCACAATAAGTCTTGGGATTGTCTGTGCACTTATTTCTAAATCTTTTCACATCCTCTTCGAAAAAAGGAGAAAACGAAAGAAGATGGATCACCTTGCCCTACCACTAAGGGTGTCCTACAAATAATGAGAAATCGATTAAATAATAAACTCTCCTGGAATGAACGAGAACACGCGATGCACACTTCCAAGTGACCATAACTGAAGGAAACATGTATAGCCCACATAATATTTTACCTTTTTCATTTTCTTCCCGATATGAATTAAATATTTTAGCTTTAATGTCCGTTCTCTATCAACTTATCTTGACGTTTACTCGACGTTCTTGTTGATTTTTAAATACTCATTTATTTTTAAAAATGCATGTAATATTTCAAACGATCGTCTTATATCAGCTTGCGTCAAATTTGTGCTCATAATCTTAGATGTAGCCTTTATCCCGAAATTTAACTCCTTAAGCATTTAAATTTTCTTCTACTAAGTTTTTTGTAATAATGCATATCATGACTCATCTCATCCATTTTGAGAGAGCAATCAATACTCGGGAAGCTTCACCACTCTCTTGAAAGGTCGAAATCATTTCTATCAGAATACTAAAAAGCAATTACCAAATAGCTGCTAATCATTCTAACCTGGTGGGCTAAACATTTTTCTGGAAAATCAATGCTATAGCCCCCAAAATAGTGCACTAAATCCTACTCTCACAATAATATTGTGGGTGTCCCCACCTACCCTTCTTTGAAAATCATAAAATTGGGACTTAGCTAATGTGATTTCACGTGACTTTGACAATTGTGGTTCACTTTCATGAATACTTTCATGAAAAGGTGATGTGATTTAATGGCACAAAGAACGGGTCCGTCTCAATGGTACAGGTAATGGCAAAATAGTTATCCTAGTGGCTGGTGCGGATGGCATTCCGGCAGACAGAAAGGTGAAGAGAACGAATTAGTGTGTCGCAATGATAATTTAAGCTCAGTTTGCCCAAGCTTCTAATGGGGAACAACACAGCGGCCAAGGTTCCTGAAAAATGAACAATTGAATTGAATTTTAGCTTTGACCAAAAGTGAAAATTCATGAAGAAGATGCCATGTCAACGCCACTCTCTTTGAAAAACAATAAAATGTGCAACATCATGTTAAGATTTTTGTTGAGTCAAATTAAATGGATTTAACGAATGGCATTTAGTTGTACTAATTTGAGAAGCTTTAGAATTCGATTGCGCTTCCTTGAAAGTTTTAAGACTCAATTGCATTTTCACAATAAGTCTTGGGATTGTCTGTGCACTTATTTCTAAATCTTTTCACATCCTCTTCGAAAAAGGAGAAAACGAAAGAAGATGGATCACCTTGCCCTACCACTAAGGGTGTCCTACAAATAATGAGAAATCGATTAAATAATAAACTCTCCTGGAATGAACGAGAACACGCGATGCACACTTCCAAGTGACCATAACTGAAGGAAACATGTATAGCCCACATAATATTTTACCTTTTTCATTTTCTTCCCGATATGAATTAAATATTTTAGCTTTAATGTCCGTTCTCTATCAACTTATCTTTACGTTTACTCGACGTTCTTGTTGATTTTTAAATACTCATTTATTTTTAAAAATGCATGTAATATTTCAAACGATCGTCTTATATCAGCTTACGTCAAATTTGCGCTCATAATCTTAGATGTAGCCTTTATCCCGAAATTTAACTCCTTTAGCATTTAAATTTTCTTCTACTAAGTTTTTTGTAATAATGCATATCATGACTCATCTCATCCATTTTGAGAGAGCAATCAATACTCGGGAAGCTTCACCACTCTCTTGAAAGGTCAAAATCATTTCTATCAGAATAGTAAAAAGCAATTAGCAAATAACTGCTAATCATTCTAACCCGGTGGGCTAAACATTTTTCTCCAAAATCAATGCTATAGCCGCCAAAATAGTGCGCTAAATCCTACTCTCACAATAATATTGTGGGTGGCCCCACCTACCCTTCTTTGAAAATCATAAAATTGGGACTTAGCTAATGTGATTTCACGTGAATTTGACAATTGTGGTTCACTTTCATGAATACTTTCATGAAAAAGGTGATGTGATTTAATGGCACAAAGAACGGGGTCCGTCTCAATGGTACACGTAATGGCAAAATAGTTATCCTAGTGGCTGGTGCGGATGGCATTCGGGCAGACAGAAAGGTGAAGAGCACGAATTAGTGTGTCGCAATGATAATTTAAGCTCAGTTTGCCCAAGCTTCTAATGGGGAACAACACGGCGGCCAAGGTTCCTGAAAAATGAACAATTGAATTGAATTTTAGCTTTGACCAAAAGTAAAAATTCATGAAGAAGATGCCATGTCAACGCCACTCTCTTTGGAAAACAATAAAATGTGCAACATCATGTTAAGATTTTTGTTGAGTCAAATTAAATGGATTTAACGAAGGGGATTTAGTTGTACTAATTTGAGAAGCTTTAGAATTTGATTGCGCTCCTTGAAAGTTTTAAGACTCAATTGCATTTTCACAATAAGTCTTGGGATTGTCTGTGCACTTATTTCTTAATCTTTTCACATCCTCTTCGAAAAAAAGGAAAAAATGAAAGAAGATGGGTCACCTTGCCCTACCACTAAGGGTGTCCTACAAATAATGAGAAATCGATTAAATAAGAAACTCTCCTGGAAAGAAGGGAACACGCGATGCGCACTTCCAAGTGACCATAACTGAAGGAAACATGTATAGCCCATAGAATCTTTTACCCTTTTCATTTTCTTCCCGATATGAATTAAGTATTTTAGCTTTAATGTCCTTTCTCTATCAACCTATCTTTACGTTTACTCGACGTTCTTGTTGATTTTTAAATACTCATTTATTTTTAAAAATGCATGTAATATTTCAAACGATCGTCTTATATCAGCTTGCGTCAAATTTGCGCTCATAATCTTAGATGTAGCCTTTATCCCGAAATTTAACTCCTTAAACATTTAAATTTTCTTCTACTAAGCTTTTTGTAATAACGCATATCATGACTCATCTCATCCATTTTGAGAGAGCAATCAATACTCGGGAAGCTTCACCACTCTCTTGAAAGGTCAAAATCATTTCTATCAGAATAGTAAAAAGCAATTAGCAAATAGCTGCTAATCATTCTAACCTGGTGGGCTAAACATTTTCTCGAAAATCAATGCTATGGCCGCCAAAATAGTGCGCTAAATCCTACTCTCACAATAATATTGTGGGTGGCCCCCCTACCCTTCTTTGAAAATCATACAATTGGGACTTAGCTAATGTCATTTCACGTGACTTTGACAATTGTGGTTCACTTTCATGAATACTTTCATGAAAAAGGTGATGTGATTTAAGGGCACAAAGAACGGGGTCCGTCTCTATGGTACACGTAATGGCAAAATAGTTATCCTAGTGGCTGGTGCGGATGGCATTCGGGCAGACAGAAAGGTGAAGAGCACGAATTAGTGTGTCGCAATGATAATTTAAGCTCAGTTTGCCCAAGCTTCTAATGGGGAACAACACGGCGGCCAAGGTTCCTGAAAAATGAACAATTGAATTGAATTTTAGCTTTGACCAAAAGTAAAAATTCATGAAGAAGATGCCATGTCAACGCCACTCTCTTTGGAAAACAATAAAATGTGCAACATCATGTTAAGATTTTTGTTGAGTCAAATTAAATGGATTTAACGAAGGGGATTTAGTTGTACTAATTTGAGAAGCTTTAGAATTTGATTGCGCTCCTTGAAAGTTTTAAGACTCAATTGCATTTTCACAATAAGTCTTGGGATTGTCTGTGCACTTATTTCTTAATCTTTTCACATCCTCTTAGAAAAAAGGAAAAAATGAAAGAAGATGGATCACCTTGCCCTACCACTAAGGGTGTCCTACAAATAATGAGAAATCGATTAAATAAGAAACTCTCCTGGAAAGAACGGGAACACGCGATGCGCACTTCCAAGTGACCATAACTGAAGGAAACATGTATAGCCCATAGAATCTTTTACCCTTTTCGTTTTCTTCCCGATATGAATTAAGTATTTTAGCTTTAATGTCCTTTCTCTATCAACCTATCTTTACGTTTACTCGACGTTCTTGTTGATTTTTAAATACTCATTTATTTTTAAAAATGCATGTAATATTTCAAACGATCGTCTTATATCAGCTTGCGTCAAATTTGCGCTCATAATCTTAGATGTAGCCTTTATCCCGAAATTTAACTCCTTAAACATTTAAATTTTCTTCTACTAAGCTTTTGTAATAACGCATATCATGACACATCTCATCCATTTTGAGAGAGCAATCAATACTCGGGAAGCTTCACCACTCTCTTGAAAGGTCGAAATCATTTCTATCAGAATAGTAAAAAGCAATTAGCAAATAGCTGCTAATCATTCTAACCTGGTGGGCTAAACATTTTTCTCGAAAATCAATGCTATGGCCGCCAAAATAGTGCGCTAAATCCTACTCTCACAATAATATTGTGGGTGGCCCCACCTACCCTTCTTTGAAAATCATACAATTGGGACTTAGCTAATGTGATTTCACGTGACTTTGACAATTGTGGTTCACTTTCATGAATACTTTCATGAAAAAGGTGATGTGATTTAAGGGCACAAAGAACGGGGTCCGTCTCTATGGTACACGTAATGGCAAAATAGTTATCCTAGTGGCTGGTGCGGATGGCATTCGGGCAGACAGAAAGGTGAAGAGCATGAATTAGTGTGTCGCAATATAATTTAAGCTCAGTTTGCCCAAGCTTCTAATGGGGAACAACACAGCGGCCAAGGTTCCTGAAAAATGAACAATTGAATTGAATTTTAGCTTTGACCAAAAGTGAAAATTCATGAAGAAGATGCCATGTCAACGCCACTCTCTTTGAAAAACAATAAAATGTGCAACATCATGTTAAGATTTTGCTGAGTCAAACTAAATGGATTTAACGAAGGGGATTTAGTTGTACTAATTTGAGAATCTTTAGAATTTGATTGCGCTCCTTGAAAGTTTTAAGACTCAATTGCATTTTCACAATAAGTCTTGGGATTGTCTGTGCACTTATTGCTAAATCTTTTCACATCCTCTGCGAAAAAACGAAAACACGAAAGAAGATGGATCACCTTGCCCTACCACTAAGGGTGTCCTACAAATACTGAGAAATCGATTAAATAAGAAACTCTCCTGGAAAGAACGGGAACACGCGATGCACACTTCCAAGTGACCATAACTGAAGGAAACATGTATAGCCCAAAGAATCTTTTACCTTTTTTCATTTTCTTCCCGATATGACTTAAATATTTTAGCTTTAATGTCCTTTCTCTATCAACCTATCTTTACGTTTACACGACGTTCTTATTGATTCTTAAATATTCATTTATTTTTAAAAATGCATGTAATATTTCAAATGATCCTCTTATCTCAGCTTGCGTCAAATTTGCGCTCATAATCTTAGATATAGTCTTTATCCCGAAATTTAACTCTTTAAACATTTAAATTTTCTTCCAATAAGTTTTTGTAATAATGCATATTATGACTCATCTCATCCATCTTGAGAGAGCAATCAATACTCGGGAAGCTTCACCACTCTCTTGAAATGTCGAAATCATATCTATCAAAATAGTAAAAAGCAACTAGCAAAAAGCTGCTAATCATTCTAACCCGGTGGGCTAAACATTTTTCTCGAAAATCAATGCTATAGCCACCAAAATAGTGCGCTAAATCCTACTCTCACAATAATATTGTGGGTGGCCCCACCTACCCTTCTTTGAAGATCATAAAATTGGGAGTTAGCTAATGTGATTTCACGTGACTTTGACAATTGTGGTTCACTTTCATGAATACTTTCATGAAAAAGGTGATGTGATTTAATGGCACAAAGAACGGGTCCGTCTCAATGGTACACGTAATGGCAAAATAGTTATCCTAGTGGCTGGTGCGGATGGCATTCGGGCAGACAGAAAGGTGAAGAGCACGAATTAGTGTGTCGCAATGATAATTTAAGCTCAGTTTGCCCAAGCTTCTAATGGGGAACAACACGGCGGCCAAGGTTCCTGAAAAATGAACAATTGAATTGAATTTTAGCTTTGACCAAAAGTAAAAATTCATGAAGAAGATGCCATGTCAACGCCACTCTCTTTGGAAAACAATAAAATGTGCAACATCATGTTAAGATTTTTGTTGAGTCAAATTAAATGGATTTAACGAAGGGGATTTAGTTGTACTAATTTGAGAAGCTTTAGAATTTGATTGCGCTCCTTGAAAGTTTTGAGACTCAATTGCATTTTCACAATAAGTGTTGGGATTGTCTGTGCACTTATTTCTAAATTTTTTCACATCCTCTTGGAAAAAAGGAAAAAACGAAAGAAGATGGATCATCTTGCCCTACCGCTAAGGGTGTCCTACAAATAATGAGAAATCGATTAAATAAAAAACTCTCCTGGAAAGAAAGGGAACGCATGATGCACACTTCAGAGTGACCATAATTGAAGGAAACATGTATAGCCCACAGACTCTTTTACCTTTTTTTCATTTTCTTCCCGATATGAATTAAGTATTTTAGCTTTAATGTCCTTTCTCTATCAACCTATCTTTACGTTTACTCGACGTTCTTGTTGATTTTTAAATACTCATTTATTTTTAAAAATGCATGTAATATTTCAAACGATCGTCTTATATCAGCTTGCGTCAAATTTGCGCTCATAATCTTAGATGTAGCCTTTATCCCGAAATTTAACTCCTTAAACATTTAAATTTTCTTCTACTAAGCTTTTTGTAATAACGCATATCATGACACATCTCATCCATTTTGAGAGAGCAATCAATACTCGGGAAGCTTCACCACTCTCTTGAAAGGTCGAAATCATTTCTATCAGAATAGTAAAAAGCAATTAGCAAATAGCTGCTAATCATTCTAACCTGGTGGGCTAAATATTTTTCTCGAAAATCAATCCTATAGCCGCCAAAATAGTGCGCTAAATCCTACTCTCACAATAATATTGTGGGTGGCCCCACCTACCCTTCTTTGAAAATCATAAAATTGGGACTTAGCTAATGTGATTTCACGTGACTTTGACAATTGTGGTTCACTTTCATGAATACTTTCATGAAAAAGGTGATGTGATTTAATGGAACAAAGAACGGGGTCCGTCTCAATGGTACACGTAATGGCAAAATAGTTATCCTAGTGGCTGGTGCGGATGGCATTTGGGCAGACAGAAAGGTGAAGAGCACGAATTAGTGTGTCATAATGATAATTTAAGCTCAGTTTGGCCAAGCTTCTAATGGGGAACAACACCGCGGCCAAGGTTCCTGAAAAATGAACAATTGAATTGAATTTTAGCTTTGACAAAAGAGAAAATTGATGAAGAAGATTCCATGTCAACGCCACTCTCTTTGAAAAATAATAAAATGTGCAACATCATGTGAAGATTTTTGTTGAGTCAAATTAAATGGATTTAACGAAGGGGATTTAGTTGTACTAATTTGAGAAGCTTTAGAATTCGATTGCGCTCCTTGAAAGTTTTAAGACTCAATTGCATTTTCACAATAAGTCCTGGGATTGTCTGTGCACTTATTTCTTAATCTTTTCACATCCTCTTCGAAAAAAGGAAAAAACGAAAGAAGATGGATCACCTTGCCCTACCACTAAGGGTGTCCTACAAATAATGAGAAATCGATTAAATAATAAACTCTCCTGTATAGAAGGGAACACGCGATGCACACTTCCAAGTGACCATAACTGAAGGAAACATGTATAGCCCACATAATTTTTTACCTTTTTCATTTTCTTCCCGATATGAATTAAATATTTTAGCTTTAATGTCCGTTCTCTATCAACTTATCTTTACGTTTACTCGACGTTCTTGTTGATTTTTAAATACTCATTTATTTTTTAAAATGCATGTAATATTTCAAACGATCGTCTTATATCAGCTTGCGTCAAATTTGTGCTCATAATCTTAGATGTAGCCTTTATCCCGAAATTTAACTCCTTAAACATTTAAATTTTCTTCTACTAAGTTTTTTGTAATAATGCATATCATGACTCATCTCATCCATTTTGAGAGAGCAATCAATACTCGGGAAGCTTCACCACTCTCTTGAAAGGTCGAAATCATTTCTATCGAATACTAAAAAGCAATTACCAAATAGCTGCTAATCATTCTAACCTGGTGGGCTAAACATTTTTCTGGAAAATCAATGCTATAGGCGCCAAAATAGTGCGCTAAATCCTACTCTCACAATAATATTGTGGGTGGCCCCACCTACCCTTCTTTGAAAATCATAAAATTGGGACTTAGCTAATGTCATTTCACGTGACTTTGACAATTGTGGTTCACTTTCATGAATACTTTCATGAAAAAGGTGATGTGATTTAATGGCACAAAGAACGGGGTCCGTCTCAATGGTACACGTAATGGCAAAATAGTTATCCTAGTGGCTGGTGCGGATGGCATTTGGGCAGACAGAAAGGTGAAGAGCACGAATTAGTGTGTCACAATGATAATTTAAGCTCAGTTTGCCCAAGCTTCTAATGGGGAACAACACCGCGGCCAAGGTTCCTGAAAAATGAACAATTGAATTGAATTTTAGCTTTGACAAAAAGAGAAAATTGATGAAGAAGATTCAATGTCAACGCCACTCTCTTTGAAAAATAATAAAATGTGCAACATCATGTGAAGATTTTTGTTGAGTCAAATTAAATGGATTTAACGAAGGGGATTTAGTTGTACTAATTTGAGAAGCTTTAGAATTCGATTGCGCTCCTTGAAAGTTTTAAGACTCAATTGCATTTTCACAATAAGTCCTGGGATTGTCTGTGCACTTATTTCTAAATCTTTTCACATCCTCTTCGAAAAAAAAAAGGAGAAAACGAAAGAAGATGGATCACCTTGCCCTACCACTAAGGGTGTCCTACAAATAATGAGAAATCGATTAAATAATAAACTCTCCTGGAATGAACGAGAACACGCGATGCACACTTCCAAGTGACCATAACTGAAGGAAACATGTATAGCCCACATAATTTTTTACCTTTTTCATTTTCTTCCCGATATGAATTAAATATTTTAGCTGTACTGTCCTTTCTCTATCAACCCATCTTTATGTTAACTCGACGTTCTTGTCGATTTTTAAATACTCATTGATTTTTAAAAATGCATGTAATATTTCAAATGATCCTCTTATATCAGCTTGCGTCAAATTTGCACTCATAATCTTATATGTAGCCTTTATCCCGAAATTTAACTCTTTAAACATTTAAATTTTCGTCTTCTAAGTTCTTTGTAATAATGCATATGATGACTCATCTCATCCATCTTGAGAGAGCAATCAATACTCGGGAAGCTTCACCACTCTCTTGAAAGGTCGAAATCATTTCTATCGAAATAGTAAAAAGCAATTAGCAAAGAGCAGCTAACCATTCTAACCTGGCAGGCTAATCATTTTTCTCGAAAATCAAATCTATAGCAGCCAAAATAGTGCGCTAAATCGTACTCTTACAATAATATTGGTGGTGGCCCACCTACCATTTGAAAATCATAAAATTATGACTAAGCTAATGTGATTTCACGTGGCTTTCACAATTGTGGTTCACCTATCATGAATACTTTCATGAACGAGGTGATGTGATTTATTGGCACAAAGAACGAGTTCCGTCTCAATGGTACACGTAATGGCACAATAGTTATCCTAGTGGCTGGTGCGGATGGCATTCATGCAGAAAGAAAGGTGAAGAGCACGAATATGTGTGTCGCAATGATAATTTAAGCTCAGTCTGCCCAAGCTTCAAATGGGGAACAACACAGCGGCCAAGGTTCTTAAAAAATGAACAATTGAATTGAATTTTAGCTTTGACCAAAAGTGAAAATTCATGAAGAAGATGCCATGTCAACGCCACTCTCTTTGAAAAACAATAAAATGTGCAACATCATGTTAAGATTTTTGTTGAGTCAAATTAAATGGATTTAACGAATGGGATTTAGTTGTACTAATTTGAGAAGCTTTAGAATTCGATTGCGCTCCTTGAAAGTTTTAAGACTCAATTGCATTTTCACAATAAGTCTTGGGATTGTCTGTGCACTTATTTCTAAATCTTTTCACATCCTCTTCGAAAAAAGGAAAACACGAAAGAAGATGGATCACCTTGCCCTACCACTAAGGGTGTCCTACAAATAATGAGAAATCGATTAAATAATAAACTCTCCTGGAAAGAACGGGAACACGCGATGCATACTTGCAAGTGACCATAACTGATGGAAACATGTATAGCCCACAGAATCTTTTACCTTTTTCATTTTCTTCCCGATATGACTTAAATATTTTAGCTTTAATGTCCTTTCTCTATCAACCTATCTTTACGTTTACTCGATGTTCTTGTTGATTTTTAAATACTCATTTATTTTTTAAAATGCATGTAATATTTCAAACGATCGTCTTATATCAGCTTGCGTCAAATTTGCGCTCATAATCTTAGATGTAGCCTTTATCCCGAAATTTAACTCCTTAAACATTTAAATTTTCTTCTACTAAGTTTTTTGTAATAATGCATATCATGACTCATCTCATCCATTTTGAGAGAGCAATCAATACTCGGGAAGCTTCACCACTCTCTTGAAAGGTCGAAATCATTTCTATCAGAATAGTAAAAAGCAATTACCAAATAGCTGCTAATCATTCTAACCTGGTGGGCTAAACATTTTTCTCGAAAATCAATGCTATAGCCGCCAAAATAGTGCGCTAAATCCTACTCTCACAATAATATTGTGGGTGGCCCCACCTACCCTTCTTTGAAAATCATAAAATTGGGACTTAGCTAATGTGATTTCACGTGACTTTGACAATTGTGGTTCACTTTCATGAATACTTTCATGAACAAGGTGATGTGATTTATTGGCACAAAGAACGAGTTCCGTCTCAATGGTACACGTAATGGCAAAATAGTTATCCTAGTGGCTGGTGCGGATGGCATTCATGCAGAAAGAAAGGTGAAGAGCACGAATATGTGTGTCGCAATGATAATTTAAGCTCAGTCTGCCCAAGCTTCAAATGGGGAACAACGCAGCCGCCAAGGTTCCTGAAAAATGAACAATTGAATTGAATTTTAGCTCTGACCAAAAGTTAAAATTCATGAAGAAGATGCCATGTCAACGCCACTCTCTTCGAAAAACAATAAAATGTGCAACATCATGTTAAGATTTTTGTTGAGTGAAATTAAATGGATTTAACGAAGGGGATATAGTTGTACTAATTTGAGAAGCTTTAGAATTTGATTGCGCTCCTTGAAAGTTTTAAGACTCAATTGCATTTTCACAATAAGTCTTGGGACTGTCTGTGCACTTATTTCTAAATTTTTTCACATCCTCTTGGAAAAAAGGAAAAAACGAAAGAAAATGGATCATCTTGCCCTACCACTAAGGGTGTCCTACAAATAATGAGAAATCGATTAAATAAAACACTTTCCTGGAAAGAAAGGGAACGCATGATGCACACTTCAGAGTGACCATAACTGAAGGAATCATGTATAGCCCACAGAATCTTTTACCTTTTTCATTTTCTTCCCGATATGAATTAAATATTTTAGCTTTAATGTCCTTTCTCTATCAACCTATCTTTACGTTTACTCGACGTTCTTGTTGATTTTTGAATACTCATTTATTTTTAAAAATGCATGTAATATTTCAAACGATCGTCTTATATCAGCTTGCGTCAAATTTGTGCTCATAATCTTAGATGTAGCCTTTATCCCGAAATGTAACTCCTTAAACATTTAAATTTTCTTCTACTAAGTTTTTGTAATAATGCATATGATGACTCATCTCATCCATTTTGAGAGAGCAATCAATACTCGGGAAGCTTCACCACTCTCTTGAAAGGTCGAAATCATTTCTATCAGAATAGTAAAAAGCAATTAGCAAATTGCTGCTAATCATTCTAACCTGGTGGGCTAATCATTTTTCTCGAAAATCAATGCTATAGCCACCAAAATAGTGCGCTAAATCCTACTCTTACAATAATATTGTGGGTGGCCCAAGCTTCTCATGGGGAACGACGTAGTGGTCAAGGTTCTTGAAAAATGAACAATTGAATTGAATTTTAGCTCTAACCAAAAGTTAAAATTCATGAAGAAGATGCCATGTCAACGCCACTCTCTTCGAAAAACAATAAAATGTGCAACATCATGTTAAGATTTTTGTTGAGTCTAATTAAATGGATTTAACGAATGGGATTTAGTTGTACTAATTTGAGAAGCTTTAGAATTTGATTGCCCTCCTTGAAAGTTTTAAGACTCAATTGCATTTTCAGGAGAATGAAAAAGAACCTCACGGGAATTTCCTTACAAATAAAATTACGTTAGTAACTTGAATTTGAGAGAATATAATTGAAAGAGAGCGATTTATATTGAGCTACCTTGAATAAAATAATAGTAAAATGAGCCCCTATATAAGAAGGATTTTTGTTTTTCAATTTGAAAGGTCGGAGTTGCCATTCGAAAGGGCACAAAATCCCCCCAAAGTGTTGGCTCAGCCTCTGGAGAGGACAAAAATTCCCTTTAATGGGGGTAGCACACCCCTTTAAATTGCTAAACAGACCCTTTGAAAGGCCTGGGCAGCCCTGCATAGGGTCAAGGCGGGCGTTTACACGGGAGAGCTGCGAATGGTAATCGACCCAAAGCGCCTGCCAATATAGATAATTTTTTTTTTCTAAATGATATATTGTATTTATTATTTATTTTTAGCACCTCTACCAAGAATATCCTGGTAATACGAACATTCTAAAGCATTTTACACGGCGATTCAGGTAACACTCTAAATCATGAGTTCTGCAACCTATTACGATTCACTAATAATGACGCGGTCTCTCACTATACTTTCCTCCTTACAAAATTCTTTTACACAACTACAAGTAAAAATCCTTGTAACTATCAATCAACACATGCTTCATCGTCTTACCCATCAAAGCTCCTAATTGCCTATTCATGACAACAACATCGAATTTGTGCCTCAACACAAATACACTAATCTTTCTCAGGTAGTTGTGCATGATCTTAGCACTCTTCTTTGAAGAAAACTGCAATAGCTTGCAAAATCTACTCGAGTCAATTCTACAATCTCTATGGTTTCTCACAATCATATTGAATTGCATTTTCATTGTTTTCCGCACTTACGGCGCTCGCATTTATTTAGTTACTTTGCAACATAACTACATAATAGATTCTTTTCACTTAGAACCTTCAAGCTTCTCTCACTATTGTGCCTAAAATACATATGCTAGAATTTTGTCTCTTGAACAAATGCATTCAATGTCTCCACAATAAAATTCATCACCATCTCCCCTTAGAGTTCATACATACCACATTGCTTGACTCCTCTTATTATCACCAAGGCACCTAAAACAAACTTCGGGGCTCTGTTCTCAAATAATGCCAACACCTAGGGACAAATGAGGGTGATATTTGGCAGCGGTGTTGGTGGATGAAGGTGGAGAAGAAGGAAAATGCCGGGTCGATGAAGAAGAAGATGCCACGTCAGTGCCTCTCTCTTAAAAAAATAATAAAAAAATGTCACATTGGACGACACATACCTTAAAAAGGTAATAAAATACCATGTCAGTATTTTCGGTGAGTCAAATGAAATGAAGTTAATGAAAGGAATTAGTTGCACTAATTTAATAAGTGTTAGAATTTGATTGTACATTTTGAAAATTTTAAGATTTAATTGCACTTTGACTTTTTGTGAACTTATTACTATATTCTAAAGAGCATGAGATGTTTAAAAATGACAAACAAATGTCAACAAAATATATCTTAAAATGTGACGCATCCTAAAATTTAAACTTCTTGATGTTGTAAAAATATGCTTTGCAATGGTAACATTAGTTAAAAAAATATTTGAAAATATAAAAAATGCCATAAGGCCAACAAATGATTTATATTCTTTTTAGTGTGTGGACGAAGTCTATTTGGATACACTTGGTATCAATCGGTTTTGCGTCGATCACTTTATAGAATTCGTCCAAATTTGCCTTATTTTCTAACCTACTTCCCCCACACCACACCCCCCCCACCCCCCCCTTCTTCAAGGCCGTGTTTTGTGACCTGCCTTTTGTCGAAACAGATAGCGGAATCCAGAAGTCTTCTGCACTGTTTTCATTCCACGTTCCCACTTGACTCCCCGTCAATCTCACAGGGTCTTTCCACAACTGTTTATAAAGTCTTCGTACCGAGAATCGATGGGTTGATTGGATGATTGTGTCGTTGAAATTTCCATAATGTTACTGTTTTAGGGAGGCCCTTCGTTTGGAGTAAACCACGCTGCCAAAGTCGACTTTACCCAAGGAAAACAAAAACGTAGAGAGGAGTTCATTTGGCCCATTTACCGTACAGAATCACGAGGAAGAGAAACAGAGCTGGTGGACTTCAGGAGCGTCTTGGACACTGAGCGAAATTTTGAAGTCCCCCTCGAGGTTTCTTTTCTACGTTCCCACTCTACTTCCTATTAATCTCACATGGTCTTTCCTGTTACTGAACCCTCACCACAGATTACTAAGAGTTCCCGACGTTATGTCATGCTATGGCAGCATGAGACAGCTTTCTCTTCGGCTTTTCAACCTTGTTAGCTCCAGGTCTTCTTCTTGCTCTTCAACGATACCACTAGGAGGAAGTGTCCTGGACAGTGACAGCGCACTTCAGGAGTCTCCGACACGGTTTCTTTTCCACGTTCCAACCTTGTTTCTCACTGATGGCGCATGTCTTTTTCCACAATTTTCTCGAAAGTCTAAATTCCTAATAAACGCTACCATTCACGGTCAAAAGTCCCCAAAGTGAGTTCCTGTAAAAGGAAAAACGAAAAGAAAGATGAGGCCAATTATTTGGCATAACGAGGAGGAGATATAGAATAATGTAAAATTATTTGAAAACATTTTCCTCCTTCGTAAATTATGACTATTGACGCCGTAAAAGACATTAAAAACCTAAATTATTAAAGAACAATGTAAAATTACTTGAACTCCTTACTAAATAGTTGTTTAATGTTGTTGACGCCGTTTATTTTAAGGTTTTCTCTATATAAAAAAAATTATAAATAGTATATTAGATAATATATATAGACCGATCGGAAATTCCGGAATTCTTAGGACTGAGGGCCAACCCGCATAGTGCTAGTCTAGGAATTCTAGGATCAAGGACCGACCCAGTCTCCTTGGGAATCGGACCAGGACCGGCAGGAATGGGTCGGTCCAAGGTCGGTCTAGGGTTGACCCTGGATCGATGCTCACCCCTAGCCATAAGTGTAAATCCGGCATCGTTTGCTAATTTGGGAGTTTTTATGATATAAAAATAATTTGAAACAAATGTGTGAGAATTACACCAGTTTGGAAAAATTTAGCTGGGAGAAAATGAAGAGGGTCAGAAAAACACGTGTTTTGTGCGGTATCCGATAGTTTGTATTTTGCGGGGGCAAATGAAAGATCGTTGTTGACTCAAACACAGTCAATGTTTGTCGTTTCTCGTTCGCTCGTGGGATCTTACCGAGATCGTTCCTCTTTTCTAGATTCCATCTCCACTCTATTTATGTGGGTTAGTCTCTCGAATTGCAGTACCAATCCATACTTGCGTGAGAGAAGAAGACGAACACGAAAAAGAAGGCGATGAGCGCCCAAGGAAAATCGGAGTCCATGCATTGCGGCATGCGCGCGGTGGGGATGCCGGCGGAGCCATATGAGCATCCCGCGAGCCAGCACGCCACCACGCAGGTCGCCAACGAGGCTCAGCCAACAGGCTTTCACTCCAGCTACTTAAATGCCACCGCAAGTAGCTCGGTCTCTGGTTTCGTCAACCTCAACAAAAGCGGTGGCGAGAACAAGTATCTCAACGTCATTCCAGTGAATGCTTCCACACCGTCTGGCCTCCACATCGTTCCAGTGAATACTTCCTTGCTGTCTGGCTGGAGTGAGTCTGTTGAGGCGTATTTCGCCTTTGTAGTTATGTTATGGTTGATGTTTAGGCTTCATAATGGAGTTGATGGGACAAACGCTTTGCTGGTGTTTTCAGATCCGATAAACAAAGTGTGCGACAAGTTGAACCAGTGTGGGAAGAGGGTCGATGATGCTACCAAAAAAGCAGAGGCGCTCGTTGACAATGTCTGGCATCACCGTGAGTTTTCTCTACATTTTTTCTAGCTAAACATGTCTATATAATCAAATGGAAACGTTTTGGATTGATTTGTTCTAGCTAATTATGATCCTATAATCTGATAGAAACATTTTGGATTTATTCGTGGAGAAGTATCTGATTGATGATTGCTTGCTTGCATATATTTCTTCTCTTTTTCTGCAATATATGTGAAGGCTATTGATGTAAATATTCAATCCAAAGAGCTTGGCAATTACCACCTAGGAACAAATATATGTGGACGCTATTGATAAGTCATAGGCTTATATTGCAATCACCCCCTCAGAATAGAGATACATGCGTCATAATCTGTGTATTCCACCTGCCAATTAATAGTTGAGTGGATCAAGTCCTGTGATTATTTATCTAGAGAAGCTCCAACTTTGATGTGCGGTGCTATCTTCAGTGCTTATACTTTTGGCAATCTATGTCAATTTCTACCTATAACAAATTGCCAAATGCATAACATGGCACTTCCGTGGAGAACATGGCTTGTTTTCCATCATTTTCTATGGCTATCAGGACCCTCAGGCTCTTTGCGTGGCTGAACGTTGGCCCGACTTCTTTTTCGCTGGAAAGAAGAAAAAAATTAGCTTTGTCCTGTAAGAGCAAGCACTGCAGCAGTTGCATAAGTTTGGCTTTGGCTTGTTGTCAGTTTCTTTTGTTTATTTGTGAGAGACAAAGCCCATGATTTCTTTCATTCTCGTCTCCTCAAGGTTTCTATTCGATTGAAATGTGATGTCAAGGACTCTATTCTTGCCGGACCTCAACTAATGGGTTATCGTTCTATGTTTGTTTTTCGAAACAGTTAAAACTAGCCATAGCATCACAGATGCAGCAATGGCTCGACTTGCCCAGGGGAGGAAAATGCTCAAAGAGGGGGGACGGGATAAGATTTTTGAACGTACTTTTGAAATTCTGCCGGGAGAGAAGCTTCTGAAAGCATATGCTTGCTATCTATCCACTTCCTCCGGCCTTGTCATTGGGACACTTTATTTGTCTACTAAGAGACTGGTCTTCCATGGGGATGAGCCTATTTGCCATTACGCTCCCTCAGGGCAGCAAGAGTGGGTGTATTACAAGGTAACCTTTTCCAATCTTCCTGTAATTGCATTTACTCTAGAATACCAGTACAAATTGTTATGCACTGAGCTTTCGTTAGAATCATGATAAGTTTTTTATGCATTACAAATTCATAACCTGAGTTATTGTTGTCGAATTGTCTATTGTGACTAGCCTGCTGATTTTATAGTCGAAATTCAGGAGAACCTTCACCGGAAAGAGCCTGCATTTACTCATCATCCGTACTACTACACTGAGCCTTGGATCATTCTTCTCGTCATCTTTTTTTTTATCTAAGCATGAAGCATCTTAATGTAGTGAAACATACCTTCGAAATAGTTTGTCAAGTTTTGCTAAGCTAAAATCCGACCATCAGTTTTTAATGTGCTTTCATCCTGATGGCTACCTAGGTGCCACTGCTGCTCGATCAGTTGAGCTTTGTTAGTCGTTCTTCAAAAGGGTTGGATAATTCTGAAAAGTACATCCAGGTCGTTACGAGGGATGGTTATGAATTCTGGTTCATGGGTTTCGTATCGTATGATAAGGCTCTCAAGAACATAAATGAGGCTTTACAGCACAATCGTGAGAATAACACGGCTGGAAAAAAACAAGGACGATCAGTGGCCAAAGTGGGGAAGTGATATTCAATTGTACTTGAATAATTTTGGTGTGTTGGTGTGGGTGTGTGACTGCTACAGATAATGCTTCGACATGATCTAATCGATGAAAGGGAAGCATTTCATTTCAGTAAACTTCAGTTGAATATAATTGGTCCAATTTGTTACCATATTAAAATTCCCCAGAAAGTAGGCATTAATATTCCATCGTTCCGAATTTTTATATTGTTTATAATTTATTTAGTCACTATATGATTAATTATCAATTGTGAAATCTTCCGACGTTGTGGGGTTTAATTATGTTCCTGAGTAAGGAATGAAAGAAATAATTTTTGGAACATTTTCTTGTTAAGAAATTAATTAATTCCTTATGATTTTTAAATATAATTAATGTGGTTACTTAGCCAATGTGTTTACAAGAGTCAATTGATCATGTCCGTTTACATTAAAGATGAGATTACATAGGATTTTGACACGTGAAACAACCATTGAAGCCTATTTTACTATGCTCTTGTACTATATATAGATATTAGATATTAGTTTAAGAACTCTATTCTTTATTATTAATTCAGAAACTTTGCGGAACGTCATCAAAGTGACAAGAAACACTTCCAATGCCTGTACCTAATAGGATAAGAGAAGCTAATGCGTGCATATAATATTGCCTGGGTTTATATTGTCTGTGATTAAACAATAAACGGTATCAATGGTAGTCCTTACATAAGAAGAGAATGAGGGGGAAGATATTGTCAACTATTCCAAGTTCGACTACTCAAGGATTAAAGTTTAGTCAAGGTCGCAGAGGCGTGCGCCTCTCCTAATTTATATTGGTAAGCTCCACGTCTACCGCTCTGGGCACCCCCCTTCTACACGATCGGGAAGTCCTTGCTCAGTAGATGGCGTGCCTTGCTCATTGGTGAAGACGTCGTTGTTTTGGCTGGAGTCGCTCGACAGAATTGGAGCGAAATGAGTGTTTTCTAAAGTTTCAACAGCTGCAATCTCATTGCCGCCATCATTCATAACTCCATCCCTAAATCTGCCTTTCCTAAAAGTATGGGAATTGGCATCTCTTTGGTGAAATCTTCTTCCTAATTCAACAGTCTTCTCCCACAATGAACCCGAAGAACTTGTTACTTCCTGCCAATTTCTTTTAATGAACATAACCATGAAAATGAGGAGAGCAGAAATTGCAGCAGCTCCAGCAATCAGAAATAGACCCCAAAAACTGTCAAGACCTAGGCTGTCGGATGAAACCGAGGAATTTGAATTCTGGCAGTTGGTTTTGGATGTAAGCCACGCATTTTCAATTTCTTTCATTTGAGGCCCTTCAGTCACATTGAGGATTGCTCGCGAAATATCCGGTACCAGTGGAGACCCTTTGGGGAAAACCTGTAAACCGAAAAGAGCTGAACATGAGATTTTTTTCAATCAAAGTATTAACTACTAAACCTAATAATTGCAAATTTGGTTTCCTCTTTTAGGTAGAATTGAGGGATCGAGGACTGTACAAAGCCAAATCCAGCAGTTTTGAATGCTGGAATCATGGTATATTTGTTGCAATATTCTGAAAGTATAAGTTTAAGGTAGGGGACTTCATGGAATGCTGCTGCAATCCCTCCTTTTGCACTTCCATTGGAAAGAAGCGCATCGCATTCTTCAGGAGACCGATAAGATATAAGTCTTGAATCATCGAATTTCATTTGCTTTAGCATTCCATAAGCAAAAGAGCCATGTTGGTAACCCACGTTTTTTCCACTTTTCAAGAGTTGATCCACATCAGTCATAGTTGGTTGAAGATTTTGCACCACCAAAAGAGAGCTCAAGCTTGCCGTATAACTTTGCGTTAGTATAAGTACCACGAAAACCCACACAATCACAACAAATCGTGCTAAGTTGCTAAGCACTTTCTCCCCTGCAATCCAAATTAAGGCAAACTACATAAATTCTCCTACAATAATAAGTGAATTTCAATGTTCGATTTATCTATTAAAGTGAAAGGTGATTACTTTGCGCAAAGACCACGGTTGAAAAGGAGAACCAGAAGCTCGTGCCAACTTGATGTGTGGCTGGACCCCTGAAGTCTTCGTTAATCCGATGTTCGAGAGTCCATACAACCACTGCTATAAACACAAAAAAGCATACAGTGGTGAGCCAAAGGTCCCAAGTGAGCGGCTTCAAGAAAACCCAAGCCTTCTTGCTCGTGTCGTGCTTGTATGGCACGAGCATTGCACCCCCTGATTCAGTGTATGGTAAGGTGAAATCCACATACAATGATCTATTTGCTATGATTGTTGTATCACCCACCACTGCATCATAATTCTGTTTCAATAAAAGGAACGGAAATGTTTTCTTTGTCAACAATATTATAGCATAGTAATTTTCAACATGTATTCCAACAAAATCAAGCACTTGCAATGAGCTCACCTGGTAAAATACTTGATCGATCATGTCATTGTAACTACCAGCGCTACTTCCATTAGGCAAGGCAAATGGAATAAGGTCATAAGCCACGGCATAAGGCAATTTTTCTATGACGGCTTGAAAGATGTCAATACAATAGCCAGTGACTCGGGATGTGTTTGTGCTAGGATCTCGAGTCACCTTCACGAATTGATTAAAACCGTTCTTTACGGGAACTAAGATTTTCAACCTCTTTCCATTTGTGGGAATCTCCCAACCCTTAGGAACATAGGTTGAATCTCCCGGCCATATTATTGATCTGAGATTGCTTTTCAAAGTGGAATATTTGCTTGTGTTGACTGAACTCAAATCTCTTTGCAGCCCATTGTCTAGCGTCCAAAACCCGATCCCTCTTGCTGCATTTCCATTGATATTAACAATCTGGAACGCTGACGATTCTAGTTGCCCATCAACTAGGCCAAAATTTCCAGCAAGGCCTGTAAATGTCGTATTGGCTAGTCCTTGGAGAAGTTTATGACCATTTTGAGATATCCCAATATTGTCGAGATCTGTCGCACCTGTTGAAGCCTTCAACATCTGGAAGGTAGAATTGGCCGCACCCATTTCCTCGACAGCCATTGCTAGAGCCCGAGCAGCGTCATAAGCCCAATACCCGAAAATGTTCAACGTAGGATTAAGGATGGATGGATTGTCTTGTTGGAATTTCATCTTCCATCGGACCATGAAATTGTCCAGGTTTGGCGTGTCTGGGATATAAGTCTTTATGCCTAGTACTCCTTGCATCGAACTAGCGACAACAGATGAATCTACAGAACTTAATAGGTTAGTGATTCCATTAGTCAAGATCCACACGTAACCTTCGCTCATCATTCCTACCTCTTTTGCTTTGGCCAATAGTCGAGAACCGAGAGCAGGTAACATGTGCACGATGAACACCCTCGTTTGCATCGTCATTAACTTGTAGAGTTCCTGTAGGATTTGATCGTCCGTGGCCGATGGAGGAATAAGACTCCTATAGGGCACTCGAGTGTCGACTTCTTCCAAAGCATCTGCAAGAGAAGGTATGATGCCTTCTCCAAACTGATTGTCCACATATATGAGGACCAATTCTTTCCAGCCAAAAGCTTGGATGACCGCACTTATGGCATTCACTTGGGACGAGTCATTTTGTGTGGCTCTAATGAAGTAAGGACTCCGAATCGAACTGAGGGATGGACTAGTAGCAGAGAAAGAGATGATGGGCACATGAGACTTGTTTCCAAGGTCAATGATGAAGTCTGCTTGCATGGAACCTATAGGGCCTATTATGGCTTGGACTTGCTTATTCTTTATCAAATCAAGTGCTGCAAGGGTGAACCAGAAAGACGGTGTAACAATACGGCAGATTATGGAAATTCTATTGGGAAAGGCATAGTATCGATCAGAAAAGTCAATGAAAACTTGATGCAGTATTATAGCAGTAGAAACATTTAAGAAAAAAGGAAAATAGGAGTTTTAAGTTGTAAAAAAAATTGTACTTGATATTATTTAAAGATATAATCCTTTGACCATATTGTAGGCATTTAGTTGTCGCCTTTAGAACAAAATAAAATTAAAAAAAGTGCATAAATTGGCTCAGAACGATCGACTTGATTCTTCTCCATCGATGAGTCGGCCTCTTTACCTCATGGCATAAACAAATCGCACTATAGAATCCAAGCTTCACATTTCAATTCTATGGCTTTAGTGAGGTCAGACCTTTTTTATGCTGTATTATATGGATTCTGTCAACATTCATATTAAACAGCTTTCATGTCTTGAAAATTATTTGGTCGATCTTGAAACTAAAATGTTTTTTTATTTCTCTATTAATAATACAACTTCTATGGAATTAATTAATCACTAACTCAACTAGACACGACTTGTTATTATGATATTTGGTTCAACTAGAGAAATAATCAGCACAATCGTGTAGAGATATGTACCCCATCAATATTCTCCCAAAAAAAAAGAATTTGAAATCATCTCTATCAATCGTCCACGCTAAAATGACTATTTTCTAATCTGAAAGGCAAAATAATTTTATGCTCTTCTCTGAAAAATGTTGGTGTGTAGCATGCGTCTTTCATGAGACATTTGTAACAAGATTCATCTATCATTTACACGCAGACATAACTTTATAGAGTTATGGCACATTTATAGCTGGACAAGAGTCATGAGAGAGCTACATATTCATCAAAGTCGTACAAAAATAAACAGAAGAGTTACGACCCCATAAACACGTTCAAATTTTGACTTCAACTCAATCAATTCTATCCAAGTCGCCTTCTTTTGACTAGTGCTTTACCTGCCAGTGGTCCATTGGCGACTTTTCACGATGACTTAAACAACAACAGTCTTTTCTTTGCGGATCGTTTTTTAATGATCTTATTCTCAAAACGATCATCTTTCGGTAATTTTAGGGACAGCTAAACGATTTGGCAATAAGAACTTATTTTCAAAGTAGACGGTGATTGGCCCGGTTTAATTCACGAACGACATTTTTCAAAACAAGTTCTAGGATACATCTTTCGTTATCTACATTTCTCCGCATATTTTCTTGTCACGGGGCAAAGTAATCTCTTATATATTCTCCACGCGAAAAGGCTGAAAAAAAAAAAAAAAACTCTGCGGAATTCACGTCGAAAGACAAAAATAATTTTCCCCGTTATAACTTTTGAAGCGAAAGCATCATCCTTTTGGACATTTCGACTTTGTCATTCGTAGAAGTTCCAGTAATACTATTTCAAAGGTGCTGCACCCCAAAACACGAAACCCCATGAAAAAAGTTTTAGCAGATTAGAGATTTTCGATTTGTTTCCATTATATCATAGCAATATCATTACTCCAAGGAAGGAATAAATAAATAAATTGTTCCACGGTCAAATGTTACGCTCGGAGACTATGAATCCTCTCAAGCTAAGCGGTCAAGCTGTCAGTCCAATATGACTGCAAGACTTGGGGGGATTATATTGACATATTTCTAAATTCGAGACCCTCCTCATTCTCAGTGTGAAAGAGATCGAATGGAATCTTAAGTACCAACTTGATGTTATCTTTGATTTAGAACCGACTTGAAAATAATGCTCGAAAATTTAACTGAGAACTCTTTTGAAATTTTAAATAAATAGAGTCTGAAATGTCCATGTGATTGGCAAATACGTCATTACGGACATTAATTGGTTCTATCTTGAATAATACAAACAGTTGCATAAAATACTTTATCCTCTACCACAGGATGTGTATTAAACCAAAACCAAACCACTTCCAAGTTCAAGCAGAGATTAAACCCATAAATGTTCGGTAAAAAGAAAGATTAATCAAACAAACTTCCACGCGATCAATAGAAGTACAAAAGTCTAAACCCAAAAACTGATGCCGTCATATAATTCTGGACGAGCATGATGAGCAATCAGTGCATTAGAGAGAGAGAGAACCTGCAGCAGCAGCAGCAACCTCATCTTGTTTGGAATCTCTAACGTTGAGGACGAGCCTGGTCTTGTAGGAAGGGTTTGAACTATAAAAGTCGGAGAGAGACATTTTAATGCAGCTCAATCCCATCTTACCCACCCACTTCTCCAGATCAAGTACCACCCCAACATTCACCGGGATCGTTGTTGCATTGTTGCTGTTACTGCTTTGCGCCACAGCGACCCAAGGGCCTTCACAGAAGGTCGCGAGGATTGCAAAAAAGGAGAGAGTCATAAAGAGGAGCTTTTCAGCATCGAAGGAAATTCTTGCTGGAAACATTGGAAAGTGTCTTGCGAAAAGGCAAGTGTGAGTTTGTAAGAGAGG
This sequence comes from Eucalyptus marginata, assembly GCA_014182565.1. Taxonomy (NCBI): domain Eukaryota; kingdom Viridiplantae; phylum Streptophyta; class Magnoliopsida; order Myrtales; family Myrtaceae; genus Eucalyptus; species Eucalyptus marginata. The sequence continues at coordinate 19,972,957 of CM024587.1, forward strand.
AGAAAGAGAAAGATACTCTGAGGACATGCCGACGCTGAAGACGTATTTATATTGTGGTAGAGCTTTGAAAAGTAAGACGATGCATTAACAGCTTCCATTCAAGGATTGCTCGACGTGGGCGGGACCCATCTGGGATTGCTTGACCTCCGGCGGTACCAACACTTCATCTTTTCTTTTTCCCAAGTCATTATTTAGGATAAAGAATATCAGAAATTCTTTAACCCCAGGATTGTTTATATCGTCGTTTTTTCCCTGTTATTTCCATCTTGCTTTAAAAAACTGATGATGGAACTGGGTTTGAGTACTAGAGACGCATCGAATTTTAAAGACTAAGAAATGTAGAGTCGCCGATATGATGTACATGCGACTCACCGTTTAGTGACTTGTTTATGTATTTTCTAAGGCCAATATGGAGGAAGATGTCGTAGATAGAGACTACTTGAGATGGAGTTAATCCAACATGCATAAGCTCTTGTAAGGTAGGACATGATTGCGCACGAACAAGAAGATGAAATTACCCGATGGTTCAACTACGTTTGAATTGAACTTTCAAGCAATTTATAATTTTTATTAACGTCATTTCCCTGGTCCAGCTTCTTCGTTACGTAAACCGAATAATCAACCCTCTTTTTCTGCGGAAAAAGAGAGGTCAAGAGCTCCGACTTTGACTTTCCTCAGGAGGGTAAAGTGGGTCATTTGAGAACCGTGCACGGTGGAACCAGATTCAACAAGAATCTAAAATAAAAGTTAGTTCAAGCCCAGTTAATTCTCGTAAATGAATTTGTACATAAAAAAAGAAATTCTTGTCAGCTGAACTCTGAATAATAATCAACAAAGTTATCACCTTCTAGAATAAATTTTGTATTTATATTAAATAAATCCTCAATAACCCTAATCCATAGATGATAGACGAAACTAACACAAAAATATCAAGTCGACTAAAATTATGCGAAGATATAAGATTCAATGTCGAAATCTAATGAGCTCACCAAATTAGCATTACAGGCCCAGCGGAACCTTCTAAATAAATAATTTATAACCTCCTTACGAGTTTCGTCATTTTGGGTGCTCCGGAAAATCTTTAGGACCCACTTCTGATATAAAACCGGTAAACCCTTGTCTCATATAGCTAGTAAGAACATATAGACCAAGCTCATTTAGATCGTACATCATGTTGGTCCTAAGGTATGACCCGAATAATTAATGTTTCAGTGATTTGGTGGAGATGATTTACAGCCATTCAATAGCTTCTCCTTAGAGAAAAAATATATTGCATGGTCAAATAGAACATGCAGACTAAGTTCATCTAGACCCTTGGTCACATGACTCTTATGTTCAAATCCAATTAATTAATAAATCATATAACATTATAACACGTACAAGTTGTGCAATAACTTTTTTTTTTTTTTTAATCTTAGGGGATAAAAAAATGCGACATGTATACACCTATAGGTAACCCTAAGAATTCCACATGAGACGGTCTAGTTTGCTTGTCTTATTTTTTCTGAAAATCAGAGAAAGGTCGCTGTTTGCGGGAATAGGACATCTTTGATTAAACGTAGAAATTTGTCTTTGTCCACCTCGTTTACCTTGACCAATTCAACAATAAAACTACACACAGGGCAATTTTTAACCCTCATGATTAATTCCTCCCCCGCGGACGCAAACCTGCTTGAATTCAATCATGAAGTACCTAAAGACCAGTCATACGGTAGATTCAATTGGCACGTCAAGTTGTATTTTTTTTATAACTCAACACACTACTCAAGTTGAAGTTGAAGAGATAACTCGGATACATCGTATTGAATGGAAACCTTTGAGCTTATAAAAAGAAATAAACGAAAGCAGATGACGAAGTAGGTCTAGATCCAAACTTTATCACCTAATTACGCCAAATATCACTAAGAATGAAACCCACGTATGATTATGGCTTAACAACATAGTAAGCTCGTCGAATCTTAGTGCAGATTAAGGAATTTTACCACTACTACTAGGTGTAACTGATCTTCCCAACTTCCTTTGAAGTTTAGTACACAAGCTCTTAGCATGTCCTCGAGGGTTTGAATTGTCCTCTCAGACTAGCCATCCGTCTGAGGATGATATGCCATACTGTACTGTAGCTTGGTACCTAAGGCACTCTGTAAGCGTTTCCAAAAAGCGGTAGTAAACCTCGGGTCTCTATCTGAAGTTATTGTAACTAGGACTCCATGCATACGAACTACTTGACATACATACAGATCTGTGTGTCTATTCAAGCTAAGGTCCTTTCGAACTGCAATAAAGTGAGCCGACTTTGTCAGTCTGTCGACTACTACCCAAATCGAATCATTTCCTCTTTGACTCCTCGGTAGTCCAATCACAAAATCCATCATGATATGTTCCCATTTCCATTCTGGGATCTTGAGAAGTTGCAGAAGTCCTCCCGGCTTGCAATGTTGAGCTTTGACTTGCTGACATGTTAAACACTTGGTGACATGTTTGGTGATGTCTGCCTTCATACCTGACCACCAATAGTGTTGACACATATTTTGATACATCTCGGTACTACCAGGATGGATGTTGTAGCTGCTACGATGTGCTTCTTATAAAATATCCTCTCTAAGCTCCACATCGTCAGGCACAACCAATCGTCCTCGGAACCTCAATGTTCCATCATCAGAAATCTGAAAGTTAGCTTTTCTTTTCTCAGTGTCCTCTTGAAGAATTTTTTGCACATCTGGATTGTCGGTTAGAGTAACTTGATTCTGATCTAGACATCTGGTTCAATTCTGAGGGTGGCCATAAGACCTAAAAGGTGGCCTACCTCAAACTTGAATACTGAATCTCGAGCTCTTTCGATTAGATTCCACTCCTTCATTAATATATGAGCAACTGAAGACTTCGACTCATAGCATCGGTCACCTTGTTCACCTTTCCTAGGTGATATAAGATATCACAGTCGTAGTCCTTTAGTAATTCCATCCATTGGCATTGTCTCATGTTCAACTCTTTCTGAGAGAATAGGTACTTGAGACTTTGATGGTTCGTGAAGATCTGGAATTTTTCTCTGCACAAATAGTGTCTCCAAATCTTCAGGGCAAAGATAATTGCCGCAAGTTCTAAGTCATGCGTTAGATAGTTTTGTTCATGAGGCCTCAACTGACGGGAGGTGTATGTAACAACTCTGCCATGTTGCATCAGCACGCAACCCAATCCTTTAAATGACGTATCACTTGAATCCTCCAGGACCAGATGGAATCGTCAGCACAGGTGCGGTAGTCAGCTTTTCCTTCAGCTCTTGGAAACTACTCTCGCCCTTGTCTGTCCATACAAATTTTTCTTCTTTCTTTAAGAGTTTTGTCAGTGGTGACGCTAATGATGAGAACCCTTCCACAAACCTTCTGTAATAACCTGCCAAACCCAAAAAACTTCTAATTTCTGTCATTGTAATCGGTCTTGGCCAGTTGATCACTGCTTCAATCTTGCTTGGGTCCATAGAGATTCCTTCGCCTGAAATTGTGTGACCTAAGAAAGCAACACGAGTTAACCAAAACTCGCACTTGCTGAACTTGGCGTATAGCTGATGGACTCTCAGTATCTACAACACTAATCTCAGATGATTCTCGTGTTCTTCCTCACTTCTGGAATACACTAGAATATCATCGATGAACACGATCACAAACTGATCTAGATATTCCTTGAATACTCGGTTCATCAAGTCCATGAAGGTGGTGGGAGCATTCGTCAATCCGAATGGCATCACTGTGAACTCATAGTGATTATACCGAGTACGAAATGCTGACTTAGAAACATCTTCCTTCCTAATTCTCAGCTGATGATATCCTATCCTCAAGTCGATCTTCAAAATATCGACGCTCCTTGCAACTGATCGAACAAGTCATCGATCCTCGGGAGTGGATACTTGTTCTTGATCGTTACCCAATTGAGTTACCGATAGTCGATGCATAAGCGCAACGATCTATCTTTCTTCTTTACAAACAGAACTAGTGCTCCCCAAGGTAATGCACTGGGATGAATAAATCCCTTATTCAGTAGTTATTGCATCTGCACCTTCAATTCCTTCAACTCAGATAATGCCATCTAGTAAGGAGCCTTAGAGATTGGCTTTGTCCAGGTGCTAGCTCAATCACGGACTTAATTTCTCTCTTTGGTGGCAATCCTGGCAATTCCTTTGGAAAGACATCTGGAAATTCTTGCACCACAACAATGTCTTCCATTTTCAGCTCCACAACTGTCGTATCCACGATAGTTGCCAAGTAACCTTGACAACCCTCGTCTAATTGATGAGTTGCCTCTAGCGATGAGATCAGGACAATTGAGGGTCCTCCTCGATTCCCAACAAACTCGAAACTCTCACCCTCTGACGGGTTAAACTGAATCGCCTTGTGATAGTAGTCCATTATAGCTCGTTGCTTGGTGAGCCAGTCCATGCCAATTATCAAGTCAAAGTCATACATGGCTAGGACTAACAAGTCTATTTTCCCCACTTGCTCACCAATCGCTAACTTGCAACCAGAACAACCAAAAACAGCAATAACTTTATCCTTCAATGGTGTAGATATGCAAACTGCTGACTCTAACAATATAAGACTTAATCTTAACAACTTAACATACTGCTCGGCAATAAAAGAATGAGTTGCTCCTAAGTCGAATAAAGCGTAAGCAGGATGGTCATTCAACAAAACCATACCTGTGATCATGTTAGGCGCAGCCTCTGCCTAACCCTGTGTAATGGCATACACCGTGCCCTAAACTAGAGGTCTCAGTTGTCCTCCCTGTGGCGCATTTAGAGGCGCATACCCTCTGATCTGTCTCATAGGTGGCGGCAGCGGCAACTACAGTTGTCCTCTTGGTCTATTGGGACAATCTCTGGTTCTGTGACCCTGCTGGCCACATTCAAAACAGGCACCCGTCTTTCGGGGCACTGATTCACAGCATGTCGTCTTCCACAAAGGCAACACATCTCGATCGGGCTTGGTCCAGATTTGCCAACTCCACCCTTCTTGTTAGGTAGGATTTGGAATCTACTTCCAGGCATGGGCTTCTTTCCCTGGTGAATTCCTTCTTGATGTGAAGTAAACCTCGATCCTGACGAGGTGACTCGCTCAATCGGGCTCCTTTCAAGTAGTTGTGCTCGATGATAGATTTCTTGGTAATTGACTAAATCGAATGGCACCAGTAGTTGCTTCAACTCTTATCGAAGGCCATTCTTGAACCTTCGAGCCTTCTCCTCAAGGTCTTCAATCAGTCTTGGAGCATACTGAGATAGCTCGCAAACTTAACTCCATATTGGTCAACAGTCATTGACCCCTGACAGAGATGCGGAAATTCTTCTATCTTCTGCTATCTTGCATTCCTTGAAAAGTATTGCTCATTGAACACTCTGAGGAATGCATCCCAAAGCAAAGCCACTCCTTCAGGAAACACTATCTCTCTAGTGACTCTCCACTAGTTGTTGGCATTGCCTTGCAACTAATATACTACCAAGGTTACTATTTCTGCCTCTGTGCACATTAGGAGTGCAAAGGCCTTCTCCAAGTCCTGGATCCAAAGTGAAGCGGCCTCAGGGTCTGCAGTACCCAAAAATCTTGGCGGGTTCAGCTTCAAAAACTGCTCCACCAGCTTGTGGATTGGTCTTTCTCTCTGCACCTCTATGTTCTTAGTTGGAACATTGGCAGGTGTGGCAGCAGGTGCGGCGGTAGGTGCGGCGGTAGGTGCGGCAGCAACTGCAGCAGAAACGGCAGCATTGGCAACGGTAGTGGCGACGGCTTCAACAACGGCGGCACACACGATAGCTTGACTATGGGCTTACTGCCCCATCATCTCTTGCATGGCATCCAAAGCCTAAGTGATCCCAATGGTTCCTTGATCACCTGGGGCTACTACCCCAACACCAACAGGAGGTGGTGCTACACCACTGGCACTGGCCTATACCGGTGCCTTAGCTTTGCCTCCTCGGGTACCAACCCTGGTCGGCAATCTAACCCGAGCTGAAGGCCTAATAGTTCGCTTGCTCGGAGTTCTCTGCTCATACTCACTCATGGTTCAGCCTTTACATTGAAACCTATCTTCCAAATCCTCATTGGATTAGAAGATGAGCGATCCACACACGGCAAATAATTTTACCAATCTTTTATCACTGAAAGGCAGTAGCATGAATTTAAATGTCATTCCTACTACTATCCCATGGTCCATTGCACCTTATCACTCCAATCCCTAACCATTGCTCTGATACCACTTAAACGCGGATGTCACGCCCCGATCCTCGGGCACGCACCCATCCCTCATCTTGGTCGATAAGTAGCGACGTCCCAGGACGCATCGCCAACCCTTTTGTTTAATATTCACATTCGGAAGCATATAAAATAATACACAGACAATAAAATAATGGGATAGGAAAGTAGGACCAATTTTCCCAAAAGACCTTTTTATAAACACATAGGTTTATACACAAAAACCTACAAAAAGGAATCGGCTTTCAACAAAAGAGAAATGTCCTAGGACTAGCTAGTCGAACATGCTCGCCGATTCTCTAGGCTTCACCTTCTGAACTTCGGGCCTCGGGTCCCCCACCGCTGTCAACTAGGGGCCTGAAAATGGTTATGCAATAACTAGTAAGATAATGTCTCAGCAAGTTCAACCCCCTAAGACCCGATTAGTAAGAAAATATGCCTTGAGGGCTACTTAAGCACATCATGGGTCAGAGGACCTACCTTGGCCTCAGTTCCATCCTGCAATTCAGTATATATATCAAATATACACAATCACATCACTTCACCCAATCAGATCGAATTATCGATCAATCGACTCAGTCGAATACATGTCACCACGACCTTTTCCTGGTTGGTACATTCAATACTATCTATAAAGTCCTATTAATTCAGGACTGCTCACCCAAAGTTGAAAATAGATAGTATAGCTCGCCCAAAGCTGATAATATAGTATACAGTATATATACTCACCCAAAGCTGATAGATTAGGGCCCCCAGGCCATCATAGTATACTATACATGCTCGCCCAAAGCTAATAATTTAGGGCCCTCAGGCCAATATAGTATACCACTTTCACCATCTAACGACTCATCATTTTTATCATATCCGATAAAAATAGTCATGTGTGAGTACATGGTCGGCCTTAGCCAAAATACAATATTTTCACCCTTGAAAATTCCATCATTTATATGGTCCACTAAAATATTTTTGGCGTTGTAAACCGACGCTCGGTTAATTTCCAATCTGTTAATGAAATAATTGTTGACACCTAATTTTGGAAAAAATAAAATTGCATTTTGAACAAATAAAAGGAAAAATGAAAGAAAATGGGGGCAATTGATTTGATTGATTATGCATGGAAATTTGAAATTCGATGGGTATTCGGATTTTGTTAAATGCGGAAGCAATTGAATAAGGGGCAAGAATTTTTGTAAAATGGAAGGAATCAAGTAAAATCGAGCTGATTGCGAAATCACGTTCCGATTTGCAGGCTTGATTTAATGCAACAAGAAATGGCAACTTGGGAAATGCCATGTAAAGAGACCGTTTCGAATCACTATAAAAGAGAGGCTCACTTTTCATGACGGGGAGGAGAGCGGAGCTCACAAAGGAAAAAAATGGTGAGAAAACGTAGAGAGGTTCGATAGACAATCTCCCAAAGAGATATAGGGAGAGGCACACACCCTCAGGGATCTCGGACGATGGTGTAGTCTTCTTGACGATGCCCCATGTTCATCATGCTTCATGGATATTGACGACAAGCATAAAGCTAAGTTGAGCTTCTTCTTTTTTTTTTAAGTTTGATTGTGTGCAATTCCAATTTGCTATTCGCACTAAGGTGATTTTATTTTTGTTTCTTGCCTAGATTAAACTCCTACATCTCCGACGATAATTCCAGCAGCGAGACATCGAAGTGGCCAACGTACCTAAGCGCTAATTGCCATCCAGTGATTTCACTGTGATAAAACCGGGTTGTTTCTCTCCCTATTAAAGTTGTCCACTCCATATTTTTGGTATTTACTTTGTTTTGTTCTGATGTTGTGGTCACAGGCAATTCAATGCCGAACAAAAGACCACACAATTCCATATTCCACCATAATTGACAAGAGAGAGACGACAAGAGAAGGGGGATGTCCACTTAAAAAGTTCTCGGAGGAGACTAGCAAATGATCAAATCAAGAACTAGCCATATGCCCACCAATGCTGCTGCAATTCCCTTCCTTTAGTTTTATTTTTATTTCTTTCTTTTGCTTATTTTATGTTATTTTATTGTGTTTTAAATTTTGTTATTATTGTTTAAGTTAGAATATGGTTTGTCAATGTTAATATTTGTGCATTTTGTATGCATTATCCGTAGGGATTTTGTCCGAAATTAATGTAATTATTAATTTGATCCGAGAGACATCGGATCATTTTTTAATTATATTAATTTTTGGGCTTTTTGGTGAAATTTCAATTGTTAAATCACAATAATTATTTAATTTGGTCCATAAGACTTCGGATCAGATTTGTAATTGTTTTGATTTCCTTGTTGTGACAATTAGGGTTAGAATAACCGTTAATTTGACCTGTGAGACAATAGGTTATTTTTTCAATTATTTTAATCCTTTCTTGCTTTATTTTGTTGATAGTTTAGATTTAATATTTATTTAATAATTAATTAATAAAAAAAATCAAAATTCTGCATGAGCATATAGGTTTAGTAAATCGACATGTAGGATTAGGTTTTTGAAATTTTCGTCATCTAGTGATTGTTGCTAAGTTCATTGCTCGTCATTAGAACTAGGTCATTTGATTAAATTGCATATTTAATTGTTGCATTTCTTTAATTTCGAATTTCATGGAAAATACAAAAATTTAGAATAAATTCATTTCATGCTTTAGGATGAATTGCATGCTTATTCATGTTATATAGTTTAGGTCATATTGCCACGTCATATCATTTCATGTTAAATTAGTAGCATGCATTGCACGACTTTCATTAAATAAAGTGAAAACAAAAATTGAGTGATTGCTTATTAATTAGAAATCATATATAGGATTATTGATATGAATTCTGACCTAACAGCGCAGTTGCTTTCGTTGCTTCGAGGTAAGTCCTGCATTATTTTATTCGCTTTCTCGGGTGTTAAATTGGTGGTTTGTGCACTCGCATGATCGCCTCTCACGTTAGGAAAATGAATTAAAATCAAATCAAGCTGCCTGCAAAACATTTTTGAAAATTAAAAAGAAATGGTACCGAAAGGGCACTAGGATAGTCTAGTGTAACCAAGTTCCCGTACCCTTAGTCTCTGGTTCGTAGGAGTAAAATAATTCTCCCATTATTTTACTTAGGTGTTTAATGGACCTACCGTAAACAGATTAGTGGCGACTCCTAGATAGTATTTTGTATGTTTAAAAAGTTTAGACTCAAGTCGCGATTTGGTATGGGCTTGGGAGAGCCCGAGCTAAGTTAAAAAAAAAAAAAAAAAACTTAGCAGTCCATTAACCTAGTTTTAGGTGGCGAACCCGAAAAATTAGGTCGCGACAGCTTGGCGACTCCGCTGGGGAATTGTGTTAAAACACTTAGTGGACTTAGGCCAATTTTTCTTTTAAAAATGTTTTTGTTTGGCAGCGAGGATTCCAGGCACGTCCCTAACATTTTTAAGGTGTTAAATGTTCTTGCAGATGGGAGGTATAAAGGGAGTAGTCTTTGCTAACCTTTGTCTTGCAGGTTGAGGTGTTGGGATAAATGATTTATTTTTCCAATTAGAAGTGTTGTTTGCATTTAAACTGTTGTGCATGCTTTAATGTTTTAGCACTACACATTGCACACACAACCCGCCGTCGGACTGGACCGCATTTAAGGATTCTAGGATGGTGTTGAGAAATGAACCAACCTCGAACGCGAGACCGCGATGTAGAGGTTGCCTTTCTCAACCCCGAAAATTTTTCTTGATGTCAAAACGTTTATCCTTGCTCACGAAACTGCGTGACCATGGGATCTTCTTTTGACTGAGCCAGAGCTAAGAGGACTCGACATTTGTACGCGAGACTACGACAAGTCGGTTCATCCTTTTAGTTCTAACTTGCTAAGCCTCGTAGTTTAGGTGTTGAGCCTCACATCTCATGTGCATGTTTATGTGATTGCCATTAATTTTCATTGGTGAAGTAAGTCTTCTATCCCTATATCATGCAATTTATTTTTAAGTCAGTCCATGACAATATAGGTCAATCATTGAATTTAATTCCTTTGTCAGTTAGGAATGAAATGAGGAAATTGCCATATAATGAATCATTTGGAAAATAACAAAAACTTTAGAGAATTTGTTTTCAATTCATGTCTTTATTGTTCTCCTTAGGGAGTTTTAAATTTTGATCATTCCTAATTCGTGTTTAGGAAATTTGGTTCTTGTTAGGGTGTCTTATTTTTATTTTTCTAGTTATTTTTAGGTAATTCCCTTCTTGCAAAGACTTTTTCATGAATAAAAAAATCAATTAGATTGTTGTCATGGACTAGCTTACGTGTTCCCATTTACACCTCATGCTTACACATTCCCGTTTATCTCCTTTAGGTGATTATGGAGCGATCTCACTCACCCATCCTTACACGGTCGAGAGCTAAAATGGCGGATCAAAACAAGGTGCTAGATCGTATCATTGACAATATGAACAAGCGAATTGCACACCTCCAAAGTCAAGTCGATGAATTGTCTGCTCGTGGCTTTTATCGTCAAGCAAAATGGCTGTGATGACATAGCTAAATTTGATGCCACCATGAAGAGACTAGTGACATATCTAGAAGGAAGAATCTCTGACCTGGATGGTTCGCATCACAAGATCAAGGAGGGTGAAGAGCTCAAGCACACATGATTCATGGTCCTAAGTAGGGGCATGTTCAGTTGCACCTTCCACTGCGTGGGAATTCTTATTGCTTTTCAGGGATTGGTTTAAATTTCTTCTAGTGCTTGAATATCACATTTTTCATTCCAATAAATGTAATTTAATTGATGAACATCAATAGAATTACAAGTTTTGTTTTGAGGACATGATGGGGTATGCCAAACCAGGCCGGTGACAATATCCAACAATGAAAAAAAAATGTCATCCAAGGGGAATTCTGAGGACTGGGCTCTTTCATGCTTCCTCATAATAAAAAAAAAAATCATTTTTGAAGCCATTTCCAAAAGCATGCATTAGGTTAGCTTTGGTTAATTTTCTGACTCATTTACTTCATGTTTCAGAGTATTACTTTTTCGGTCTGATGAGAAGGCATCTGAAAAAGGCACACCAGATTGCAATTGGCCCAACTATCAAGGACACATTTCTAAGGAGTTGATGTGACAAGATTGTGGGCATGACGGATTTTATTAGTGACCCGACTGAGATAAAATCTCGACCCAAGCCAAAAATGGATATTCCATTTGTTTTTACTTTGATGTTACATAGTATCATATTCATGCACGTTCTCTTGTGCAGGGGCAAAAGTGGATTTTCAGTCTTAAATGATAGAGACAATCCAAAGACATCAACTGCTGAGGCAATTCCCATTGTAGAGAAATCCTTGAATGAATGTTTAAAACCATTTTGCAGTATAAAAAACTGTTTGAAGTTGACACGCTTAAAGTTGTTGAATTCTTTTTTTTTTTTTTTTAAAAAGGGATTTTGCATGATGACTCTTACATGTTTTATCCACCAATTCCACTAAAGAGCATCAAGATGGGCTAATTTAACGAATGATGTGGAATTGATTGAGCATACTAAATGAGACGAGTTGGGATGATGAAAGGCAAACCCTATCCTATGCACAGTCCCCTACTCATACACTTGTGAGATGAGTGTAAGAAAGTTCATATACACAAGGTAAAGAGTTCTCTCGCAAAAAAGGTACGGCAACTGAAATGATGAGAGGCAATTCATTTCTCTATCCCAAACACTACAAGTGATCCATTGCTTAACCCTTTTGAGCCCATACACTTGTGGATGTTCTTTTCAAATTACCCCTGTTAAGAAGCATCCCACATCGGGGCAACTAAGAGATCAAAGGACATTATGAGGTGAGGAAAATGAATTGAAATTTTCTTGCTCTCACTTGCATCAATCTTCAAGTCATGCTATTACATTGAATTCATGTGTTAATTTAAGTGCCTTAGGATGACGAAAAGCATTTCTTTCTCTATCCTATACACTTATATCCTTTGCGTAGCCCATTTGAGCCTGCAATTTCATTTCTTTAAACCCAGTTGATGATCATCCCCCACACTGGGGCAAGGCAAAACCAGTTGATGATCAACCCCCACACTGGGGCAATGGCAAAAGGCAAATGAAGACTATTGAAAAGTTCTAGTGTCATTTGAAGTGTAATTACTTGACGCATGCATTATGCGCAAGAATTCAAAATAAAACTAAGGGGCATGAAAAAAGCAGTGTGCCTGGTAAAAGCAAGGCCGATGCCCATGAAAAAAAAGTGAAGAAAAAATGCATGAGAATTAGGGGCATGAAAAAGCAGTGTGCCTGGTAAAAGCAAGGCCAATGCCCATAGATGAAAATAGAAAGTCAAGATAGGTGATTGTCAATTACAAGAATTGAATCCCAATGGAGCAATACTCAAAGAACTCAAATTGCCGAATTTTTACAATCAATGAGGCACTTCATGAAGACAATCTCCGATGGTGAAAAAGAAAACTGGTGGCAATGCTAAGATGATCATCAACTCTCACCCTTGACACACTTTTTGAGCCTAATGATCCTTTCATTTCTCAACCCATGAACCCAACCTACGTTACGTCCCTTACAAAGTCTCTTCAGATTAGGGCACTTGAATTAACGTAGGAGTTCATATGTTTATAAGCATCGCTCGAAGAAGTGCGAGCAAGATTATTTCTTTCTCATTTTTGCAGGGTTCTTGACTTATAAACCCGGAAATGATTACAAGACTGCTCATTCAATAACCTTGACTCAAAGAGTCCATTTGTTAAGCCGTTGGCCAAGTCCACATTACGGTCCCTATTAAAGACCCCTCAGATTGGTAAGATCGTATCGCTTGCGAGAATACTCGGACCCATGTCGATATGATGAAATTGAGTGAGTCTCATAAAATAGCCATTCTAAATGAGAGTGAGTTGAAAGTCCTTTCTAACCGAAAGTCTCTCATTTGGTATTCTTAAGAAATCCATGACATGAGTGAAAATTGTCTTGAACGATAATTCTCTCTAGTGGAAATTTGGATGATGCAAAAGTCATTATGCTTGAATCTTGATTGAATTGATAAAAGCTTCGAGTAGATTTTGAAGTATGCATTCCAGAATAGCCTTAATTGCTTATTTCTTTGGTGAATGCATTTTTGCTCTAATCATGTCTGACAAATAATTTTTTTTCTCAAAGACCCAAGAGCTCTTAACATTTAGGTTCCTTTCAAAATGCCTCATGATATGAGGAGATGAGAAACCATCACGAACATTCAAGGTGCATCATTGATGTTCCAAAATTTATTTCTACCAGGAGGTGAGAGGCCTCCATAGGATATCTAAGTTCCAGAAGACATATTCCAAAGAATCAGAGATATCATCAGGTAAGTATATCTCTACCCATTCTCGACACTTGACTCGGTCAAGCTGTTCCTTTTAAATTGACCTGGCGTGCTTTCGTAGCCCAGAGTCCCATTTCTATTGACCCGGTGTGCTTTTGTAGCCCGGTGTCCTTTTAAATTGACCCGGCGTACTTTCGTAGCCCAGAGTCCCCTCTTTATTGACCCGACGTGCTTTTGTAGCCCGGTGTCCTTTTATATTATCCTGGCGTGCTTTCGTAGCCCAAGGCCCATCTTTACAAGAGACATATCCCCAATGAGCAGAGATGTCATCAGGTAAGTATATCTCTATTTACACCTTAAATACTTGTCGTTGTACAGGTATTTTCCCTTTTGAGTACACTGACACTCGCCAGAGTTGTCCCCAAACTTATTTCCCTATTTAGGCAACCGTAGAATGGTACGGGTCCTAGACAAAACTTATTTCCCTATTCGGGCGACCGTAGAATGGTACGGGTCCTGGAAGGTAAACCCCGTTTAGGCGATCGTAGAATGGTACGGGTCCTAGACAAAACTTATTTCCCTATTCAGGCAACCGTAGAATGGTACGGGTCCTGGAAGGTAAATCCCCGTTTAGGAGACTGTAGAATGGTACGGGTCCTAGACACAACCAGCTCTGTCATACTAGGCGACCGTAGAATGGTACGGGTCCTAGGAAAGCAGTTTTCTTTACAAAGTCATGTTACTATTCTGGGCGACCGTAGAATGGTATGGGTCCTGGACGTGTAACACCAATTTATCTTGAGTTACTCTACCCTCCTTGAAGGTAAGTTATTCCAGGTAAATTCATTTATCATTTGCATTAGCATTTCCATGCATCATACATATTGCATTCAAAAAAGGAATTCATTTTCCAACAAAAAGTCATTTAGTGCATGTGCATAATTAAAATTAGGTTTCAATTTATCTTTGTCGGCAACCTCTACGAGCTCACCTTCAAAGAGGGGCAGCTGTTGACACCTAATTTTGGAAAAATAAAATTGCATTTTGAACAAATAAAAGGAAAAAAATGAAAGAAAATGGGGGCAATTGATTTGATTGATTATGCATTGAAATTTGAAATTCTGATGGGTATTCGGATTTTGTTAAATGCGGAAGCAATTGAATAAGGGGCAAGAATTTTTGTAAAATGGAAGGAATCAAGTAAAATCGAGCTGATTGCGAAATCACGTTCCGATTTGCAGGCTTGATTTAATGCAACAATAAATGGCAACTTGGGAAATGCCATGTAAAGAGACCGTTTCGAATCACTATAAAAGAGAGGCTCACTTTTCATGACAGGAGGAGAGCGGAGCTCACAAAGGAAAAAAATGGTGAGAAAACGTAGAGAGGTTCGATAGACAATCTCCCAAAGAGATATAGGGAGAGGCACACACCCTCAGGGATCTCGGACGATGGTGTAGTCTTCTTGACGATGCCCCATGTTCATCATGCTTCATGGATATTGACAACAAGCATAAAGCTAAGTTGAGCTTCTTTTTTTTTTTTTTAAGTTTGATTGTGTGCAATTCCAATTTGCTATTCGCACTAAGGTGATTTTATTTTTGTTTCTTGCCTAGATTAAACTCCTACATCTCCGACGATAATTCCAGCAGCGAGACATCGAAGTGGCCAACGTACCTAAGCGCTGATTGCCATCCAGTGATTTCACTGTGATAAAACCGGGTTGTTTCTCTCCCTATTAAAGTTGTCCACTCCATATTTTTGGTATTTACTTTGTTTTGTTCTGATGTTGTGGTCACAGGCAATTCAATGCCGAACAAAAGACCACACAATTCCATATTCCACCATAATTGACAAGAGAGAGACGACAAGAGAAGGGGGATGTCCACTTAAAAAGTTCTCGGAGGAGACTAGCAAATGATCAAATCAAGAACTAGCCATATGCCCACCAATGCTGCTGCAATTCCCCTCCTTTAGTTTTATTTTTATTTCTTTCTTTTGCTTATTTTATGTTATTTTATTGTGTTTTAAATTTTGTTATTATTGTTTAAGTTAGAATATGGTTTGTCAATGTTAATATTTGTGCATTTTGTATGCATTATCCGTAGGGATTTTGTCCGAAATTAATGTAATTATTAATTTGATCCGAGAGACATCGGATCATTTTTTTAATTATATTAATTTTTGGGCTTTTTGGTGAAATTTCAATTGTTAAATCACAATAATTATTTAATTTGGTCCATAAGACTTCGGATCAGATTTGTAATTGTTTTGATTTCCTTGTTGTGACAATTAGGGTTAGAATAACCGTTAATTTGACCTCTGTGAGACAATAGGTTATTTTTTCGATTATTTTAATCCTTTCTTGCTTTATTTTGTCGATAGTTTAGATTTAATATTTATTTAATAATTAATTACTCAAAAAAAATCAAAATTCTGCATGAGCATATAGGTTTAGTAAATCAGACATGTAGGATTAGGTTTTTGAAATTTTCGTCATCTAGTGATTGTTGCTAAGTTCATTGCTCGTCATTAGAACTAGGTCATTTGATTAAATTGCATATTTAATTGTTGCATTTCTTTAATTTCGAATTTCATGGAAAATACAAAAAATTTAGAATAAATTCATTTCATGCTTTAGGATGAATTGCATGCTTATTCATGTTATATAGTTTAGGTCATATTGCCACGTCATATCATTTCATGTTAAATTAGTAGCATGCATTGCACGACTTTCATTAAATAAAGTGAAAACAAAAATTGAGTGATTGCTTATTAATTAGAAATCATATATAGGATTATTGATATGAATTCGACCTAACAGCAGTTGCTTTCGTTGCTTCGAGGTAAGTCCTGCATTATTTTATTCGCTTTCTCGGGTGTTAAATTGGTGGTTTGTGCACTCGCATGATCGCCTCTCACGTTAGGAAAATGAATTAAAATCAAATCAAGCTGCCTGCAAAACATTTTTGAAAATTAAAAAGAAATGGTACCGAAAGGGCACTAGGATAGTCTAGTGTAACCAAGTCCCCGTACCCTTAGTCTCTCAGTTCGTAGGAGTAAAATAATTCTCCCATTATTTTACTTAGGTGTCTAATCGACCTACCGTAAACAGATTAGTGGCGACTCCTAGATAGTATTTTGTATGTTTAAAAAGTTTAGACTGTGAGATTAGTGCTGTAGATTTGAGAGTAGATTAGAAGTTAAGGATCACTTTTTAGACCACAAAAATGTACGACTAAATTAGGATTGGATCTAAAGTTTGAATTTTTCTTAGGTAATTAATCCTGCGTAGTGTGAAGTGGTCTCAGTAAATAAATATAATGGCAAATGCCCTCCTAAGAAATGTAAAGTATAAAAATTTTGGAAAAGCTCATTAACATTAGCAATGCAATTGTACCTTAGTAAGCGTAATTTTGGATCTTAACCAGTCGTCTCTTCACTTAAACAAACATATCTTCTTATTTTCCCAAGAGCTGAAAAATACCCTCCCTCGATTTCTCTACTACGCCCCAACATATTTTTTGTGAGTCCGTGCTGTTCCAACATCTTTGATCTCAAATGCGCTTGCAAATCGTGCGCATAGTCCTTACTTATCTTCCACTCTAGCACACTGTAGAAAAGTTCATGCCCAGGCAGATTCTCCAGAGGTGTGGCAAGGACATATAGTTCCGATAGGTTCTTCAAGTTTGAGATGTCAAGTGTGGAAAGTGATGGGCAATCTATGATGTGAAGCTTTGAGACACTCGAGGGAATCTGCGGAATGCATTCCAAAGCTTGGCAACCATGAAGATGAAGAGATCTCAAGTGAGGAAGCATACCTAGCTCAGGAGATAGGTTGGTCATGTGTGGGAGTGTCAGGGTCAAGACTTCCAATTTGGATAACCTACCAATCCACCAAGGCACGGGATCTTGCAGTTGCACCAACTCAGATGGGCCGGAGACATCATGCACTCCCATGCACAATAATAGTTGTTTTAGATTGATCAAGCTCGAAAGATCTGGCATTGTTATCAAAGATGGAGAAGAGATCGCCAAAGAAGTCAAGCTTATGGGAAGTTTAGGCAAGTCAGAGATGCCCCCTAACCCATAGCACCACGAAAGTTTTAATTCTTTCAGGTTCTCTAGACTTCCCATAGAGTCAGGGAACTTTGTGATTCCTGTTTCCAATAGATCCAACTTAATTAATGATCGTAATTCCTTAATGGAGTGTGGAAGTCTGCCCATATTCGAGCACCAATTCAAAGATAAGCTTTCAAGGTTTGTAAGTTCTCCAATGGAGTCAGGTAGGTGAATAACTGGTGTTGCATCCATCGAAAGCTTCTTCAGGTTCTTCATAACCCACCAATGCGGAAGTTCTCGTATAGAAGTTCCATCAAGGAGAAGTTCTGCGAGGGCTGGCAATCCTCCCAACTCTTGTGGAAGATAGCGAAGATCACTACAGAAGTTCAAGTTCAAGAAAACCAAGAACCCCAGTTGACCGATTGATGAGTGGATTTCAGCCAATCTTTCACATTTTTCAAGAATCAATCTCTCCAACTTCAAATATCCGGAGAAATTAGGAGTCGTGGTCAAGAGTTCACACCCTGAAAGGTTAAGAACTTTTAATTTCTCTGCTCTCTGTAACACCAATAAGACAATTGTTAGTAAATGTATTACTTTAAGAGAATGTAAACGCTGATAACAAGACTATTTTAGAGCTGAGGGTACCTTGATATGTGTCCATCCACTCCAATCGTGAGTAAGTTTACTTCTTGAAAAATCAAGAATGACTAAATTACTCAATGAAAAATTACTTATTTGCAGTATCCGCAGAGGAAAATTATGCCAAGAGAACCATCTTAAATCTGGAAGAAGTTGTTTCTTGCTTAGATAGGAGTTCGTCAATGACGTGACCAAGGACAAGTTATGCCAAAGAAGTGTAGCTTCAGAAAAGAGTATGTCGGTGAGGTTTTGAGCCTTTTGACTATCCATATGAAGGAACCTTAGCTTTGGAAGGGCTGCAAATCCTTCGAGAGTGAAACGATACTCTGACGAATCCTCAAGCATTAGACGGAGGGCTTGGAGCCTTTCATTTTCCTGAATAAGAAAACAAGAAAAATTAACGAAAAAGAAGGCTACAATTGACTAATTAAGAGAATAAATCTAGCTCTTTTCTCAATTTGAGGCATAGATAGTGTTTTAGTTAATCAAGCGTACCTACAGTTTCTTAAATTCGCTCTCATCATTCTCATGGACCAACTATGGAGAGGATCGATAATGAATCTTGAAAATTTAATTTCATAATTTAAAAAAAGTTTTTTGAATAAGGGGAGTTTTAAAATGTAAACATTGAATAATTGCAATTGTTTTCACTGGGTAGGATAGCCCCAAATTACATAATGTCATTTCTCGTGCAAAAAATAAATCAAATCAAGAGTTACCTTCTGGCTCAGTAGTGCGTTTAATGCATCTTTGTGATTCCAGAGTCTACTTTGCTTCTCTAATTGCTCACCACTTTCTTGAGAAACAATTTCTCTACCGAGATCTTTTAATTGATCGTGCATCCACAATTTATTATCTTCTCCAATTTTAATCAATGACATCAACTGAAGAACTTCAAGACCTTCTGCTGGGCATAGACCACAATCTTTCCACATGTATATTACTATATTCTTATCATATCCAACAAAAAGACAGGCTATGTCAAGAAATATTTGCCTTTGACTGAGATCCAATGCTTCATAACTTATCATCAACTTACTTCGAGTTTTCTCGATGGGACCTTTCCTCCACTTCTCTAGGTAATCATCCCATATTTCTTTAGTTTGTCCACATGATGATAAAGTCGAACCCATAACTTCAAGAAGCAAGGGAAGACCTTGGGCAATCTCCACAATATCTTTGGATTGCTTTAATTTTTCATATGGAGGGTGATCTCTTCTGAAAGCATGCTTGCTGAATAGTTGAAGGGAACTATCAGGATCCAATACACCAATGCGATAAATCAATTTCACTTGGAATGCACGGAGAACCATTTCATTTCTTGTGGTTATAAGTATCAAGCTTCCAGGACCAAAGCAAACTTGGCCCCCCAAAAGTGCAGTTAGTTGGATCGCGTCATCAATATCGTCAAAAAGAATAAGGATTTTCTTGCTAGAAAATCTCTCTTTGATCGTCCTCATTCCCTCATCCTTGCTATCAATACTTGAACATGTCTGTTTTGAGAGATCAGAAATTAGTCGGCTCTGCAAATACTCAATTCCTTTTGAGTTTGAAGTATCTCTAACATCAGGAAGGAAACAACAGTAAGCAAAGTCCCGAGAAAACTGGTTGTAGACTACTTTGGCAAGAGTCGTCTTTCCGATGCCACCCATACCGTGGATTCCCATGATCTTTACATCATCAGTGGCAGCGTCTATAATTCCCGTAATTTTTTTCACTGTGTAGTCAACGCCAACAAGGAAGTCACTAACCATCAAATAAGCCTTCTTCAGCTCACTTAAAACGTTGGTAACGACCTGTTTAACTAGTTGTCCTTCGTGCCTAACAATATAAACGACGAGAAAGGGGCCAAGGCAAAGTAGAAAGTAAGTTAGAATCGAAAGGCTGAAATCTATGACATTAGGAATTGATAGCAGTCTGTGGAAGCCACGTGATGTAACAAGAAGTGCAACCGCAAATGGAACATACCACATCGCACACATCAGGAAGAATAATTTTAAGGACATGCTAAGAAGATGTTCAAATCAAATTACAGAACGTGATCACTATATCTTGCTACTAAGAAGAAGGCCATGGTAACATAACAGCACCGTTACTCTCTAGGAATAACGGTGCATTTTGGACCACCAACACGGTTGCACCATATTAAATGTTCGTTAATTTTGCAAAAATCTGTAATATTTGAGAATTGATATTTTAGTACCTTAATATTTTTGTCACTTCCTCATCGAAAAAGAAACCTCATTACCTTCTCATCGTCTATGACTCTTGTTTGCATCAAACAAGGAACCCTATCTCACACATGATCGAATTAAGTTGCTCTTGTCACATAATCCAAAATTTATTTGACAGCTTGGAAAGTAAAAATAAATCACACTCCTATCACATTCCTAAAACTAGTGGACTGTCACCTTCTCATTTTCCTGAGAAGAAAAAAGGCTGATGATGTTTACGGTTACTTCTGATGTTTAAACAAGGGGATGGACTAGCATGACCGTCCACTGCGTAATGACAGTGGAACGGTCAAAGGCTAGCCACAAATCCTTGTGGAAGAAACCGGCAAATGGTTTCAATTTTTGACCCCGTGTTCCCCTTTTTCTTTTGACTTCTATGTTTCCTTAAATAGCAAAATACAAATAAATAAATACTTATAACAAGCTCAAATTTAGAGAAACAATCAGAAGGATGCCCACGGAATCAATTTTCTTAAATATGAAAGAAGAAAAAATAAATTAAATACTGAAATATAAATAATTACATGTAAAAAATATTATAGCTTACTAAAGTAATCTTTAATATCATTAAAAAATCTATTAAATTTAAAAGATGAAAAATATATTTGAAACATTAGCTTCGCATTTAATAACGAAATCATTACGTTCCTTTTACTCAAATTAAATTGCTCCAGAAGGACTCTCTAATGACGTAAAATTTAGACAATTGATATCGATTATGCATAAAAAAATGAATTAAAGAAAACATTGAAATAACAATAATGAATTATTAGAGATTCCAAAAAAAAAAAAATCAGTAGAGAAAAAATGCATTTTTTAAATAAAAAAAAAAAGCTATAAGAAGAGAATGATTTTCATGTTTTATTAAATAAACAAATCAAAGTGAAAATTTCAAGAAAAATGATTCAGTGTGGCCTATTCTGATTTTATCTCTAAAATTTGAGGTTGCAATAAGTAACATCAAAGTCAAAAAAAGAAGAAGAAGAAGGAAACATAGAGTCAACGATTAAACCGGTTCAGGAAGTCCACCAGTTTCCTCCAAAAGCATATGTGGCTGGCCTTTGACCGTTCCACTGTCATTCTACAGTGGACGGTCACGCAAGCATTTTCCATAACAAGCTTCTCCTTCTCACAATAGCCTTACGATTATCATATAGTACACGTCTCCCGTGTCATGAACAATAAACAAGAGATCAAATTGGAAGGTTGACACGTTACTGAAACGAAGGGAACCAGCGTATCTACAACTGAAAAGCATTTCTACTTAAATTTCATGGTCTCCGGTATTTTGGCATTCATCAAGGATGGAATATAATTACGTACCCGTTAGCCACGTTCTCTATGTTCCACCCCCTTAACCCGCCAACCTCACTGAGAGCAGCTTTCCACTTGGGGATGGTCTCCTCATCCACCCGCTTCTTCTTTCCATGCAAAAGAAAGGCGTCACCATAACCTCCGGTTTGATATCGAACCTCAGATGGTTCGGTGTGGTAGAAAATGGGCATGATTATCTGTCCCTTTGATTTCCTACATTCCACCATGTGGGCCAACTCCTTGAGACACCATTTACTAGAAGCATAATTTTTAGAGAATATGGGTATGGAGATCTTCGATTGCTCAATGGCTCTTAAGAGATCTGGGCCGATCTCTTCACCAATGCGGAGCTCTTCGTCATCTCTAAATGTACAAACCCCTGCTTCTTTGAGGCGAATGTAGAGGTGATCAGTGATGCTAGTGCGTGTGTCGGGTCCTCTGAAACTCAAGAACACTTCATAATCACACCCTTCTATCGTGACCATTTGTAGAGAAAATTTTGAACACCAAAGTAGCACCAGTTCAGCAAAAGCTGATTTCTGAGCTTTATGAAGCCAAAAGATACTAGACAAGTAGAAATGCTACTGCAAATAAAACGGGCACGACCCATTATGATTTATATAGGGGGATCTCAAGAAAAAGTTTCTCTAGTTCTTTTTTTTTATCCGGCGAAACAGGGCACAGTTTCTCCAATCTTGAAGGAAGTTTCGGGGAACTTCACCTCTGTCTGGAAAGGCAGGCACATGGCCCATGCTCTCTACTTTTTACTTCTGCAAGCGCATTCAACGGACGCCATTTTTTTCCTCTTTTTATCCGACGGTTCACTTTGGATGCGCCAGCATTTTCCACTTTTGGGGCAGCTTCATCGCTGTCTGGAAAGGCTTAACCCGTTCCCATTGACAAAAAGCAGTCAGCAAAGAGCCACAGCGATAAGCAGTGACGAGTAGGTCCTTTCTCTCGAAAATCAATGATATAGCCGCCAAAATAGTGAAATTCGTTGTTATTAAATCGGATTGTGCGATAATAATGCGGGTGGTCCCTCCTATCCTCTTTTTGACTAACTTGAAAGTCATAAAATTATGAATTCATGTGATTTTACGGATTAACATCTGTACTTTTTAAAAGTTTTATACATCACATCAAATTGAGCAAAATGGTAAAAAGTAGAAGTAACTTCAGATGTTCCGAAGAGCACCTACCAAAAACAGAGAAGAAACGAAGGAAAAATAAAGCAGTATTCCTCGAGAAGAAGTAAAACTAAGTCCAACCCACCCAAATTTGATTAATTACCCCGTAATTTTTTTTTTTTTTTTTTTGGCTTCTTCTTTCAGTCAAGTAACGAATTAATATCCATATGAAATCATAATGGCATCACATATACAAAGAGCCGACCTATAAAATCTGATTTACAAAAAGATAGGGCAAGTTTTTATCATATACTTAGATGTTAGATATGCCGTGCTTTTCGATTACCCTTTTTTAATCACCTCTTAAACCAATTTAGAATAATAATAATAATAATAATAAGGCATGGATCATGTTGCTCTACAGTGAGGATATACTACAACAAAATCATGAGGAATCGATTAAAAAAAGACTCATGAAAAGAAATGGAACACGTGTGGCACACTTCACAACGGCCGTAATTTAAGGGAATAGGTATAGCCCACAACCTCTTTTACCTTTTTAAATATTTTAGCTTTAGTGTCCATTTTTTATCAGGCCATCATTATGTTTACTCAATGTTCTTATTGATTTTTTAATATTCATTTATTCAAAAAAATGCTGGTGATATTCAAAATGATCCTCTTATATCGGTTTTTTTGTCAAATATGCACTCATAATCTTAGATGAAGCCTTTATCATAAAATTTAACTTTTTAAGCATTTGATTGATCTTTTTTCTCACTCATATGTAGGAATTTGTTCCATCAATTTTTTTCTTTCATCAACTGAAAAAAAAAAAAATCAACCTATGTAACTTAGATGCAAGATTTGTTCTCCTCCATGTAAAATGAATTATCATAATTTTAGCGCTAATAATTTTAGATGCAGAATATGAGCAATTGTTCCATCAACATAAAAATTCAGCATAAAGATATTTCAAAATAGAATCTATATGTACAATACAACTGTGATTTATTACCAAAATATGCCTAAGAATTAGAGATGCGGAATTTGAAATTTGATAAGATTAGAGTTATGCTAAAGTAACAAGCATAAAAACTAGAGGGATAAGCTAGCAAGTGAGCATGCCATATGGCTCAGCCTTGCACGTGGTTTACATATTTTGTTATATACGCAATCATGTAATAAATCCTTTAAAAAAACACTTTTTTTTTCACTAACTACTTATAATTGTTATATTAATGTCTCGAGTTTGAATTCGGATAATAATTTGTTAAATCGAATTTGTTGATAAATATTTTCCGAGTAGATTTCAAATCGGATGAAGAAGCCCTTCTTTTCTTGAACTCCTTATAGCTGTACAAACGAGGAAATAAAATAAAGAAAAAAAAGGTAAGGGTTGCCTATCTTTTTTTCTTCTTTTTTTTTTTGTGCGTGCAAAACAAGGTGGAAGAAGAATCCACATTGGAGAAAAGAATCCAAGGTGGGACCCAGAGTCAAAGTTTCGACTTTGGGCACGCACACACACATAAAAGGCGTGTACTTTTATATGAAAAAAAAGAGATGGGAAGCCCTAAGAAGAAGAAGGAGAAGCACATCCAGAGAGTGCCGTTTGAGCGAGGAGCCACCACACGAGCCACGCAATCAAGAAAATGAGAAGCAAAACAGTACGTACGTGAAAAGAAAAAGTAGACGATGTAGTTCTTGTTTCTCGTCGTACGTAAAGGGTTTCATTTAAGCTTGAACGCGTGGTAATTTTGTGCAGTGAACTTATGTTCAAGTGAGTTATTTATTTATAAACACTTTTAATTTGAGGTTAAATCTAGCTGTGGGAAACACTCGAGCGTGTGAGTGACCGTAAACTTTGACTATCCGATTATAGTGGATTTTTTGCTATTGGCTCTCCCCATAGACATAGGTATTGATACTCAAACTGAATCACGTAAATTTCTAGTCTCCTTATTATTTCTCGTTTATCTTTTTAGAGTTTGCGCGTTAACATAAATTGCAAATCCTGTCATTTTCGTATATTATATTACAACAATTGGTATCAGAGCTTGGGATTGGATTTCTTGATTGTGATTTGGAATTTTTGTTTGTCTGATTATTATTTGGAAATTCTATTATTGCAATTATGTCTGAGAGGAAATCTAAAATTGAGAAGTTCAACGGGAGAAACAAGTTTGGGTTATGGAGTATCAAGATGCGGGCATTGTTGACCACCCAAGGTTTGGCTGAAACACTAGATGGTGAAGATGAGTTGCCGATTATAATGGAATCTTTTGAGAGGGTAGAGTTAATAGAAAGAGTAAAGAGCACAATCCTATTAAATTTGTCGGATGTGATTTTAATAAAGGTTGCCAAGGAGAAGGATGCCGCAGCATTATAGACAAAACTTCAAGTACTCTATCTGAAGAAAAGTTTGAACAATCGCTTATACATGTTGAAGAGGATGTTTCAATTTAGATATACTGAAAGTACGTCTATCAGAACTCACCTAGATGAATTTAATAAACTCATGATGGATCTGAAGAACATCGATAAGATACTTGATGATGAAGAACATGGCATGATGTTGTTAGCCTCTTTACTAGAATTACGGGAGTACTTCACTGATTCGCCGTTGTAGGAGATGTTGTTAGCCTCTTTTTATCCGACGGTTCATTTTGGATGCGCCATCATCTTCCACTTTTGGGGCAGCTTCATCGCTGTCTGGAAAGGCTTAACCCATTCCCATTAACAAAAAGCAGTCAGCAAAGAGCCACAGCGATAAGCAGTGACAAGTAGGTCCTTTCTCTCGAAAATCAATGATATAGCCGCCAAAATAGTGGGATTCGTTGTTATTAAATCGGATTGTGTGATAATAATGCGGGTGGTCACTTCTATCCTCTTTTTGACTAACTAGAAAGTCATAAAATTATGATTTCATGTGATTTTACGGATTAACATCTGTACTTTTTGAAAGTTTGGCACATCACATCAAATTGAGCAAAATGGTAAAAAGTATAAGTAACTTCAGATGTTCCGAAGAGCACCTACCAAAAACAGAGAAGAAACGAAGGAAAAATAAAGCAGCATTCCTGTTCAAAAGAGAAGAAGTAAAACTAAGTCCCACCCACCCAAATTTGATTAATTACCCCATAATTTTTTTTTTTTTTTGGTTTCTTCTTTTAGTTAATAAACGAATTAATATCCATATTAGGGGTGAGCATGGTCTGAGTTGGGCTGGTCCACCCCCTAACCCTAGGACCAACCACATAGTGTTGGTCCTCAATTTTGGAACCGATGACCGACCCTATTGAGCTTGGAACCGAGGACCGGACCGACCCAATGGGTTCGGTCCGGTTCCAAGGTCAATCTGAGATCAACTGATAATTTTTTATTTCATTTTTTGTACTCCTTAAAAAAATGACTGAGTACCGGACTGACCTAATGGATTCGGTCCGGTTTCAAGGTCAACCCAAGATTAACCAATAATTTTTTATTTCATTTTTTGTACTCCTTGAAAGGGCAACCAAGGACCGTACTGACCCAATAAGTTCGATGATAAGCAAGGTCGGCTAAGAAAGGCAAGCGGTGATGGTCAAGTAGGGTGAGTGTCGAATAGAATGAGCATCGTGAGCGTCAAACAGAATGAGCATCAAATGTTGAGCGGGGAGCAATAAGCCAAGCGAGCATTGAGCAGCGAGCGGCACGAGTGACCCAAAGTGAACGAGACAAGTGTTGAGTGGCAAGTGTTTCGATTTTAGCAAATTGAAGACTAAGAGGACAAATAAGACAGAAGAGAACAAATACTAGAGGAGGATGCCATATGGTACATTTTTGAACGCCGTGACGATTCCTCACAAAAACATTTTCCTCATTCGTAAATTATGACTATTGACACCGTAAAAGACATTAAAAACCTAAGTTGTTAAATAATAATGTAAAATTACTTGAACTCCTCACTAAAGAGCTGTTTAATGTTATTAACGCCATTTATTTTAAGATTTTCTCTATATAAAAAAATTATAAATAATATTATATATATATAGTTAGGGTTGGTCCGGGTTGGACCGATCCGGAACTCTTAGAACCGAGAACTGACCCGCACAGTGCTGGTCCAAGAATTATAGGATCAAGGACCAATCCGGTCTCCCTGAGAATCGGACTAGGACCGGCAATGTTGGGTCGGTCCAAGGTCGGTCGAGGGTTGACCTTGGACCGATGCTCACCCCTAATCCATATGAAATCATAATGGCATCACATATACAAAGAGCCGACCTATAAAATCTGATTTACAAAAAGATAGGGCAAGTTTTTATCATATACTTAGATGTTTGCTATGCCGTGCTTTTCGATTACCCTTTTTTAATCACCTCTTAAACCAACTTAGAATAATAATAATAATAATAATAAGGCATGGATCATGTTGCTCTACAGTGAGGATATACTACAACAAAATCATGAAGAAACGATTAAAAAAAGACTCATGAAAAGAAATGGAACGCGTGTGGCACACTTCACAACGGCCGTAATTTAAGGGAATAGGTATAGCCCACAACCTCTTTTACTTTTTTCATTTTATTCCTTATATGAATTAAATATTTTGGCTTCAGTGTCCATTTTTTTATCAGGCCATCATTATGTTTACTCAATGTTCTTATTGATTTTTTAATATTCATTTATTCGAAAAAATGCTGGTAATATTCAAAATGATCCTCTTATATCGGTTTTTTTGTCAAATATGCACTCATAATCTTAGATGAAGCGTTTATCATGAAATTTAACTTTTTAAGCATTTAACTGATCTTTTTCTCACTCATATGTAGGAAGTTGTTCCATCAATTTTTTTTCTTTCATCAACTAAAAAAAAAAAAAAAAAATCAACCTATGTAACTTAGACGCAAGAATTGTTCTCCTCCATGTAAATGAATTATCATAATTTTAGCGCTAATAATTTTAGATGCAGAATATGAGCAATTGTTCCATCAACATAAAAATTCAGCATAAAGATATTTCAAAATAGAATCTATATGTACAATATGACTGTGATTTATTACCAAAATATGTCTAAGAATTAGAGATGCAGAATTTGAAATTTGATAAGAATAGAGTTATGCTAAAGTAACAAGCATAAAAACTAGAGGGATAAGCTAGCAAGTGAGCATGCCATATGGCTTAGCCTTGCACGTGGTTTACATATTTTGTTATATACGCAATCATGTAATGAATCCTTTAAAAAAACACTTTCTTTTTTCACTAACTGTTTATAATTGTTATATTAATGTCTCGAGTTTGAATTCGGATAACAATTTATTAAATCTAATTTGTTGATAAAGATTTCCCAAGTAGATTTCAAATTGGATGAAGAAGCCCTTCTTTTCTTGGACTCCTTATAGCTGTATAAAGGAGGAAATAAAATAAAAACAAAAGGTAAGGGTTACCTTTTTTTTTTTGTACGTGCAGAAGAATGTGAAAGAAGAATCCACATTGGAGAAAAGAATCCAAGGTGGGACCAAGAGTCAAAGTTTTGATTTTGGGCACACACACATTAAAGGCGTGTACTTTTATATGAAAAAAAAAATGTGAAGCCTTAAGAAGAAGAAGGAGAAGCACATCCAGAGAGCGTCGTTTGAGAGAAAAGCCACCGCATGAGCCACGCAATCAAGAAAATGAGAAGCAAAGCAGTACGTACGTGAAAAGAAAAAATAGATGATGGAGTTCTTGTTTCTGGGCATACGTAGAGCATTTCGTTTGAGCTTGAACACGTGGTAATTTTGTGCAGTGAGTTTATGTGTAAGTGAGTTGTTTATTTATAAACATTTTTAATTTAGGGTTAAATCTAGGTGTAGGAAACACTTCGAGCATGTGAGTGATTGTAAACTTTGACTCTTTGATTATAGTTGATCTTTTTGCTATTGGCTCTCCCCGTGGACGTAGGTACCAATACTCGGACCAAATCACATAAATTTTTGATATCCTTATTATTTCTCGTTTATCTCTCTGGAGTTTGTGCGTTGAGATAAATTGCAAGATCCTGTCGTTTTCGCATATTATATCACAACAATTGGTATTAGAGTTTAGGATCGGATTTCTTGATTGTGATTTGGAGTTTTTGCTTGTCTGATTATTATTTGGAAATTCTATTATTGCAATTATGTTTGAGAGAAAATCTGAAATTGAGAAGTTCAACAGGAAGAACAACTTTGGGTTATAGAGTATCAAGATGCAGGCATTATTGACAACCCAAGATTTGGCCAAAACACTAGATGGTGAAGATGAGTTGCCAATTATAATGAAAGCCTCTGAGAGGGTAGAGTTAATAGAAAGAACAAAGAGCACATTCCTATTAAATTTGTCAAATGTGATTTTAATAGAGGTTGTCGAGGATAATGATGCCGCAGCATTATGGACAAAACTTCAAGCACTATATGTGAAGAAAGGTTTGAACAATCGCTTATACATGTTGAAGAGGATGTTTCAATTTAGATATACTGAAGGTACGTCTATCAGAACCCACCTAGATAAATTTAATAAAGTCATGATGGATCTGAAGAATGTCAGTAAGATACTTGATGATGAAGAACAAGGCATGATGTTGTTAGCCTCTTTACTAGAGTTATGAGAATACTTTACTAATTCACTGTTGCAGGGGCGTACTATAATTATCTCAGAAAAGGTAAACTCTGCCTTATTCTCTAAGGAGTGACAAAGAAAGTTGCGAGATGGCGGTCTAACGCAAGGAGTAGTGCAAGCATTGATGATTCGGGGTAGAGAACAACATCGAGGGCTTAGTAGTAGCAAAGGTAAAAGCATATCGAAATCACATCATAGAAAGTCCAAGGGACGCATGAAGTGTTTTGAGTGTCACGAGGAGGGGCATATTAGGAGAAATTGTCTAAAGTGGAGGATTAAAGGTGATAGACAGAATGCCACAAGCAGTATGGCGAACATTGCCGAGGGGAGCACTAGTGATGTAGAAGCTATTTTATGTGTGACTATCACTTCATCTGGAGACGAATGGGTGCTAGATTTGGGGTGTTTTATCATATGACGCCTCATAAGAATTGGTTTACTACTTACCAGACTGTAGATTATGGTAGGGTTCTTTTGGGGGATAACGTAGTCTATAAGGCTGTAGGGATAAGGACAATTCGGATTTGGATGCACGATGGGGTGATGCGCACATTGACAGATGTGAGGCATGTACCGGAGCTCAAAAAGAATCTTATTTATCTGGAGACACTCGACGACATCGGGTGTAGGTACACCACTAAAGGTGGAGTACTGAAGATCTCTCGAGGTACTGTGATAGTGATGAAGGGGAAGAAAGTGAATACCTTCTATCATATACTGGGAGAGACCATGACTGGAACCGTTGCAGTTTCATCAGGTGAGTCAAACTCTAACTTGACTCAATTATGGCATATACGATTAAGGCACATGAGCGAGATAGGTATGACGATACTGAGTGAAAGAGGGTTGTTGAAAGATCAAAAGACGGGGAAGCTGAACTTATGTGAGCATTACATCCTTGGGAAGTAACATCAAGTTAAGTTTACTACAGTTGTTCATTCGACCAAGCGACCATTTGAATATATTCATTTAGACGTCTGGGGTCGTCTTTGGTTCCTTCGACTTCGGTTTATTCGAAAGGAGGTGCCTGATATATGTTGACATTTATCGACGATTATTCGAGGAATGTATGAATATAATTTTGAAACATAAATATGATGTGTTTGATCGGTTCAAGAAATTTAAGGCATTGATTAAGAAGCAGTTAGATAAAGAAAAAAAAAATGCTTGAGAACCGATAATGGCATGGAGTTCTGAGGTAAAGATTTTATTGAGTTCTACGAGAAAGAAGGTATTGTGAGATACCGCATAGTACCTGGGACACCACAATAGAATGGCGTGGTAGAATGGAAGAACATAACTTTGCTTGAGTGAGCTTGATGCATGCTTTTGCATGCAAGACTTGGCAAGGAATTTTGGGCTGAAGTAGTGAACATGGCATGTTACCCAGTTAATTGATCTCCATCATCTGCTATCAAGTGGAAGACTCCTGAGGAAGTATGGTCAGGGAAAGCTGTTGATTACTCTGGATTACGTATATTCGGATGTCCAGTGTATACTCATGTGAGTAATGGTAAGCTTGAGCCGAGGACGACGAAGTGCATATTTTTGGGTTATGCACATGGGGTGAAATGCTACCGGCCATGGTGCACCGATCCCAAATCACTCGGTTTTCTAATAAGTAGAGGTGCGATCTTTGACGAGATTGCAATGCTTCAACAAAGGAGTTATAAGACACAACCAGTAGAGAAGACATATCATGGTGTCATTAGTGAGGTGGAGCTTCAAGTGGAGACTACGGAGACCTCGAATGTAACAAAAGTTGAGACTGCAGATGAGATCGCAATTCTTGAAGTTGGTGATAGTGGACAATCAGCACAACCGCAGCACACTATAGCCATAGATAGACGTGAAAAGGCAAATTAAATCACCGGTACGTTATGGTTATATAGATATTGACAAATATTGCTTATCCATTGACTATAGGTGATGAGGTGGAGACATATGAGCCTTTGTCTTACTTTGAGGTGATGGCTAGTTCTAAGTCATGCAATGGTTAGGGGTTATGAGTGAAGAGATCAAATCACTCAATCGAAATCAAACATGGGAGCTTGTCAAAGTACCCAAGAGCCAAAAGATCGTCGGAAGTAAATGGGTCTTTAATGGAAAAAGGGCATTTCCAGTATTGAGACAGCAAGGTATAAGGCAAGACTTGTGGCGAAGGGATATACACAGCATGAGAGCATTGACTACAATGATGTGTTTTCTCCTATGGTAAGACATACTTCTATTCGTATTTTACTTGCCTTAGTTACTTTGCAGGACCTCGAGTTAGAGCAACTAGATGTGAAAACTACGTTTCTTCACAGTGAGTTGGAGGAGCAAATTTATATGAGGTAGCCAAAGGGATTTGCCATTTCGGGTAAGGAAGATCATGTTTGCTTGTTGAAGAAATCTTTGTATGGGTTAAAACAGTCTCCTAGGCAGTGGTATAAACGTTTTGATACTTTCATGACTAGTCAAAACTATTCAAAAAGTCAAATGGATAGTTGTGTTCGCTTTAGGAGATTGGAGAATGGTTCTTTGATTTATCTACTTTTATATGTTGATGATATGCTGGTAGCAGCTAAGAATATGTCTGATATTGATGTGTTGAAGATGCGGTTAAATGCTGAATTTAAGATGAAATATTTAGGTGTTGGTATGGAGATTTTGCGTGATAGGATTGCAGGAGTTTTACTTCTATCTCAGAATAAATATATTGAGAAGATTGTGGCACGTTTTAATATGTAGTCGGCAAAATTTGTAAGTACACTTTTAGTGAAGCAATTTAAACTTTCGGATAAATTATTATCGCAGGCTGAGGAGGAGGAGGAGGAGGAGGAGGAGCATATGTCCCATGTTTCTATTCTAGTACCGTGGGTAGTATTATGTATGCTATGGTGTGCACTAGGCCTAATATTTCACAAGCTGTGAGCGTGGTTAGTCGCTATATGAAGCGTTTTGGTAAAGCTCATTGGGAAGCTGTAAAGTGGATCCTCAGATATTTGAAGGGGACAACAGACGTGAGTATAGCATACCGGAAGGACAACAATGGCAATGAGACCACTGGTTTTGTGAATTCGGATCACGCCGATGACTTGGATGATTGCAAATCTTTAGCAGGGTACTTATTTATGCTAGCGGGTGGTGCAGTTAGTTAGAAAACGTTCTTACAAGATCACATTGTCTTGTTTTCGACTGAAGTAGAGTTCATGGCATTAACCTTTGTAGCGAAGGAGACGATATGGTTACAAAGTTTGCTCTCGGACTTTGGGTTAGAATAGAAAAGTGTGCATATACACTGTGATAACCAATGTGCAATATATTTGGCATATAATCCAGTTTATCACGAGCGAACGAAATATATCAACATCAGGTACCACTTCATCTGAGATGTTTCAGCTAAGGGTAATGTTATTGTCGAAAAGATTGATACAGCAGATAACTTGGCAGACATGGTGACTAAGTTTATTCTTTTGGCGAAGCTCAAGCAAAGTTTATTCTTTTGGCAAAGCTTGAGCTCTATTGACGTCTGTGGAAAGTGAGCGTCCGTCGACGTGTTGGGAGAGTAGCATGGATGATGGGCACTATAACTCGACTTCAAACATCGAGCCAATGTGGAGAATTGTTAAATTAATGTCTTGAATTTGAATTCGGATAACAATTTATTAAATCGAATTTGCTGATAAAACTTTTCCAAGTAGATTTCAAATTTGATGAAGAAGCCCTTCTTTTCTTGGACTCCTTATAGCTGCACAAATGAGGAAATAAAATAAAGAAAAAAAAAGGTAAGGGTTATCTATCTTTTTTTTTTTTTTTTTTGTACGTGCAGAAGAATGCAGAAAAAGAATGCACATTGGAGAAAAGAATCCAAGGTGGGGCCCAGAGTCAAAGTTTTGACTTTGGGCGCACACACATAAAAGGCGTGTACTTTTATATGAAAAAAAAGAGACGTGAAGCCCTAAGAAGAAGAAGGAGAAGCACGTCTAGAGAGCGTCGTTTGGGAGAGGAGCCACCGTATGAGCCATGCAATCAAGAAAAGGAGAAGCGAAGTAGTATGTACGTGAAAAGAAAAAGTAGACGCTGGGAGTTATTGTTTTTCGATGAATGTAGAGCGTTTCGTTTGAGCTTGAATGCGTGGTAATTTTGTACAGTAAGTTTATGTCCAAGTGAATTGTTTATTTATAAAAACTGTGGGTTTGTGGTTAAATCTAGATATGGGAAACACTTGAGCGTGTGAGCGATTGTAAATTTTGATTCTTTTATTATAGTGGATTATTTACTACTGGCTCTCTCCGTGGACGTAAGTGTTAGGACTAGAATTAGCACCTAGAGGGGGGTGAATAGGTGATTAAAGCGATTTTCACAATCAAATCGGAATATGAGATTAATGAATTAAAAACAGCAATCGCAGCAAATAAAGGTTATGAAAGTTAAAAGGATTAGGGAGAGAGAATCAAGACTCCAGATTTATAGTGGTTCGGCTTATATCAAGCCTACGTCCACTCTCCCTCACGGACAGCCCTTCTGGCTGGATTTCACTAAGAATCAAAAAAGAGTATTACAGTCTCACGCTCTTGAGTCCACAATGTAGAACTTCTACTACACTTCCTCAAGGTCTCACAACTCTATGATCACTCTTTTGATTACATGTATTGCTCGAAGAATAAGATCACAAACGAAATATGGAGATTCAGACTTTGGAATTCTTCTATCCAAGACACTTCAACAACTCGAGCGTCTCTTTATATGCTTCTTCATGCCTTCATTACCGTTGGCACCTTCCAAAGAAGTTCTTCCAATCAACCCGTTGGACAGAATCAATTTGGAGAGATCTCGAGCTCTTTAAGGTAAGTGTAGATAGCCCATCAATCCCGCCGCCCATACAATCAGGATCTTGGTTTCCATAAGTTGAACTTTCCAAATAAGTTGCGAATCTTAGAGAATCTATATCAATTCGGATACGAATGTAAGATCGTATAGTGCTGAATCCAGTCGAAAGATATTCCTTAGCCATTGAGATAAAAACTATATAGAATCAGAATAGAAACTTTTATCTTGTCGGTCTGGAATCTGTCCATGAGAGTAGACTTTGAAACTTGAGTCTTGTTGACGTCGACTTTGCTCTTCGACTTTGCCGCAGAGTCCGCAAGTCTTCGGACCGATCGAGAGAAATGTTTTGTCAATTTCAAAACCTTTGAGGAGAATTTATCCAACAATCTCCCCTTTTTGATGGTGACAAAACTTTCCCGTAGATTTGAACACTATTGTCCCGCAAAACAACTTTTAAGCTTGCAAAGATATCATTAGAATAAGAATAGTATAAGATGTCCCGTACGAGATGTCCCGTACAATGAGACTTACCCCGTATACAGATCCGCATCCACGAAAACCTCATTAGTCAATGCGAGACTTTACTATCTATATCTAATTTTAACATCTTAAGGTAATGCAGTAGTAAGCAATCATTCAAAAACTCAAGATAAAGTCAAAATATCAATCACAAACAAACCATTAAATCAAAAAAATAGAAATGAAAGTTTAAGGTTTGGGTTTGGTTTGAGAATAGAGTGAAAATCTGCCTACAAAGTCTTCTCCCCCTTTTTGTCAGCATTAAAAAGTAAGAAAATCAAGGAGCACGAGGAACGCGAACAAGTTGAAAGTCCTCCATAGACTTGACAGTGCCTTCCAGCTTCCTTAAGTCTTCTTGAAGTTTAGCGATAGCAGTGCCTTTTGCTGTGTCTTGAACCTTACTTTGAACATCTTTCAGCTGATCATGTAAGGAGATGAACATAGCATGATTCTCATTCGGATAGTCCGAAAGTCACACCCCATAGCATAGATTTGGCCTTTGAGCTCCAATATGATGTCAAGCACCCTTCGAAATCTCCCCGAATTGTCACCGTGTGCTTGCGTCAACTCGGTCTGATGGTGGAGTTAAGCCGGTGTGAATGTCAGAAGGAAGATCAATGTTTGGAGATGAAGCCTCTCCCTCAGGATGATGAGCAGCATAAACATCTTCTGCATCAGGTGGCGATCTACTCACACTCGCACTTGTAAATGTCAGGAGAAGAGGAGTGCTTTCTCTTTGGATATCTCCCCCTGTTTCCATGCCTTCTGGAGGGAAGAAGAACTCTTCTTTCTGAGGAGTCTCCTCAGTGACAAGATTGTGCTTTGATCCTCCTTTTTCGCCTGGAGAATCTGTCTTGGCTTGTGAGTCTATTTGGTTTATACCGAGATTCTGGCCCGTCCCGGTCGACTCTTCCTCTTCATCTTTCTCTTCCTCTTTCTCTTCTTTCTCTTTCTCTTCCTCTTCCTCTTTCTGTCCTTCCTCTTTTTCTTTCTCTTTCTCTTCTTCTTCTTTCTGTTCTTCTTCTTTCTTTGTCTCTTCTTCCTTTTGCAAGGATTCCTCTTCCTGGTTTCCTTTCTCGGTTTCTTCGCAAACCGTTGTTCGGGAACAAACTGATACGGGAGCGGCGAGAAACAAAGGCGGAGATTGGCATATCATCCTCATCATCTTCATCTTCCAAGATGATTGCCCGCCTCTTTTGATAGGACCAAAGGATGGGTTCCTTTCCTTTCCTTTTTGCCGCAAAAGAGTCGGGTTTGATCTTCACGGGGTTTTTTCTTTGAACTGCTCCAGCTTCTTGCCGAGTTCCTTCGCACGCATCTTTGTTATCATCCTCGTCCGATGACCATTCGACCAATAGTCTTCACGAGAGAGAATGTGGGGAGGCTGGATGTTCGATGTCTGAAAAGTCTTGTAATGAGAGCAAAGATAAGGGAGTTGTCCCTTGTCCTTTGCCATAGACCTGTACATGTGAAACATGATAGTGTGTGGCAGAGAGAAATTTAGACCGATCTTGATTGCATACATCAATTTTGCCTCGGAGATGGATACATCTGTCTTTGATGTTGATTTTGGTCTAAGACAGTTGATCACAATCTTGTGAAGCAGAATATTTGTTGCATTCATTCTGGAGTAGGATAGACGACCTTCAGCAATTCGGTCTCTAGCAAGCTCCAAAGTTGCATGACTCATAGACACATAAATTGATTGGAAAGCACCTCTTTCCTCACC
Source organism: Eucalyptus marginata (assembly GCA_014182565.1). NCBI lineage: Eukaryota > Viridiplantae > Streptophyta > Magnoliopsida > Myrtales > Myrtaceae > Eucalyptus > Eucalyptus marginata. Next base: position 20,009,517 of record CM024587.1, read on the forward strand.
AATTACGTCTCGCGAGTGTCGTATCAACAACATATTCTCTATCTCGCACGCTAAATGAAAAGCTGTTCGCATCAAGGAAACCGAGATTAGAGTAAAAATATGCGGTTAATTCGTAATGAGCCACATCACATTCGGTGCAAAACTTGTGCAGTTGAAGTTTCTCAAACTTCTCTCGAGATTGATGCTCGCAAATCCAGAAAATCAAAGTCCACCGTTCGTGGATTTATCACCCCTCGCTTCAGCAGTTTCTCATACTTTTTCCTGTGTCCATCAGATCGAAACAGTTCATCCTTCTTTCCTCGAAGGTTTGCAGCAACACCCATCCAAGGTTTAAAATGTAAATACATTTTCTCATCATCATCCTTTCCTCTCGGTTGATTAAAACTACCAAACCTAGGGTCACTGGGAAAGTTTGCAAAAACTTTTGCTGTTGTTCTAGCAGGAACAACGCCTGATCTTTCCATCACGGTGAGAAAGTGCGTCTCATTTCTATAACCTTTTTCTTTCAGAAATTCATCGATGAAGGTCATTGCAGACCCACCTTCCTTCAATGCAGAGTAAAGCCTATAAACAAAAGCAGGCTTGAGTGATCTTACTGGTTCAACATTTTCAAGCACTTCTTCTGCTTGTTGAGGGCGACTATCATGAGGTCTAGTTGAGGAGGATCGCTGTTGAGATCGTTGAGAGAGACGTTCGTTGGAAAGTCGCTTTCTTCTCGTAAGATCGAAGTGCGTAGGCCCCTCCCCGAGCCCCGTGGTCCCCGCTTGCAAGCCTTGATGATTTTCTTTGGTGAGACATTGTCGCTTTCTTGAAGAAACTTTCACACTTGTGTCGCAAGAAAGTTAAAAACTTGAGAAGTAGAAATCGAGGAGAGAAAAAAATTCCGAGAGTGAAAAGCTTTGAACTAGGGTTTCGGGTAAAGTTTAAAATGAAGAAGAAGAAGAAGTATAAAAGGAAATCGAATCGTGGTAACTGAATCGACGCAAAATAAATTCCTTTTTGAAAAATAACTGCCTTAATAAATCGATAACCACCCTTTATAAAATAAACTGCCTTAATAAACATGATTATCCATAAATAAACAGGCAAACTTACCTTTTCGAGATAAAAGTTTAAGTAAATGTACTTACAGTGCCGTGTCGATTGGTATTCTCGCCTATACCCTTTTGAGTCGATACTCCGTCGACTTTAAGATTCCGAGTCCGAGCTTTAACGGTCTTCAAGAGATACAATATTGAGTCTTGAGCAAATAGACTCAAATAAGCTTTTCTCAAGTGGCTTTGTGAAGATGTCGCCGGTTGATTCTTCGAGTCAATGAATTGTATCAAGACTTCTTTGTTCGAACATGATCTCTTATAAAATGATGTCGAATCTCAATATGTTTGGCTCTTGAATGTAGGATAGGATTCTTTGTAAGATTGATTGCGCCGGTATTGTCACATCGATCTCTCGTGCAAGAGTCTTCAATACCAAAGTCTCGTAGTTGTTGTTTTATCCAAAGTATTTGAGAACAGCAACTTCCAAGTGCTACGTATTCTCGCTTCCGCCTGTTGAAAGAGCCACGTACTTTGTTTTCTTGAAAACCAAGATACCACCCCGTTGCCAAGTAATTGACAAGTTCCCGAGGTGCTTTTTCTTTCAACTCTACAACCCGCAAGATTCGGCGCTCGAATAACCAAGAAGGGTAAAGTCTCCTTCTTTGGGATACCATAGACCAATCTTAGCAATGTAGTTGCAACGTATTTAATGATACGTTTAGCAGCACTTAAATGTGATTCCTTAGGATCCGATTGAAACCTAGCACATATGCAAACACTAAATAATATGTCGGGTCTAGATGCGTAAGATAAAGAAGTGACCCAATGATACTCCCGTATAATTTTTGGTTGACTTTCTTCCCTCGCTTCGTCTTTGTCTATCTTCAAAGAACTTGACATTGGTATGTTAGTCTTTTTGCAATTTTCCAGACCGAACTTTTTAACAAGTTCTTTTGCATATTTCTCTTGATGAATGAAGATTCCTTCTTTAAGTTGTTTCACTTGTAGACCAAGGAAGAAGGATAGTTCACCCATCATGCTCATCTCAAATTCATCCCGCATAGACTTAGAAAATTTCTTGCACAAAGTCTCATTAGATGATCCGAATATAATGTCATCAACATAAATCTGAACGAGTAGAAAGCTTTTGCCTTCCTTTTTAATAAACGAGTAGTGTCTACCTTTCCTTTAGAGAAACCACTTTGAATTAAAAAATTATAACCTTTCATACCAAGCTCGAGGAGCTTGTTTTAATCCATATAAAGCTTTCTTGATCGAACACCGAGTCTGGTTTCTTTGAGTCTTCAAATCCGTGAGGTTGTTCCACATAGACTTCTTCTTGAATAAATCCATTCAGAATGCGCTTTTGACATCCATTTGAAATAACCTGAAATTCTTATAACATGCAAAAGCAAGTAGTAAATCCGATTGCTTCTAACCTTGCTACGGAGCATAAGTCTCATCATAGTCTATCCCTTCTTCTTGCGTGTATCCTTTAGCCACGAGTCTTGCTTTGTTTCTTGTCACCTTGCCTTTTTCATCAACTTTGTTCCCGAAAACCCATTTAGTTCCAATAACAGATTTACCTTTTGGTTTAGGAGTTAATTCCCAACGTCGTTAATACCGAATTGTCTCGAGCTCTTCTTGCATTGCTTCAATCCAGCTTTCATCAGCTAAGGCTTCTTCAATGTTTTTGGGTTCTATTTCAGAAATAAGTGCAACTGCACTAGACTCTTCTCGCCTTTTGGCTCTTGTACGAATTCCCTCATTAATGTTCCCAATAATGAGCTCTTCGGGATGACTGGACTTGTGTTTCCGATTCTTGGATGGTCCGATGGGTTGTTGATCATTTTCTTGAGTTGAATCTCCATCGACAACTTGTTGTACCGCGCATCCGGATTTTGACTGCTTTATGGGAGATAGATCTAGCAAAGAAACCTGGAACAGATTCCGATTCTTCGCCCAGTATTGGCTGAACTTGTGGAGAGTCTTGAAATTTGACGTTCATTGATTCTTCCACAGTCCGAGTCTTCTTGTTGAATACTCGTAGGCTTTGCTCATAGATTGAGTAACCAAGAAAGAATCATTCATCTGATTTTTCTTCAAACTTACCAACTCGATCATTTGCATTCTTCAGAATAAAGCATTTACAACCAAATACTTGAAAATAAGAAACAGTTGGTTTCTTTTCTTTGAAAATTTCATAAGGAGTTTTCTCAAGAATTGGTCTTAAAAATACTGTTAATAATATAACAAGCGGTTGAAACTTGACTTCAGCCCAAAACCTTGAAGAAATATTACTTTCAATTAAAAGAGTTCTTGCCATTTCTTGTAAAGACCTATTCTTCCTTTCCACAACCCCATTACGTTCGGTGTGTATGGAGAGGAGAATTTGTGCTTGAAGACCGGGATCATCACGTAATTTAGTAAAGTCTTGATTTTCAAACTCACCTCCATGGTCTGTACGAATACTTGAGATAGTGTAACCTTTCTCATTCCGCACCTTCTTAGCAAACTTTGAAAAGAGAGAGAAAGTTTCAGACTTACTTGAAAGAAAGTAGACCCAAGTAAATCGTGAATAATCATCCACTATTACTAGGCAGAACCTTTTTCCACCAATGCTTCGCGTTCTAGTAGGTCCAAATAAGTCCATATGCGTAAGGCTGCAAGTACACGATTAGTAGAAACTTTACTTATTGGTTTGTAAGAGTTTCTAACCTGTTTACCCGCAGACGCATGGTGTGCATAGATCGACTTTGAATAATTGAGAATAGGCAATCCTCGAACAAGTTTCTTGGAGGAGATCTTGCTGATTTGCTTCATATTGATATGGCCAAGTTTTCGTGCCATAGATTTGCTTCATCTTGTACTGATATCAAGCACTGTGATCTTTCATGATTTACATCCAGAAGATAGATATTTCCATGTCTTCGTTCAGTAAAGGATTGAGTAGAGTCTTTATTGATTCCTAAGCACTTTCTTTCCTGAAAATTGATCTTGAATCCAGTATCACATAACTGGCTTATGCTAATCAAGTTGTAATTTAATCCTTCAACTAAGGAAACATTCTTGATTGACAGACTTCCAATCTTGACTGTTCCACGACCAATGATTCTTCCTTTGTTGTTACCTCCAAAGGAAACTTTTCCTCCGTCTTTCTGGTCAAGTGTTATGAAGCAACTTGAATCTCCTGTCATATGTCTTGAGCAGCCACTATCTAGATACCATTTAATCTTCTTTTTGATAGTGACCTGCAATTAAAAAGAATTCAAGCTTTCTTTGGTACCCACATCATCTTGGGTCCGAAGAGTTAGAGCAATAAACAGTCTTTGCCCAATTCCTTTTAATAGGTCTCCAAACCAAAGGACATTCTTTCTCAAAATGTTCGAGCTTTGACACTTAGAACATTTCAAAGCATTTCGCCAACGAGGTTTTACAAAGACTTTCTGAAAGTGATTTTTATAAACAATTCTGGTTGGTCTTTGTTTGATTCTTTCCTTCACCTTTGGAAAATCAATTAGAGGAATAGTTTCAGAAGTCATACCAAGACCTAACTTATCAAAGTAGGGTCTTTGTATCGAAAGAATCTTATCCAACTTTTCAGAACCATTTGAAAATCTTTTTGATATATTAGAAATATCAATTTTCAAAAGATTATTTTCTTTGGAAAAGCAGTCCGAGTTTTCTCTCAAGACAAGAAAGTTGTTTTCTAACTTTTCAAACTTCTCTTTCCAAAGTTTTTCCTGTTGCTTCAATGTAGAATTTTCCTTTTTCAATTCGGAGATCCTCTTAAGAGAAGTTTTTAGATTAAGACAAAGTTCATCAATGTATTTCGAAACTTTGATAGGAATTCTGAGATTACTAACCTCGAGTTCACTGTCTGAGTCTGTATCTGAATCAGGGTCTGAGTCTGAATCAGATTTTGCCATTAAACAGATATTGGCATAGTCATCATCACTTTCTTCACATTCGTATCACCAGGGTCTCTCGCTTTGAGTGCTTTCCCGTATTTCTCGTCTTTCCTTTTCTCTTTTTTTAACGAGAGGACGGTTGGGTCGATGTGTCTCTTTTTCTTGCATTCAAAGCAAGTCACTTCTTTGTTAGAGTCATCTTCCTCTATTGATTTGTTCTGAAATCTTTGTGAGCTCTGTTTCTTCCGGTTGAATTTTCTTCCTTTTCTATTCAACTTTCGAATCTCTTTATCATAAGTGCCCTCTTCATCATCTAGATCTTCTTCGAGAATCGTAGCATCGAATAGTCATTAGACTTTAAGGCAATTGATTTCTTACCTTTGAATCTTCCTCTTCGTTGGTTTGCTCTACTTCATAAGATTGAAGAGTCCCAACCAATTCGTCTACGAGAGAGTGGAGCAATCCTCTCGTGTCTCTCTTATTGAGGTTTTTATGTGATTCCGTCTTTAGAGAGTCCTCGTAGGGAGTTTGTTGACCTTCATATGTCCCGAGATTGGATGTCCCCGATATTCAAGACCATTCACAATTTCAGTAAAGTGACTAAACATGTCGGTTATTGATTCTCCCGATCTCATCTTAAAGACTTCATATTGTCCCAAAAGAATGTTGATCCTTGTCTCTTTCACTCGATCAGTTCCTTCGTAGGTAATGTGAAGCCTATCCCAGACTTCTTTTGCTGTATCACAAGAAGATATTCTGTTATACTCAGTAGGAGATAAAGCACAATATAAGGAGTAAATGGCTTTAGCGTCAAGAGTCTGTCTCTTGGTGATTTCTTCTTGAGTCATTAGAGTGGGATCAGCAACTTCTTTTCCTCTCTCGGATCCCGATCTTTGCCAGCAGAATGATTCCTTTGTCTACCACTTCCCATTCCAAAGGATCTTTCGATCTTAGGAATGCTTTCATCTTGTTCTTCCATATGTTGTAGTCTTTTCCATCAAAGTATGGAGGTCCTGGGTATTGCTTTGACCTTCGACCAACCCCGTAGGTAACATACTAGCCATAGATCTTTTACTCAGAAGTAAAGACACTTCTTATAAACGAGTACACAAGCTCTGATACCAATTGTTAGGACTAGAATTAGCACCTAGAGGGGGGTGAATAGGTGATTAAAGCGATTTTCACAATCAAATCGGAATATGAGATTAATGAATTAAAAACAGCAATCGCAGCAAATAAAGGTTATGAAAGTTAAAAGGATTAGGGAGAGAGAATCAAGACTCTAGATTTTTGGTGGTTCGGCTTATATCAAGCCTACGTCCACTCTCCCGCACGGACAGCCCTTCTGGCTGGATTTCACTAAGAATAAAAAAAGAGTATTACAGTCTCACGCTCTTGAGTCCACAATGTAGAACTTCTACTACACTTCCTCAAGGTCTCATAACTCTATGATCACTCTTTTGATTACATGTATTGCTCGAAGAATAAGATCACAAACGAAATATGGAGATTCAGACTTTGGAATTCTTCTATCCAAGACACTTCAACAACTCGAGCGTCTCTCTTTATATGCTTCTTCATGCCTTCATTACCGTTGGCACCTTCCAAAGAAGTTCTTCCAATCAACCCGTTGGACAGAATCAATTTGGAGAGATCTCGAGCTCTTTAAGGTAAGTGTAGATAGCCCATCAATCCTGCTCGCCCATACAATCAGGATCTTGGTTTCCATAAGTTGAACTTTCCAAATAAGTTGCGAATCTATATCAATTCGGATACGAATGTAAGATCGTATAGTGCTGAATCCAGTCGAAAGATATTCCTTAGCCATTGAGATAAAAACAATATAGAATCAGAATAGAAACTTTTATCTTGTTGGTCTGGAATCTGTCCATGAGAGTAGACTTTGAAACTTGAGTCTTGTTGACGTCCGACTTTGCTTTGCAGACTTTGCCGTAGAGTGCAAGTCTTGAATCAGGGCGAGAGAAATGTTTTGTCAATTTCAAAACCTTTGAGGAGAATTTATCCAACAGTAAGTACCGATACTCGGACCAAATCACGTAAATTTTTGGTATTCTTATTATTTCTCGTTCATCTCTCTGGAGTTTGCGCGTTGACATAAATTATAAGATCCTATCATTTTTGCATATTATATTACGACAGTAATAATGCATTTCCAGACAACGTTAAACTTTTTCCAAAACTCGTCGTAATCCTCAATTTGAAAAATTGGTAATAAAGTTAGCTCGAAAGCTGAAAAACTGGATAAAATTCACACATGAGCCCGACATGTGGTCCAATATTGCAAGAGCCATATCCACTCTCTTGACTCATCTCGCCCATCTCAAGAGAACAATATTCGGGAAGCTTCATCACTATCTTGAAAGGTCAAACGCATTTTTATCACAATAGTAAAAAGCAGTTAACAAAGAGCTACTAACCGGTCTAACCTGGCGAGCTCATCATTTTTCTCGAAAATCAATGTTATAGCCGCCAAAATAGTGCGCTTGGTTCGTAAAGTAGACCAAATCCTACTCTTACAATAATAGTGTGGGTGGCCGCACCTACCCTAACTTGAAAATCGTAAAATGATAACTAAGTCAATGTGATTTCACATGACTTTCGCAATAGTAGTTCACTTTCACGAATACCTTCATGAACAAGGTGATGTGATTCATTGGCACAAAGAGTGAGTTCCATCCCAATAGTACATGTAATGGCAAAATAATTATCCTAGCGGCTGGTGCAGATGCCAGGCAAGCGGAAAGAAAGGTGAAGAGCACGAATTGGTGTGTCGCAATCATATTTTAAGCTCACTCTGCCCAAGCTTCTAACGGGGAACCGCGCAATGGTCAAGGTTCCTAAAAAAGGAACAATTGAATTGAATTTTAGCTCTGACCAAAAGTTAATATTCATGATCCAGAAATTAGGCTGAAACATCTTGTATCTATCGGTTTGTTTTGTAAGAGGGGTATCAAAACCTCTTTGAATGTATCCAAAAATTGGATTGTTTGTGAGAAAGCATTATTCGATTGATGATCACATGCATGTTCAAACTTTGGATCGATGAAATGAAGAGTTCTCTTGCTTTTATCGTTTAATGTAATTCTCTGTTGTGGCACGCTAGGCTTGGACACTTGAACTATAGATATTTGAATTATATGTCTAAGCATGGCTTTATATCTTTTGTTGAGAAAACTTCCTAAATTGTTTTGAAAATTGACAAAACTTTCCATAGATTTTTACTGATTTTGACCAAAGAACATCCATGTCATATTCTTGTAGTAACTTCGTTCGAACTCTATTATGAACATTATCATACTCAAAGACTTGTTCGTCTGGTCAATAAGATTGAAGTTCTGAATTATCACGTCAAAGACATTGTCGAATTATGGCATTCGAGCAATATGAATATCACAGTAAAGCTTGGACAAGTACTATCAAGAGGACTTATATATCAAGGTAATCCTTTCTAAGCAGGGTTTGTGATTTGATTCACAATCATTCAAAGACAAGATACTCTTTCCTAACGAATAACTCTATTGATGGAAGCTCAACTTCGATTGTATGGGCGACTGAATCAAGGGAGATTCTAATATGGTAATTCAAGTGGCGACCAAATCTTCTCAATTCATGTCCAATGGATTAAAAAAAAAGAATGATAATTAGAATATTGTCTGACGATCAGCTTGGAAATAGAGTAGTATAAAAAGGGATCGTGGTGCTAAAGTGAGCATGAGATCGTGAATTTAAAATTCCAAAGTTCAAAGAGAGCTTCCTTATTACACACTTGTTGCAATTATTTTCTTTGAAAGACAATTGTTAGAGTGATTGTGTGAGATTAGAAGATACAATCACACACACTTGCGTAGAGAATACTCAGACTCTATAACCACTTATAAATTCTCTAGTGAAATCCAACTAATAGACTGTGAGCATCGAATAGTTGACATAGGCTTGCAATAAGTCGAATCACTATAATTACCGTGTGCAAATTTCTCTATCCCTTTAACTCTATTGTTTTATTTGACACATCACAGCAGAATCTGGTTATTGAATAGTTTCTAATCAAACTTTTTTTCTTTCGTAATATTGAATCTGGTTGCATTAAACTCTGCTTTAATTTATTAAGATTGTGTACAATTATCCATTCACCCCACTCTAGGTGATTATGCTAGTCACAACATCTTTTAAGCATGATGTCAATAATAAATGATTATCATCTTCTTTTTCACTAACTTGAAAATCATAAAATCATGAATAAGTTATATGTGACTTTACGGATTAACATTGGTACTTTGGGAAAGTTTTACACATTACATAAAAATAAGTAAAAAATGGTAAAAAAAAAAAAGAAGTAACTTCAAATGTTTTGAAAAGCACCTAAGGCTACAGAGCGCAGCGCACCAAAAACATAAAAGAAACAAAAGAAAAATAAAGCAAAGCCCTAATCCAGTTCTAAAGAGAATAAGAGGAACAAACCACACATAGTTGGTTAATAACCCAATTTTATTTTATTTTTTAGCTTCTTCTTTCTTTCAATAAATGAATTAGTTTCACGCGGTAATAAAAGAAGATTCAAGTAATATCCATATGAACTCATAAAGACATCAGCGATTTAAAGAGCCAACTTATAAAATCTAATTTACAGAAAAATGCGACAAGTTCCTATTATATACTTAAATCTTAAATATGCCGCCCTCTTTAGTTACAACTGTTTCGCGTCATCTCTTAAAACCTGTTTGAAAAAAGAAAAAAACGAAAGAACATGGATCGTCTTGCTCTTCCAGTAAGGGTGTACTACAAATAATGAGGAATAGATTAAAAAATAAACTCTCCTGAAAAGAAGGAAAACGCGTGTTGCCACACTTCACAATGACCGTAATTGAAGGGAACATGTATAGCCCACATCCTCTTTTACGTTTTTCATTTTCTTCCTTATATGAATTAAATATTTTAGCTTTAGTGTCCTACAACCCTTCTTTATGTTTACTTGATGTTCTTATTGATTTTTACATATTCATTTATTTGCAAAAATGCGTGTAATATTCGAAATGATCCTTTTGTATCAGTTTGCATCAAATATGTGCTCATAATCTTAGATGTAGCCTTTATCCCGAAATTTAACTTTTTAAGCATATAAATTTTCTCCTACTAACTTTTTTTTTTTTTCCTGTAATAATGCATATCTTGGCATTGTTAAACTTTTTAAAAAACACGTCATAATTCTCAATCTGAAAAGCTAGTAATAAAGTTAGCTCGATAGCTAAAAAAACTAGATAAAGTTCACACATGAGCATGATATGTAGCGCAATCTTGCACGAGCTATGCCCACTTTCATGACTCATTCATCCATCTCAAAAGAGCAATATTTGGGAAGCTTCACCATTATCTAGCTTTGGCGAAGCTAAAAGCGATTCTATCAGCATAGGAAAAAACAGTCAGCAAAAAGTCACTAACTAGTCTAACTTGGCGAGCAGATCCTTTTTCTCGAAAATCAATGTTATAGCCACCAAAATAGTGCGATTGTTTGTTAAAGTGGAGCAAATCCTACTCTCACCATAATAATGTGGGTGGTCCCACCTTCCCTAACTTGAAAATCATAAAATTATGAGTAAGCTATAAGTGATTTCACGTGACTTTCAAAATAGTGGTTCACTTTCTCGAACGAGGTGATGTGATTCATCGGCGCCAAGTGTGAGTTCCTTCCCCATAACACACGTAATGCCAAAATAGTTATCATAGTAGTTGGTGCAGATAGCATGCGGGCGGAAAGAAAGGTGAAGAATACGAATTGGTGTGTCGCGATGATATTTTAAGCACACGTAATGAGAACTTTGTTAAAAGTAGGAATGGCAATACGTATTCACCCACATATATTCGAATTTTATAATCATGTCAACTCGTGTCATTCAAAACACTTTTTTTTTTCATTAATTATACTGTAAAACTTATGCATCTTAAGTATGTGTCAATTCATGTCTAACACGTGAAAGAGATGACAACAAGAATTGACAAAATATTAACCGATGCTAAATTGGCAATAATTATGTAAAAAAATTGTGCATTTTTTGGCCATTTAAAAGTTGGTGTTAAATTTGCTTCAATGATAAAAGGCTGTATATTTTTCTAAGATGTTTCAAAGCTCCCCTCAATTTCGCAACAATGGTGAAAGCTTGTGTTGTTTATGCTAATTGGCCTATTAAACTTTATTAATTAAACTACTTAGGAAACTTTATTTTTGTTGCGAAAAAGAGCAATCGAAAAAAATAAATCAGAACCAAAGAAATTATAATTTCACTCGAGTCGCACCCCACCCAAAAAAAAAAAAAAAAAAATCATCTCAAGGTTTTTAGCCGTCACAATTATTCCTAAATTAATTAATCAATCTCATGGAGGAATTCTCAAAAATCTTACCACGAGACTCTTTGCGACTTCAAACATCATGGATCTTCCACATGTGAAAACCCATGAAGAATGACACCAATTGGGATGTAATTCACGAGAAAAATTCTCTACCAGTTAGCTTGGGAATTTACCGAATTGCACGAGACCCACTGCACGTGACGTACTGACAGATCCGAAGCGTAAACCATCTACTTTCCCAAACCGACTCCAGCACGGAATTGTTGCCGTGTTTTTACATCTTTCTAGTGCCTCGCCATTCACTCCCGGGATCAAGGCCCTGTTTGGCAGGCTGAGCGGCAGCGTGATTGGAAAAGAGTGTTGGAGAAAACTCGAGTTATCAAAATAAGGAATGAAGTCACCATATTCACCTTATCAAGGTCTTTCTAGCTTGTTCACCTTGTAAAGATCCTTCTAGCTCGTAGACATCTCCACTCCCAATACCTTGTTCAGATCAAATATTGATAGTGATCCTTCCGTATCGGCAAAGCATTCTCGAGTGTGGTCGAGCATTCAGGATGACACTTGATGGTGTTAGGACTAGAATTAGCACCTAAAGGGGGGTGAATAGGTGACTAAAGCGATTTTAGCAATTAAATCCGAATAAGAGATTAATGAATTAAAAACAACAATCGCAGCAAATGAAAGTAATGAATGATAAAAGGATTAGGGAAAGAGAATCAAGACTCGAGATTTATAGTGGTTCGGCTTAGACCAAGCCTACGTCCACTCTCCCGCACGGACAGTCCTTCTGGCTAGATTTCACTAAGAATCAAAAAGAGTGTTTACAGTCTCACGCTCTTGAGTCCACAGTGTAGAAACTCTACTACACTTCCTCAAGGTCTCACCACACTATGGTCTCTCTTTTGATTACATGTATTGCTCGAAGAATAAGATCACAAAAATAATATGGAGATTCAGACTTTGGAATTCTTCTATCCAGCCCCCTTCAACAACTTGAGTGTCTCTCTTTATACACTTCTTCATGCCTTCATTACCGTTGGCACCTTCCAAAGAAGTTCTTCCAATCAACCCGTTGGACAGAATCAATTTGGAGAGATCTCGAGCTCTTTAAGGTAAGTGTAGATAGCCCATCAATCCCGCTCGCCCATACAATCAGGATCTTGGTTTCCATAAGTAGAACTTTCCAAATAAGTTATGAATCTTTAGAGAATCTATATAAATTCGGATACGAATATAAAATATTGTAGTGCTGAATCCAGTCGAAAGATATCTTTTAGCCGTTGAGATAAAAACTATATAGAATCGAATAGAAGTTTTTATCTTGTCGGTCGGAAACCGTCCATGAGAATAGACTTTGAAACTTGAGTCTTGTTAGCGTCGAGACTTTGATCTTCAGACTTTGCCGGTAGAGTCGCAAGTCTTCGACTAGGCGAGAGAAATGTTTTGTTAATTTCAAAATCTCTGAGGAGAATTTATCCAACAGATGGCACTTGGTACTAAATCAATACACCATTAGTAGTCTTTAGTTATCTTTTTCATCGTCAAAACAACAAAGGAGGACCACTGCTCGCGGTGGCCGCGTTGGTTAGAGTCCTACTCCCTCATCGAGAGGGGAGGGGTTCGAAACCCCGCGTCCCCATTACGCGTCTCACCCGCGGCTGGGTTAGTGGTGGGAGCTCAATTGCCCCGGGTTTATCTCGCCGGCTGCTGGCTATACGGGGGTTCCCAGGTCAAAAAAAAAAAAACATCAACATAGGGGGATTTTCCCAACATTTTCGTCCTTTCGTCCATATATAATAAGGGTTTTCAAAGTTGATTTTTTTTTTCTTTTGGGGAAATTGACTATAATCCTTTCGAAAACATTTTGGAAAATCATGACATGCGTGGGGCCTTAGGGCTTTAGCTATCTCGCCATCAGGTAAGCTCAAGCCAATTCCCTCGATATTGCGACCTATGGGTTGGCTTCATGCAATGGTTTTTCTAATACAAATATTTAAACAAGCTAAATAACGTTATGGAGAAACCAAGATTTTCATAGGTTTATTTCAACGAAACAATAGCTATAATATCACATTTTATATTTTTCAAAGGGTAATTTAGGCATTACAACGTCCTATTTATTTATGAAAAGCCTAATTTTAAAGCAATAGGGTAACGACTTATTTATTTACTAATTCTAGCCTAACTATGGCATTATAACATAATAATTTTATTTAGGGGCCCTAGAACTCTCATTTGTCACCTTGCAATTTTTCCTCAATCCGCACCCCATTGAGATTCTCAGATTCTTTTAGCTAGAACCTCACAGTAATTTCCTTACAAAATAAATTTAAGTTAGTAACTTGAATTTGAAAGAATATAATTAAAAGAGACAGATTTATAGTGAGCTCCTTGAAGAAAAAAGAGTATAATGAGCCCCTGTATATGGAGGATTTTTGTACTTCAAGAGTAACCTTCTGAAAGGTTGGATTGACCATTCGAAAGGGCACAAAATCCCTCCAAAGGGTAGACTCAGCCTTTCTAGAGGACAAAAATTGCCTTTAATGGGGGTAGTGCGTCCTTTTAAAAGGCTAAACAAACCTTTTGAAAGCCCTAATCAGCCCTGCACAGGGCCAAGGCCGGGGACTACACAAGCGAGAGCTGCGCATGTTAAGCGACCCCAATCACCGCCAATTTTTTTCCAAATAATATATCGTACTTATTATTTATTTTTAGTACATCTGCCAATAATATGCTGGTTATACCAACCCTCTAGAGCATTTTATGGGGCGATTCAAGTAACTTTTACATCATCAGTTCTGCAACCTATTACGATTCACTAATGACGATGCGATCTCTCACTATGCTTCCCTCCACCTTCAAGTAGAACTCCATGCAATTGTCAATTGGCACATGCTTGATCATCTTACTTGTTTCCTTTCGATCAAAGCTTCTAATGCCTATTTATGACAACAACATCAAATTTGTGCCTCAACACAAACACCCTAATCTTTCTTGAGTAGTCATCCATAACTATTAAAATAACCTTAGCATTGCTCTTCAAAGAAAACCACAATAGCTTGAGCCTTGCGAAATCTAAGTGAGTCAACTCTACAATCTATTTGGTTTCTTGCAACAATATAGAACTACACTTTCCATTGTTTTCCCTGTTTATAGCGCTTGCATTCATTTAGTTACTTTGCAACATAACCACGTAATAGATTCTTTTCACTCAAAACCTTCAAGCTTCTCTCACTAATATGCTTGAGAAGCATATGCCAAAATTTTGTCTCTTGAACAAATGCATCCAATGTCTCCTTGATAAAAATTCTTCCCTCCCTGTCTCCCCTTGGAGTTCATACATGTCACTCTACTTTATTCCTCTTATTATCAACAAGGCACTTCAAACAACTTTTCAGACTCCATTCTCTGAATTATACCAACACTTAGGGACAGACAAGGGTAATTTTTGGCGTCGGTGGATGAAGGCGGAGGAGGAGGAAGTTGCTGGACCAATGAAGAAGATGCCATATCAGTGCCTCTCTCTTCAAAAAAAAAAAAAAAATGCCACATGGGGCAACACGTGCCATAAAAAGGTAATAAAAAAAACCATATTAGGATTTTTGGTGAGTCAAATTAAATGGATTTAACGAAAAGGATTTAGTTGCACTAATTTGACAAGTTTTAGAATTTGATTGCACTCTTTGAAAATTTTAAGATTCAATTGCGTTTTTATGATAAGTCTTAGAATTTTCTGTGCTATTTTTTCTAAATTAAAAAGAGCATGAGATGTCATTTAAAAGTGATGAAAATATTTCAACAAAATATATCTTAAAGTGTGGCACATCTCATACTTTAAACTTGTTGACGTTGCAAAAATATGCTTTGCAATGGTAACATTAATTAAACAAAAAATATTTGAAAATATAAAAATGTCATAAGACCAGCAAATACTTTATAATCTGGTCAGTGTGTTCACGAACTCTATTCTGATACACTTGGTATCAGTCGGCATTACCTCGATTACTTTATAAAATTAATCGAAATTGCTTTATTTTCTAATTTCCTTTCCCTCCGCCCCTTCTTGAAGGCCATTTTACGTAGCATGCGCTGTGTTGAAATGATAACGGAATCTAGAAGTCTCCTACACTGTTATCATTCCACGTTCCACTCGACCCCTATCAATCTCGCGCGGTCTTTCCACAACTTTTTCCGGAAGTCTTCATACCTAGAATCGCTAGGTTGATTGAATTATTGTGTCGGCGAAATTTGTTTTAGGGGGACCCTATTGTTTGGTGTGAACCAACCTGCCAAAGTTGACTTCGCACAAAAAAACGAAGAAAGTGGTTCATTTGGTCTATTTGCCGTACAGAATCAGGAGGAAGGGGAACAGGGATGATGGGCTTTAGGAGAGTGCCTTGGACACTGACAGGAATTCGGAAGTCTACCACGTGGTTTCTTTTCTACGTTCACACTCTACTTCCCATTAATCTCACGCGGTTTCCCTGTTACCGAACCCTCGCCACAGATGACAAACAGTTCCCAACATTATGCCGTGCTATGGCAGCATTAGACATCTTCTTTCTCTTCGGCTCTTCAGCCTCGTTATCTCCAGGTCTTCTTCTTGCTCTTCAACGATATCACTAGTAGAAAGTGTCTTGAACAGTGATATCGCACTTCCGGAGTCTCCCCCACAGTTTCTTTTCCAAGTTCCAACTTTGCTTCCCATTGATCCCGCATGTCTTTTCCCACAACTTTTTTGAAAGTCCAAATTCCTAAAATCAATCAGTTTCATTGATTGATTTTTTTTTTTTTTTTGGGTGCTGGAGGAACCACGATTGTGTCATGAAAGTTCCATAATATCATTTGTTTTTTCAAGGGAAGCCTTTCGTGAAAGTGACTCCCCACAAAACAGAAAAACATAAAGAAAGACTTCACTTAAGGTGTTTAAACACTCAATATTTTCTAGTCTTCAATCTCCCCCTAAAGTTTTTAGCCCTCACAATTATTCATGAAACAATTACTCAATTTCATGGATGAATTCTCGGGAATCTTACCACAAGACTCTTTACGACTTCAAACACTCATTGATCTTCCACATGTGAAAACCCATGAAGAATGGCACCGATTGGGATGTAATTCACGAGACAAATTCTCCACCGGTTAGCTTGGGAATTTATCAACTGGGCGAGACACACCGCACATCGCGCGCACATAGAGATCCAAATCGCAAACCATTCCCTTTCCCAAAGCGACTCCAACACGGCAACACGGACTAGTTGCCGTGTTTTTGCATTTTACTAGTGCCTCACCATTCGCTTCGGGGATCGAGGTCCCGTTAGGTAGGTGGAGCGGCTGCATGATTGGAAAAGAGTGTTGGAAGTTTTGAGAAACTGGAGTTTTTTTTTTTTTTTAAATAACGAATAGAGTCGCCACCAATCAATTTTAAAAAATTAGGTTGGTTGAAATCCAGGCCACGTGTGAAAGCATTGGTTATTTGCAAAAATCAGAGAAACTTATGGACTGGGGTTCAGTAACTTGTGGGGAGGGGTTAACATCCCTGCAACAACCTTTTGATACCACGTTTTCTATTTAAGTGAATTGGATCTAAAATAATTTTCTAAAATTATTGATGCAATTTTAATTGTTTCGGGGATGTAATTAAGGATATTCCTTTGTCATTTTATGCCCAGCATGAGTTAATGTATCGTGTGTGTTTGTGTTTGGAAAATATGCAATGACTTGTAAAAAATATGCATGAGTCCAAATTTGCCACCAATATACATGTGCAATTGGCTAATAACTTATAATTACATGGTGCATGTTTAGTTTTAAAGTTGACGGAGCCATATTTTTATTGGGCCTACTTTGATACAGGTTTTTTCGTTCTTTCGGCCATAAAGTAAGGATTTTGATCTTTACCAAAAAAAAAAGGTAAGGATTTTGAAGCTCGGAAATATTTTTAGCGAAAATAACTATAATCCTTTTGAAAACATTATGGAATATCGTGATATGCGTGGGGATCTGGGACCTTAGCTGTGCCATGGGGTTCGCTCGAACTGATTTCCTCGGTATTTTGACCTATGGGTTGGCTTCATGAATGGGTTTTCTAATGCAAATCTTTAAACAAAGCAAAATAGTGGTCTAGGGAAACTATGACATTTCTTCGGTTTACTTCAATGGAGTGTAGCTGTAAAATCACATTTTTATATTTCAAATATTAAAATAGCCGTAAAAAGACGCATAAATTTCAAATAATCCTCCTATAGCAGTTTTTGTCGTATGTACGCTAATATTCTTAGATGTAGCCTTTATCATGGAATATTACTTTCTAAGCATTTAAATTTACATTTTATAACTCATATGCAGGAATTAGTTCCATCAACCCTTTCTAAAAATCAACATATGTAACTTAGAGGGAGAATTATCAAAAAAGTCTTAAACCTATTACAAATATGTCAATTCATTCATCAACTTTTTTTAGCAAAGTCAGTCCTAAACCTTTTGCATTTGTGCTAGTTGAGTCCATCTGGCCAATATTGGTCAGCCGGTACTAACGCAACATTGTCAGTGCTAACGTGGCAATTTAAAAATATTATTTTGGCAATTTTTTGAATTTTTTATAATATTTTTCTTTTTTCTTTAATTTTTCCCCCTTCCCCTTCACTTAGAGTCGACGAGGGAAGCCGGTAAGGGTCCCCGGCCAACCCCTACCTAGTCGGGCGAGGGCGTCGCAACCCTTGCTTGACCAGGTGAGGATCGGCCGGCAACCCTTGCCGGCTCTAAAGGAAGGAGAAGGGGGAAAATATTAAAGAAAAGAAAAGAAAAGATAATAAAATAATGAAAATTTATTAAAATATTATTTTAAAAATGCCACGTCAGCATCGGCAATGCTACATCAGCGCCAGCTAGCCAAAATTTGCCGGATGGATACAACTAGTATAAAAACAAAAGGTTTAAGACTGAATTGGCAAAAAAAAAAAGTTTGACTAAATTGGAACAATTATAATAGGTTTAGATTTTTTTTTATAATTCTCCCATAACTTAAATGCAAGGCTTTGTTGTCATCAACTTGAAAAAAAATCATTGTAATTTTAGTGCTAATAATTTTAGATGTAGAATATGCTCAATTATTTAATCAAAATAAATATTCAGCATATAGATATTTTATAATAGAATCTATATATACAATATGATTGTAGATATTTGCTATGCTAATGGGAACGCTATAATCCTTTCTAGATAGTGATGAAGCTTCCCAAACATTGCTTGCTTGACATGGATGAGTTGAGTCATAAAGTGGGTAGAACTTGTGGAAGAAGCAAGCCTAAGGGTACGTTTGGTTAGACTTTTGGGGAAAGTCATTGAAAAAAAGCAAAGGCCTTTAAGTCAAAGGAGTTTTCCAAAATGCAAATTGCGTTTAATAAATTGTAATCTGAAAGTATATTGTGAAATATCCTTGGGAAAATAGTGTTTGGAGAAATTTACATTTACAAAGGACTTTTATGATTAAAAAAAAAAGGAAAAAAATAGTTGGCCGGTGAAGGGTAGATGACCGCCACGACGTCACAAGTTGCAAGACCTTAGGCGGCTGCTTGACACCACCAGTGAGGGCCGCCTGAGGTCGGGCGACCCCCAGCGACCGCCGTGAAGGGCTGCTTGAGGTCGCAGCAGTCGTGATGTGGGTCACCGGAGGTCACGGTGACCGACTTCGCCGCGACCCAGGCGAGGTCGTGGGTGCTAGAGGTCACAGCAATAGCTCCCCCGACCCAGGCGACCTTTGTGACCGCCACGGCCTAAAACCCAAATTTGGGTCGCAGCGAGGTGGAGGAGGTCACGCGCCGCGACCTAGGCGACCTCCGCGACCCAGATCTGGGTCATGGCAAGGTCGAGGGTCACCGGAGGTTGCGGCAACAGCTCGCTGTGACCCAAGCAACCTTTGTGACCGCCGCAACCTAGGCGGTCACAACGAGGTGGAGGTCGCAGCGCGCGACCTAGGTGACCTCCGCAACCCAGGCGATGTGACCGCTGCCAACCAGTGACGCGACCCTAGATTTGGGTCGCGGTGAGGTGGCGGAGGTCGCACACCATGACCTAGGCAACCTTCGCGACCCAAGCGCGCGACCTCCTGTCGCGACCCGATCTCGCCGCCCTCAAAATGACAAAGGAGGGAAAGGTCAGGTTTAGGGATACTTGATCATAAGATCACGAGCTCTCCCAAGCTCATACCCCGCGTGACAGCGAATTTTATATGATCTAGTCATTTATAACAACCTAAAAATAGATAGGAGTCGCCACTAGCATTGTTTTGGGGGTCAGCTAAAAAACCCAATCGAGGGTCGGGAGTGTTCCCTCGATTCCTACACAACTAGATATCTAGGTTCGGAGACTTGGATTACGCTAATATTGCTATTAACGCCCTTTTGGTACCTAAACAGTATGTTGTGTTTTTCCTAACATGTCCATGCATTTCTTTTTTACATTTTCAGGATCATCAGTCCTAAACTAAGTGATCATGCGTGGTTGATCATTTTCATGCTATTCTATTTCTAAAAAAAATAAGAAAGGAAAACAATCAATGAAATTGAAATTGCAAGATATGAAGTAAACAATCAAGGAAAAAGCGGTAAATCTATCATGTCATCCTAAAAGTATAAAAGAGAAAACAATTGGGAAAGAAAGGAAACCCGCAACTCGTCAGGTCTTATACAATGCATGGAACTCGAGACATAGGTTGGGAAAACAAATAGTACATGATAATGGTCGGAATGGACATAAACCTTCACCATCTTCACGCAAAAGTCCATCTTTGAGATCCTAATCTAAACCTAATCTAATAAAAATGGATAATTAGGTGCATACAAATGAAAGAAACAATCGTCACAAGGTAGCCCCTAGGTTGCCTTGGGCTTTCAGCCTTTGGAAGGCCATCATTCCTTCAAGGTGGGTTTTAAAAATGTTCCCAAACACCCAATATTTTGGCAAATAGGCTTTGGAGCCCCAAAGAGCTTTGCAAATGAGTTCCCAAACACAGCAACTAGTCAAGCCAGGCGGGCAATACCTTTTTCTCAAAAATCAAGGTTATGGCGCCAAAATAGTGCTCTTCGTTGTTATAGCAGACAAAACCCAATTCTTATGATAATATTGTCCGCGGTCCCACCAACCATTTTGTTCTAAGTTGAAAAATATAAAATTATGAATAAGTTATATCTGATTTTACGTATTAACATTCATATTATTGAAATGTTCTACATATTACATAAAAATAGGGATATGTGCACTTGAAGTCATAAATTTTGTCGTGAAAATACAATCTAGTACTAAATATTGTAAAAAATGCAATTAAGTCCTAAAACATATCAACTTTGTGCAATCAAATCGTTCCATTAGTTTCGTCCAACTTAGTTGATGAAAAGTATTGATGTGATTTTTTTAATATTTTGTCTCTCCTACATGGCGATGATATAACAAAAGTGACGTTGTTTTGATTAAAATATAATTTTTCAATACAAAATTTATTTAAATTAAATTAAGAGAAAAAAAGAAAGAGTTGAACCAGCAATGAGGTTGGGCTTCAAAGCCTTTGTGCCCGTCATCCCACCATTGCCAAGAAAGGCCAGCCAAATCTGGGCATGGATCGCAACCCTCCCCTAAGTCGAGCGAGGGTCGCCAATGGAGGGGGTCGGTATGTTCATTTCCACTCAATTCCATGAAGTAGCTATTATTATTACTATTGCCATGAGCAGAATGGCTATCTTTTGCTTACCAGCATTCAAAACAACTCTCTCATAATGGTAGTTTTCTAAACTAATCGGACTAATCCTGTTAGTGTCTGCCTTGTTGCCATAATTGCTTTGATTCATCTTTAGTGCTCCTAACGCAAACTTCAAACCTTTGTAATGGCTACATTAGTGTTGATCAACATTCCAATTTGATGAGCAAATTACTAGCACCTTCCAAAATCTCGATATCTACATTGTCCCTTGCCCATGTAATTAAGAGTGCAGATTACTAGTAGTTTGTTGATGCTATCCACCTACGAAACCATGTGGAATGACTTCCAATCAATCGTCCAATAATCCTCTTGGCTTCATCAGCTTCCAAAGACTTCCAAGGACATCAACGTCCCCATCAACATCCCTATTGATTGCTCGTCTTCATTGAATGACCGGCCAGCATCCAAAGATCTTCAAGGACATCGGCATTGTTGGAAATTAATCCAGAGAAAACACACTGTTTGTTGTAATCAGAACATCAATATAAATAAGATGATAACAAATTTATAATTTCATTCCTTTTACAAGTCTTGGAGAAGAAGAAAATAAGATATAACATAAAATTGGAGGTGAGGTACGGATAACCGAATCTCCTTAAGGCGATTAGTTCCTGCCAAAGGTGCTCCGCAGATTCACGAACTATGCCTCCCAAGATACAACACCTCGAACCTGTTTGGATTAGCACTATGCAAACAGGACTCAGTCGAACCATTCAATTGAACCAGCACACTCAGAAAAATCAAAAGAGTAGGAAAGTATATCAAAGCCTTTTTGGAATCGAGTCAGAAAAACCAAAACCAAAAACACTCTTTTTTTTTAAGCTCTATGCTTCTATCTATTTATAGATCTTTTGGTTCATGTACTAAAGAGATACATGAATTAAATAGACGTGTGTATCCACGAAGTTCATGAATAAAGAGATACGTGAAACCAAGAGATTCATGAATCTAGAGATACGTGAATTCAAGAGATTCATGAACTCAATAAATACATGAACTAAAAGATACATGAATCTAAGAAATTCATGAATTCAATAGATACGTGAACATAAAAGATGAGGAAATACATGCATCCAAAAGAAATACGTGAATAGAAAAAACGTATCTTAATTTATTGGCTTTCGTTGATCCATTAACCATAATTATAACCATAATTACAACAGGCATCACTGTTGATTCCTCGCCTTCATTGAACTCACTAGACCATCGATATTGTCATTATCTTCAACATTATCTAAAGAGAACTGCTTCAACCAACAATCCACTATCCCGATAATGATCTACCTTCTTCTATCTTCTTATCCTTCTGAGCATATTAATGATCATGACTACCAAATAGTTCATTTTCACGAGTGTGGTCCTTTGAAGATTCAACAAACATTACCATTCTAAGCTTGTTCACCATCACTAAAGTTCATCCAACTATTCACCTTAAATTGATCTTTTTAAGTCATCACGAACATCCTCATTCTTCTCAATTCGTTCACCCTCGATCAAGGTCCTTCTAGATTGTTCACATATGTAGAGATCCTTCCAGCTTATAGACATCTCCACTCCCAATACCTTGTTCACATTAAAAATTGGCAAACCAATTCCAATTGTGGCAAAGCACTCAGGATCACACCATATGGTATACCATTTGCGTAGTGGTTTATGTATATATTACCTGGTATCAAATCAATACACACACTGTTGACACCTAAATTTCGCCATTTTACTTAAGACTTAATAGCATTAAAAATTAGGAAGTAGTCGCCAAATAATTATAATAATAATAATTAAAATAAAAAATAAAAAATTATTTTAAAAAATTATTAGGGGTCGGGTCGGGCCAAGGTCGGGCCGGATCCAACCATGGCTCGACCCGCCCCCTTCCTTTCCTTTTCTCCCACGCGCGGCCCACCGGCTCAGCCCATCCTCCTTTCTTGTTTAGCCCAGCCCATGCCCAACTGTCTTCCTCCCTTGTGCGACAACTTGCAGAGAACAGAACAGTAACAAGAGCTACAATAGAGCATCGAGCTGGAGGGAGGGAGCTTGAGAGAGAGAGAGAGCTCGAGAGAGAGAGAGCAGAGGAGAAAATAACAGGAGAGAACGCGAGCTCGAGAGAGAGGGAGAAGCTCGGCAGAGAGAGCAGGAGCGAGAGAGAGAGAGGGAGTTGGAGAAGACTTGCCATCGCCGTCACTACTACCCGACCAACCGCGACTGCCGTTGTCTCCTTAGAACCTAGATCTAGACTAGAGGCGCTGATGTGAAGAAGCAACGCAACAAAAGAGAAGAGAGAGAAGGAACGAAGGGGAGGAGGGCAGCAATGGCGCTGCCCGATGCCGTTCGAGCCGTTGCCCTCCTCACCACCTCAACCCAACGCCGTCCAAGCGAGCTGCCACCCTCTTGCCCATTGCCATCCAAGTGGCCGTGGCCGACCCCTGTGCTCGCCGCCTCCATCCCAGCCAGACCGCGCCGGCCTATTACCCGCCTGCCGCTCACCTGACGCCGTCCGAGCCACACCTCCGCTCATCTCCGCAGCTTTCCAGCCGCGACATTGCCACTATAGCCACCGCACCTCAGCCACCCCTCCGCCGTGCCTCCACCTGCAAAACCCACGAGCATCGCCAGCAAGCTCCACCCTGCCGCGCCACTGTGTCTGACCTTCGGCATAGTGTCGCCGCGCCACCACCGCCAAGAAGCCCTAGAGAAGAAGGTTAGAAGCCGGGTTGAAGCCGGGTATGGTTTTCTTAGGAATCAGGTTGCAGTTAAGGAGCCGGGTCGGGCACGGGTCGCGGGCCAGGTAGGGCTTTGATTAATCCACACCAGGTTTGGGCCGGTTTAGTGTGGGCTTGTGGGCTCATGGGCTTGTGGGCTTCATTTTTTAAAAATAAAAAGATTAGACTAGATTGGGCCCATCGGTTAGGCCTAATCTAGCTGCACATAGGCCCGACTAGTGGTCGGGCCTGCGCCTTACGGCTCCCAAACGGGTCGGATCTGGACGAGTTCAACTCGATCCGCCCCAACCAGCCGGGTAGGGTCCGATCAAACCCGACCCGACTGACCCAACTGAGTTATTTTTTAATATTATTTTTTAAAAAATAAAAAATATTATGTTTTTAGAAATTTTAAAAAAAAAATTAATTACAATTTTTTGAATATTAAAAAATGTAGAGTTTGGTTGGAAATTGCCATGTTTTCCCTTTTTAGTATGATTAGGCCTTTATTTGCTTGCACATTGATTATTTCGTATGTTTAATTTGCATATCTAATAAAGTTTTATTGCACGTGTTTAATTTTACTGCAATTAAGATCTTGGTAGCTATGATTGTTACTTTAATGATTGCACGCTCGCATGATCACCTCACATATTAGTGGATAGGTGAAAAATAATCAAAACCACCTGGTAAAAATATTTTCTTTTAAAATGAACAAGATTAGGTACCGAAATAGCACTAATTGATCAATTAGTGTAATCAAGTCCCCAACCTTAGATTCTCTGGTTACGCAGGAAGCGAGGTACACTCCCATGCCTCATTTGGTTTCTAGCCGACCCCAATAGGCTAGTGGCGAATCCTTATTGTAAAATTTTTTAAGAATATCCCAACATCACGGGGTATGGACTTAGGAGAGCCCGCGCCTAAGCATGGGCCATAGGCCCGTCCTTTAAGCAATACCCCTAAACATGTTCCCTTCCCCCGATGGTAGGTCATGACAGCTTTGCGACTATGTTGGGGACTGGTTTTAGACCTTAGAAGACTTAGGCCCAAATTAATCTTGTTTAAAAATATTTTTGTTCGGTAGCGAGAATTCCAGGTATGTCCTTAACATTAAAGGTGTTAAATGTTTTTACAGAATGGAAGGTATAAGGGGAAGTGTTTGCTCACCTTTGTCTTGTAGGGAGGTGTAGGAATGTATGGTTTATTTTTTATGTACGGAGTGTTGTTTGCCTATAAATTGTTGTGCATGTATCCTTTGTGTTGCACTACACCTTAGCACACACAACCTACCGCCAGACCTGGGCCGCATAGGATCACTTAGGATGGTGTTGAGATGGATACCACTCCGACTACAATCATGTAGTACGAGTCGTCAATCTCAACCCTGAAATTTCTTTCTTGATGTTAGAGGTCCCCACCCTGGTCTACGATCATGCGACACGGGTCAGTTCTTTGATGAAGCCGAAGTCATGGGTAACACGACCTAGCCGCGATCTTGCTGGTTCGGTCCGGTGATCCTATGGCTCCATTTTGAGCCTGATAGAGTAGAAATCGAACCACATCCCATGTGCATGTCTATGTAATTAAAAAAAAAATATAGAGACAAAGGTCGGCACCCATTGTAAGTATCATTTTCCTTTTTATTTGCTCACTTTGTATTGAACTTCCATCTTGAAATTCACGAACATCAATCAATTGCCCTTGATGCTATAGGCTTATAATTTTAAAAATTGGCAATCACTCTTGACAAGTGAACATTGAATGCAAGTTCTATACACTTTGATTTGGCCCTGTTGAACACGTGGTTTTGTTTAAATTTCTAGTTATGGGCTTGAAATCATTTAAAAAAAAAAAACTTTCAAGTTGTGATTTTATATTGGGGCACACAAATTGAAAATTGCATTTTTTAAATCAAATTCTCTCATTCTCACGTTTTGAGACTAAAATGCAAATCATTGTGTACAAATTTCTCAAAATAGAAGTCACTTCATTTTTCTAGGAGTAAAATCACAAATCAATCTTTCAAAATTCAATGACACTTTTGCATATGAAACTTTTGGAATAGAATGGACATTTGATTGATAGCCGCTGATCAATCCTTTAATGATGCCCCTTCTCTTACGACAAATCTTGGTGAAATACCAAAATCCCATAATATGGACTATGGGGTAGATACCATCATCATGAATTTGCTATAAGAGGCGACCTCATTAAAAGATCAATTTTTCATTCACACACTAACATTGTCTTCTTTTCACAGGTCATGCGTGATGACACTTCTTAACTTCGTTCACTTGATCCTGCCAAGAAGATGACTTTAGAATTAGGATGAGAATGGATTTATATGCTCATATATGCAAGCGTGTTTTGTATGATATCATTTTCTTTATTCTTGGTAGTAATTATATTTTCAATTTTAAGTTTTGCATGCGAGCCCAATCGGCACTTTTGTAAATCATGCAACTCACATTTTTGAGTAATTAAAGTTGATTTCATAAAAAAAAAAAAAAAAAACATTCTTAAAAAAAAAAAAAACACTTGAAGTATTTCAAATGGACCCTTGGAGCTAAGTTGTTATACCTTAGCTTCGAAATGTTTTGAAAAAGAGTTTCAAGAAGGATCTACGTAAAATTTTATCTCTTCACTTAGTTGCTTTCACGAGTTGGTCCATAAATGATACTTTGAGATGGTAAGGTTGTAATCATTCCAGCAGGAACTTTTGATATAACAACTCATTTGTTCATCCATTTTTGTTAAATAGGTAAAATAAAGGGATGTGTATGGTTCCTAAATGATTCCCAATCAAGCGAGGAAATAACATGTCCAATCTTTTCTTTGTAAGTAATAAATGGGCAAAGCATCTAAAGAACAATATCCCCAAATGTGCAAACAATGAGCAATCCTCATCCTTTCAAAAAAGGATCTTGAAAAACACATCTCATGAGCCATATATAAAACTTTCAAGCCCCTTGTCAATTAAACGTTTCTTCCAAAAGAGCATTTGGAAAATGCAGGAATTGAACTTTGTAAATTGTTGTATACAAGAAATGAGTGCTTTTAATGGATAAAATCAGGGCCACATAGCCATTTTTCAATCAATTCTAGCGACTTCAGGCAAAGTTCATACTTGAAGAACAGAAACACGTGAAGGGTAAATGGTGTCGATTCCAATTGCTCATTTTGATAGCGTCTCTAACATGATTCTTTCTTTCCTTTGATAGGAATACATCAAATGCTCAAAGGCAAATGCAAGTGAAGGGTAATGCTAAGTTGCCAAATATCCACGATAGTGAATCCAAGAGATGTTAGCCCTCAAAGGATAAAAGCGAGTGAAGGGCAATAATGTATCGTTTCCAACATTTCAATCCCTAAAGATTTTTGCACTAACATATTCTTTTACATTCTTTACAGGGTTACCGGGTCACCATGTCGTAGGTAAGTACCCTTTTTCTCAATTTTTTTTTAAAAAGAAAAAAAAAAATGAGAATTTCCATTACAAAAAGGAACATTTTGCACTTTCCTAGAGACAAGCACAAAAATGAATAATTGAGAAAAAAAAATTTCTACAAACTTTTTGAATATCATTTTTATCTCAAAATTGTTCTCTCGTTTGATGGGTTATTCATTTTGAATCAAATTTCCCTATGAAGATTGATCTAGTCAGATGATCTCGGCAGAGTGAAAGGTAAAACATTAACCATGCTAAACAAAAGGATACTTAGGATGAGGAAAGGCAAGCCATTTCCAAACACATCATTCAAACACTTTTAAGAGTTGAGTGAAAGGCGACATTCTCTTAGGACGAAGGATTCATTCGCATTGAGCGCAAAGATCGAAATGATAAAGGCGTTTTCTTTATCAACCCCAAGCACCGAGCTGACATCTTGCTACCATTTTGGGCCGAATAAAGATGATCTTTCAAAGTACCCCTGTCAAGAACGACCCTACTTTGGGGCAACATAGGAGCTTACGATCATGTAGTAGAGCAAAAGATTTAGAAAGATTCTATTACTTTCACTTGCATCAATCTTCTAGTGATAGTTTTAGAGGAATTCTCATTAGAGCTAGACTCATCCCAAGGTGAAGAAGAGCATTTCCTTCTCTACCCAAACACTAATACTCATTGCTTTAACCAATTTGGGCCTAATTATTCATTTATGAATCCCAAGCAGTGATCATCTCCCTTCACTAGGGCAAGGCATAAGAATTGACCAAATTGACACCTACGAGAAAATGTGAAAAGCATCTCGAAAGTCATAAGAGATACAAAAGTTCAAAGAGCAAAAAGTTTGACAAACTAGGGAGCATGAAAAGCAGTGTGCCTGGTAAAAGCAAGGACAATACCTATCAAGAAAAAGAGCCAAAAGGCCGAATCTTATGTGAAAGAAAAATTATCAAGGTCCAAGTGCTTGTGTAAAAAAATCATCACAAGAAGCTTCCATGCAGAAATGATTATTGAAGAAACTTTCAAGATATGCTGTGTTCCAAAAGCCAAATGATTTCAAAAGATCAAGTGACCTGGTCACAATGCCATAATGATCACCGACTCTTAAAAATCCTCTTGAAAATTTTAAGCCTTTCGAGCTTTTCCCGACCAACATTACAACCCTCTTCCGAAGTCTTTTCCAATTGGGATGGTTTGAGTGAAAATGAGAATGCCACAAAGAAGCTACCGCCTTTCTATTTTGTCTTATCTCCCGAGTTCTCGATTTGTAAACCCAAAGATGATAGCGACAAATGTTCCTTTAACGGCCTCAAAGCAATAATCCCTTTGTGTAAGCCCATAACCGAGCCTATATTGCGGTCCTTTCAAAAGACCCTTTTGATTGATCAGATTGTACTCATCACGAATGTTTCTGAAAGTATTTGACATGGGTTATGTGAGATACCCTCAGCAATCAGTTACTTCCCACGTGAATGGATGTGATCAAGCAGTCATTTTATCGAGAGTGTGTGAGAAACCCTTTCTGACTAAGAAGCTCCAGTTTGGCATGCTTAATGAGCCTTTTTCATGAGTCGTAGCCGTTCTGATAAGAACTTGACTCCTAGAGAATTTGATGATTAATGATACATCCCCGAACAATATGATAGTTTTGCGCAACATGATGCTGATTGACATCAAATTTTTTTTAAAAGCAGTCGGACTTAGCTTGATTAGCTTGTTCAATTAATGTTGCAATATTGCCAATACGTCTCTTGATGACGTTCCTAATGACATTTACTCAAGTTAAGTTCAACAGGATTCCTCCGTGAAGCCATGCAGTTTTCAAGGGGTTACGGGTGCTTCCCTAAAAACCAAAGGTTCATGGTCAGCCTTAAACCATGCTATTTTCAAAGGTTCACGGTTAGCCTTAAACCATGCCATTCCCAAGGTTGGTGGGTTTATCCTTAAACCATGGGGTTGGTGGCTTTTCCTAAATCGCACGGTTCGTGGGTCATCCTTAAACCACAAGGTTGGTGGGTCTATTCTTAAAATCACGGGGTTGATGGCTTTTCCTAAACCACACGGTTCGTGGGTCATCCTTAAACCACAAGGTTGGTGGGTCTATCCTTAAACCACGGGGTTGGTGGCTTTTCCTAAACCACACGGCTTATAGGTTCATCCATAAACTACACTTGTCTACATCCGGTCGAAACCCGTTTTTACACGGTGAGACCTTTCATCCAGTCGAAACCCGTTTGTACACGGTGAGACTATCATATCTAGTTGAAACCCATTTTTACACAGTGAGACTATCACATCCGGTGGAAACCCGTTTTTACACGGTGAGACTTTTCTTCCAATCGAAACCCGTTTGTACACGGTGAGACTATCATCTAGTCGAAACCCGTTTTTACACGGTGAGACTATCACATCCGGTCGAAACCCGTTTTTACACGGTGAGACATTTCTTCCAATTGAAACCCGTTTGTATACGGTGAGACTATCATCCAGTTGAAACCCATTTGTACACGGTGAGACTATTATCCAATCGAAACCCATTTTTACATGGTGAGACTATCACATCTGGTCAAAACCCGTTTTTACACGGTGAGACCTTTCTTCCAGTCGAAACCCGTTTGTATACAGTGAGAATATCACATCTGGTTGAAACCCATTTTTACAAGGTGAGATCTTTCTTCCAATCGAAACCCGTTTTTACACGGTGAGACCATTTTTCCAGTCAAAACTTGTTCTTGCATGATGAGACCTCATTGCCAATTGGAACTAATTATCATACAGTAAGATTTTCCCATCTCGGTCAAGGGACATCCCTTACAAAGTAAGGTCATCCCTTCATATCCTTTTCCCATCCGCAGCCCCAATTGTCATCGTCTAGGGGCAAAATTTAGGCGTCTTTTGTCTTTGAATGGAACCTCTTCGAGCTCCCATTCAAAAAGGGGCAGCTGTTGACACCTAAATTTCGTCATTTTACTTAAAACTTAATAACATTAAAAATTAGAAAGTAGTTGCCAAAAAAAAATTAAAATTAAAATTAAAAAAATTATTAAAAAAAAATTATTAGGAGTCGGGTCGAGCTGGATTTGACCTTGGCCCAGCCCACCCCCTTCCTTTCCTTTTCTCCCACGCGCAGCCCATCTTCTTTTCTCCCTCACGCGGCCCACCAGCTCGGCCCATCCTCCTTTCCTGTTTAGCCCAGCCCACGCTCAGCTGTCTTTCTCCCTTACGCGACGACTTGCAAAGAACGGAATAGTAACAAGAGCAGCAATAGAGTATCAAGCTGGAGGGAGGGAGCTTGAGAGAGAGAGCTCGAGAGAGAGTAGAGGAGAAAATAACAGGAGAGCACGTGAGCTCGAGAGAGAGGGAGCTCGGTAGAGAGAGCAGGAGCGAGAGAGAGAGAGAGAGAGAGAGAGAGAGAGAGAGAGAGAGAGAGAGAGAGAGAGAGAGAGAGAGCTGGAGAAGACTCGCCATCGCCATCGCTGCCGAGAGAGAGAGAGAGAGAGAGAGAGAGAGAGAGAGAGAGAGAGAGAGGGAGCTGGAGAAGACTCGCCATCGCCATCGCTGCCGCTCGACCAACCGTGACCGCCGCTGTCTCCCTGAAACCCAGATCTGGAGCAAAGGCGCCGGTGTGAAGAAGCATGCTGCAAAAGAGAAGAGAGAGAAAGAACGAAGGGGAGGAGGGCAGCGGCGGCACTGCCCAATGCCATGCGAGCCGCTGCCCTCCTCGCCGCCTCAACTTAATGCTGTCTGAGTCGAGTCGCCACTGTCACGCCCCGAATCTCGAGCGCACGCACATCCCTCGGTGGTCAATAGAATTTTGCGACGTTCCCAGAACTCGTCGCCGACCCTTTCCATTTTATTGCACATGCGGAAGCAAATTAACTAATCCCCTGACAATAACAAACATGGGATAGAAAAGCAGGACAACAATTTCATTATAAGCCACACTTTCATAAACAAGCTAGTTTATAAAACAGAGTACATCTCTAAGGTCCAAGTACAGGAGACATATCTCCAACAAGAACTACTGAGCCACCTATGCTCTTGACCCTTTTGCTTCAAGCTCCTGGTTCTTCACACTAGGGACCTGAAAATGGTTATTCAATAACTAGTGAGATATAAATCTCAATGAGTTCCACCCCTAAGCCCCGGTTAGTACACCAACTCAACTCGGGGTATCTCTTCAGAATCACACCACAAACAACCAACGACCCATAATTAACAACCAACAATCAATAGTCGATTCGCATACAACCTTACCTGATATGCCATACCTTGTTACGTTATAATTCAACACGATACACGCAATGCACATGGCCATTAGATGATGCATCTCATCAATCACATACGAGTCGCATCACAAGCGATCTCACCTGGCCATTGCCACACTATGCACGTTATCGATTCATGCGTGCGTGCCATAAGTAATGTGCTTAACTCATGTATGACCGAAATCACAGATGCCATGATTCTCATGCATTCTTGCACATTGGCACAGTTCGAAAACACAATGCATATACTCAATGCATACAACAATTGAAACGCCTTATCCACTCAATTAATCACAGGGGTCTTAACCCAATCAATCACAGGGGTCCTAATTATAAGACCAAATCATTATGACACGTCCCATACCATGCCACACAATTTCGTCCCATAATCTGGCGCGTCAATAACACTCAGCATGCGTTCCAATTGTTAACCACTGCCACACATGGGCATAGCCTACTTGCAGTTCGGCTATCTACTGGCATTTAGCCAGGCATTGTCTCATTAATCATAGCCACACACGGGCACGACCTACTCACAGTTCGGCGGTCTTTTGGCGTAGCCAGGCATCGTCTCACCCCTTTGAGCACGGCTTCGTCACTATGTCGACGGCATTCCCGAAGGAGCATCGGTCCAATCGGCCCAGCCTCTACTGCGACTGGCATCCGTTGTGCGGGCATCCCATATAGGGGCACGTCCAACTTATCAGCTCAGGACGGGTTTTCTTAACCAACACACGACAATTCAACATCGGCCCAGGATACTTTGCATTTCACTCAAATGTCTCGATTAAAATAGTCATCCTGGCCTCTTTTCTTCGTATTAAAAACATCCGAGAAAGTAGTCGTGTGTGGGTACACGTCATTTCAAACAAGAAAGCTAATACCTTACATTTTCAAATCCCACTATTTGATATAATACTTAAAAATCCTTTTTCAGTATCAAAACCCGACACCCGGGATTTTTTGAATAAATACTAAATTTCCAATCACCACACAATTGCACAATCATCACTCAATTCATGTGGATTTCTATGGATTTACACATTCATTTACTTCATAAAATCAACACACATGAACTTTGGACATTTTTCGCATTCGGATGAACAGTGCACGTGAACAGTACTCGGTGAACAGTGTGCGTGAACAGTACTCGGCAAAAACAGTGTGCGTGAACAGTAATTCGTGAATAGTGTCGCGTGAACAGTAATTTTCCAAAATTTAATAAACAATAAATTATATTCATAAATCATTAAAACAATGATTAAATTAAAGAAATCAATCAATTAAGATAAACACGCTTAATTAATCACATAAGCATCATTAGGCTAATAAAGTAAAATTAAGCTAAACTAATATTAATCATTAATCTAACCACCTATCTTAGGATTAATATAACCTAATTAAATCCTCTAAACTAGAATTAACAATAATTAAACTAACCCTAAGCAAGTTTAGGCTCTAATCAAATGATTAGGAGCTAAACTCACCCGTTAAGCGGGCCGAAGGCACCGAAGATGCGGCGACGACGGTGGCTACGCACCGAGACCTCGACAACGACAATCTAAGATGGTCCCAAGCTCAACACAGCAACCACAGCCTCTGTCTCCCTCTGAAATTCTGAAAAACAGCCCTGCCGGAGGAGAAAACAAGTTGAACGACTTGGCCGGAGCTCCGGCGAAGGGGTTGGCCAGCAACCAGCGGCACCTAGGGGTCAAGGGGGAGTGGCTGGTAGCTGGGCTAGGTGAAAGAAGGATCAGAATGGGAGAAAACAGGCCGAAATCGCGAACCACGTGGAACTGGGCGGAACCGGGCGGTACCGCGGCCGGTGGCTTGTCGCCGGATTTCGGGATGGCCGGAGAATTTTTTCGGTGAGTGGTTGGATGCTTCGGTACGGAATCGAAGTCTTCTTTACGGTGGTGGGTGGAGTGTAGCCTGATTCTTACGGGAAGACCACTTTTAACTCGATTTTTTGACGAAAGGTCAATTTGGAGCAGAACGGTTTCAGGCGGTCGGACTGCCGCTGACTTCTGGCCGGAATTCAGTACGGCCGGAGAATCTTTTTGGCAAACGACCAAGTCCTCCTGCACAGGCTGGATCTCCTGAAGACAATGATGGGTGGCACGAAGGCTGATTCATCCAGGAAGCCAACAATCAACTCGAATCTTTGGAGGAAGGTGCGGGAGCAAAGCGGAGGAAGGAGAACGAGGAGAGAGAGAGCTCCATCGAGGGAGAGCCGAATGAGGAGAGAGAGAGAGTGAAGTGAGGGATGTGAAGGCCTCATCAATGCTTGCCCAACTCCCCATGCAAGTCCCCTCACCTTCTCTCTCTTCCTTTGCCCTTATCCACTTGCTTTTAGGGGCAATTTGGTCATTTCACCTTGCACCAATTTACCAATCTAACCTTGGGCTGAAATTGGTGGATGGGCCTAGAAATTGGGCTTGGCCATGAATAGGAATGGGCTTATAAATTTATTGGGCTCAAAGTTGGACCATGGGCTTTGAAAGATGAATAGTTGGTTTAGGCCCAATGGACTCATTTGATTGTCTTAGGCCCATACTGGCTTGGCCCGGCCCACGTCCTCACGGGCTTACTTTCTCGGTCCGAAAATCCCTTTTCCAATTGCTTGGCTTCACTGGCTCTGTCGACTATTGAAGCAGCTTCATATAATGTCTGTCCCGGACATTCCCGATAATTCGAAACCCAATCTTTAGTTCTCATGCCATGTAAATTTCACCCAATGCCATTTTGGGTACAACTCAGACTGACGGGCGGCTCCGAGGATTCCCGCGTGATCGACTCGTGTCAAACCACGTTCAAGACATCTCAACGCATGGACGTCCTTGACTGCATGAAATTACGGAGGATAGATTCTCATTTCAAAGTACACGATTACTGAGAATTGACATAGGGTCGTTCGCGGGTTCGATAACAATAAACGGACTCACCCGTTGTTCCACTATGTTCTGTCTGTGAATTGACTTCTAATCGTCCTTAGAATCGACCTGCCTATCTACATGATCATCCTCACACAAGTCTCATGGTCAAGTCGTTTCCCCAAGTCAAGTTCTTTAGTTGTACGAGTTCTGTCCTCATTAGCCTTTCCCCTCAAGGTCAGTATCTCAGGAGTGATCAATTCCGAGTGAGATCAGCCAACAATGCATTGATGAAATTCACATCCATTCATTCCTCGGAGGACTTGAATTTCAGGATGTCACAGCCACCCTCCTGCCCGTCGCTATCCAAGTGGCCATGGGCGACCCCTGCGCTCGCCGCCTCTGTCCTAGCTAGACTGCGCCGACCTGTGACCCGCTTGCCGCTCACCCGATGCCGTCTGAGCCACACCTCCGCTCGTCTCCGCAGTTGCCCAGCCACGACGCCGCCGCTACAACCACCGCACCTCAGCCACCCCTCCGCCGCGCCTTCACCTGTAGAACCCGCGATCGTTGCTAGCAAGGTCCGCCTTGCCGCGCCACCATGTCCAACCTCTAGCACAGTGTCACCGTGCCTCGCGGCGCCCCCGCCGCCAAGAAGCCCTAGAGAAGAAGGTTAGAAGCCGAGTCGGATCTGAGTAGGGTTTTCTTAGGAATTGGGTCGCGGTTTAGGAGCCAGGTCAGGCGCGAGTCGCGGGCCGGATAGGGCTTTGATTAATCTGGACCGGGTTTGGGCTGGTTTAGTGTGGGCTTGTGGCTTCGTTTTTTAAAAATAAAAAGATTAGACTAGATT
Source organism: Eucalyptus marginata (assembly GCA_014182565.1). Taxonomy (NCBI): domain Eukaryota; kingdom Viridiplantae; phylum Streptophyta; class Magnoliopsida; order Myrtales; family Myrtaceae; genus Eucalyptus; species Eucalyptus marginata. Next base: position 20,044,723 of record CM024587.1, read on the forward strand.
GGGCCCATCGGTTGGGCCCAATCCAGCTGCATGCAGGCTCGACCAAGGCTGGTTGAGCCTGGGCCTTACGACCCCCAAGCGGGTCGGACCCGAATGGGTTCGACCCAATCCACCCCAACCGGGCCGGGTCGGGTCGGGTCGGGTCAGACCCGACCCCACCCGGCCGAGTTATTTTTTAATATTATTTTTAAAAAATAAAAATATTATTTTTTAGAAAAAAATTAAAAAATTAATTAAATTTTTTTCGAAAATTAAAAAATGTAGAGTTTGGTTGGAAATTGCCATGTTTTGTCTTTTTAGTATGATTAGGCCTTTATGTGCTTGCACATTGATTATATCGTTTGTTTAATTTGTATATCTAACTATGTTTAATTGCGCGTGTTTAATTTTATTGCAATTAGGATCTTGGTAGCTATGATTGTTACTTTAATGATTGCACGCCCGCATGATCACCTCTCATGTTAGTGGATAGGTGTAAAATCAATCCAAACTGCCTGATAACAATATTTTCTTTTAAAATGAACAAGATTAGGTATCGAAATGGCACTAATTGATCAATTAGTGTAATCAAGTCTCCGACCCTAGATTCTCTGGTTGCGTAGGAAAAGATGTACACTCCAATACCTCATTTGGTTTCTAGCCGACCCCAATAGGTTAGTGGTGACTCCTTATTGCATAAACTTTTAAGAATATCCCAACGTCACCCGAGGTATGGGCTTGGGAGAGCCCGTGCCTAAGCATAGGCCATAGGCCCGTCCTTTAGGCAATACCCCTAAACATGTTCCCTCCCTCCGAGGGTAGATCGCGACACACACTAGTAAACTTTAATTGTCTTTGCCATCATCAATACAACATAGGGGGATTTTCCCAGCATTTTTGTCCTTTCGTCCATATATAATAAGGATTTTGAAAGTCGAATTCCTTTTTAGGTAAAATGACTATAATCCTATCGAAAACATTTTGGAAAATCATGATATGCGTGGGGCCTTTAGTCCTTAGCTCTCCCGCCTTTAGGTACGCTCAAACCAATTCCCTCGATATTGCGACCTATGGGTTGGCTTTATGCAATGGGTTTTCCAATGCAAATATTTAAACAAGTCAAATAACGGTCTAGAGAGAAATTGTGAGTTTTTTAGGTTTATTTCAATGGAACAATAGCTATAAAATCACATTTTTATATTTTTCAAAGGGTAAGTTAGGCATTACGGTCCTATTTATTTGTGAAAAGCCTAATTTTAAACCAATAGAGTAACGACTGATTTATTTAATAATTCTAGCCTAACTCTGGCATTATAAAAATAATTTTATTTAGGCGGTTTTAGATTGCTTATTTGTCACCTTGCAATTTTTACTCAATCCGCACCCTTGGAGATTGTCGGATTCTTCTAGCTAGAACCTCGCGGGAATTTCCTTACCAATCAAATTAAGTTAGTAACTTGAATTTGAGAGAATATAATTGAAAGAGAGAGATTTATAATGAGCTGCCTTGAAAAAAAACGGGTAAAATGAGCTCTAAAAAGGATTTTTGTATTTCAATTTGAAAGGTTGGTCTGGCCATTCGAAAGGGCACAAAATCCCTCCAAAGGGTTGGCTCAGCCTTTGGAGAGGACAAAAATTGCCTTTAATGGGGTAGTACACCCCTTTAAAAGGCTAAACAGACCTTTCGAAAGGCCTGGGCAGCCCTACGCAGGGTCAAGGTGGGCGTTTACACGGGAGAGCTGCGCATGTTAACCGACCCTAACCGCTGCCAATTTTTTTTTTTTTTTTCTAAATGATACATTATACTTATTATTTATTTTTAGCACATCTACTGAGAATATCCTGGTAATACTAACACTCTAGAGAATTTTATGGGGCGATTTAAGTAACATTCTAACTCATCCATTCTAAAATCTATTACGGTTCACTAGTAATGATGTGATCTCTCACCATGCTTTCCTCCTTATAGAATTCTTTTGTACGGCTTCAAGTAGAATTCCATGCAACTATCAATCAGCACATGCTTCATCGCCATACCTGTCTCCTTTCGATCAAAGCTCCTAACTGCCTATTCATGACAACAACATCAAATTTGTGCCTCAACACAAACACTAATCTTTCTTAGGTAATCATCCACAACTGTTAACATAGTCTTAGCACTCTTCTTCGAAGAAAACTGCAATAGCTTGCGAAATCTACTTGAGTCAACTCTACAATCTCTATGGTTTCTCGTAATCATATTGAATTGCACTTTTCACTATTTGCCCCACTTATAGCGCTCGCATTCATTTAGTTACTTTGCAATATAACTACATAATAGATTCTTTTCACTCAGAACCTTCAAGCTTCTCTCACTAATGTGCCTAAAATACATATGCCAGCATTTTGTCTATTGAACAAATGCATCCAACATCTCCACAATAAAATTCTTCACTATCTCCCCTTAGAGTTCATACATGCCACCTTGCTTGATTCCTCTTTAATCACCAAGGCACCTCAAACAATGTGTGGGACTCCGTTCTGTAAATAATGCCAACACCCAAGGACAGATGTGTGTTGGGTCGATGAAGAAGAAAATGCCACGTCAATGCCTCTCTCTTAAAAAAAATAATAAAAAATGCCACATTGGACGACACGTGCCTTAAAAGTGTAATAAAATAATCATGTTAGTATTTTCGGTGAATCAAATTAAATGAAGTTAATGAAAGGGATTTAGTTGCACAAATTTGACAAATTTTATAACTTGATAGCACTTTTTAAAAGTTTTAAGACTTAATTGCACTTTTGCAATAAGTCTTAGGACTTTTTCTACACTTATTCCCAAATTATAAAGAGCATGAGATGTTATTTAAAAATGACAAAAATATTTCAACAAAATATACCTTAAAGTGTGACAATCCTAATTTAAACTTCCTGATGTTGCAAAAATATGCTTTGCAATGATAACATTAGTTAAAAAATATATTTGAAAATATAAAAAATGCCATAAGGCGAACAAATGATTTATAGTCGAACTCTATTTGGATACACTTGGTATCAATCGGTTTTGCCTCAATCACTTTATAGAATTCATAGAAATTTGCTTCATTTTCTGACTTTTTCTCACCCCCCCTCTCCTTCAAGGCCATGTTGTGTGACCTTCGTCGCGTCGAAACTGATAGCGGAATCTAGAAGTCTTCTGCACTATTTTCATTCTACGTTCCCACTTGACTCCCCATCAATCTCACAGGGTCTTTCCACAACTTTTTCGAAAATTATTGTGTGGGTGAAATTTCCATTATCTTACTGTTTTAGGGGGACCCTTCGTTTGGAGCAAACCACGAGGCCAAAGTTGACTTGACCCAAGAAAAAAAAAACCGTAGGAAGGAGCTCTTTTGGCCCATTTGCCGTACTGAAACAGGACTGGTGGACTTTAGGAGTGTCCTGGACACTGAGCGAAATTTAGAAGTCTCCCTCGTGGTTTCTTTTCTGCGTTTCCACCCTTCTTCTCATTAATCTCAGATGGTCTTTCCTGTTACCGAACCATCGCCACAGATTACTAAGAGTTCCCGACATTATGTCGTGCTATGGCAGCATGAGACAGCATCTTTCTCTTCGGCTCTTCAGCCTCGCTAGCTCCAGGTCTTCTTGCTCTTCAACGACATCGCTAGTAGGGAGTGTCTTGGACGGTGACAGCGCACTTCAGGAGTCTCCCACACGGTTTCTTTTCCACATTCCAACCGTGCTTTCCACTGATGGTGCATGTCTTTTCCCACAACTTTATCGAAAGTCTAAATTCCTAATAAACGCTACCATTCTACGGTCAAAAGCCCCCAAAGTGACTTCCCACAGAACGAAAAACGAAAAGAAAGATGAGGCCAATTATTATTTGGCATCACAAGGAAGAGAAATAGGAACGGTGGCCAGAAGTGTAAATCCGGGATCTTTTACCAGTTGGGGAGTTTTTATGATATAAAAATAATTTGAAACAAATGTGTCAGAATTTATACAAGCTTGGAAAAATTTAGCTGGGAGAAAATAAAGAGGGTCGGGAAAGACGTGTTTTGTGCGGCATCCGATAGTTTGTATTTTGCGGGGACGAATGAAAGATCGCTGTTGACTCAAACACAGTCAATGTTTGTCGTTTCTCGTTCGCTCTTGGGATCTTACCGAGATCGTTCCTCTTTTCTAGATTCCATCTCCACTCTATTTAAGTGCGATAGTCTCTCGAATTGCAGTACCAATCCACACTTGCGCGAGAGAAGAAGACGAAGACGAAAAAGAAGGCGATGAGCGGCCAAGGCGAGTCGGAGTCCACGCATTGCGGCACGCACGCGGTGGGGATGCCGCCGGAGCCACAAGAGCATCCCGCAAGCCAGCACGCCACCACGCGGGTCGCCAACGAGGCTCAGCCAACAGGCTTTCACTCCAGCTACTTAAATGCCACCGCAAGTAGCTCGGTCTCTGGTTTCGTCAACCTCAACAAAAGCGGCGGCCAGAACAAGTATCTCGACGTCATTCCAGTGAATGCTTCCACACCGTCTGGCCTCCACATCGTTCCAGTGAATGCTTCCTTGCTGTCTGGCTGGAGTGAGTCTATTGAGGCGTATTTCGCCTTTGTAGTTATGTCATGGTTGATGATTAGGCTTCATAATTGGATTGATGAGACAAACGCTTTGCTGGTGTTTTCAGATCCGATAAACAAAGTGTGCGACAAGTTGAACCAGTGTCAGAAGAGGGTCGAGGATGCTACCAAAAAGGCAGATGCGCTTGTCGACAATGTCTGGCATCACCGTGAGTTTTCTCTACATGTTTTCTAGCTAAACATGTCTATATAATCAAATGGAAACGTTTTAGATTTATTTTTTCTAGCTAATTATGATCCTATAATCTGATAGAAACATTTTGGATTTATTCGTGGAGACGTATCTGATTGATGATTGCTTGCTTGCATATATTTCTTCTCTTTTTCTGCAATATATGTGAAGGCTATTGATGTAAATATTCAATCCAATGAGCTTGGCAATTACCACCTAGGAACAAATATATGTGGACGCTATTGATAAGTCATAGGCTTATATTGCAATCACCCCCTCAGAACAGAGATACATGCGTCATAATCTGTGTATTCCACCCGCCAATTAATAGTTGAGTGGATCAAGTCCTGTGATTATTTATCTAGAGAAGCTCCAACTTTGATGTGCGGTGCTATCTTCAGTGCTTATACTTTTGGCAATCTATGTCAATTCCTATCTATAACAAATTGCCAAATGCATAACATGGCACTTCCGTGGAGAACATGGCTTGTTTTCCATCATTTTCTATGGCTATCAGGACCCTCAGGCTCTTTGCATGGCTGAACGTTGGCCTGACTTCTTTTTCCCTGGAAAGAAGAAAAAATTAGCCTTGTCCCGTAAGAGCAAGCACTGCAGCAGTTGCATAAGCTTGGCTTTGCCTTGTTGTCAGTTTCTTTTGTTTATTTGTGAGAGACAAAGCCCATGATTTCTTTCATTCTCTTCTCCTCACGGTTTCTATTCGATTGAAATGTGATGTTAAGGACTCTATTCTTGCCAGACCTCAACTAATCGGTTATTGTTCTATGTTTGTTTTTCGAAACAGTTAAAACGAGCCATAGCATCACAGATGCAGCAATGGCTCGACTTGCCCAGGGGACGAAAATGCTCAAAGAGGGGGGACGGGATAAGGTATTTGAACGTACTTTTGATATTCTGCCGGGAGAGAAGCTTCTGAAAGCATATGCTTGCTATCTATCCACTTCCTCCGGCCTTGTCATTGGGACACTGTATTTGTCAACTAAGAGACTGGTCTTCCATGGGGATGAGCCTCTTCGCCATTACGCTCCCTCAGGACAGCAAGAGTGGGTGTATTACAAGGTAACCTTTTCCAATCTTCCTGTAATTGCATTTACTATAGAATACCAGTACAAATTGTTATGCACTGAGCTTTCTTTAGAATCATGTAAGTTTTTTAGGCATTACAAATTCATAACCTGAGTTATCATTGTCGAATTGTCTATTGTGACTAGCCTGTTGATTTTATAGTCGAAATTCGGGAGAACCTTTACCAGAACGAGCCTGCATTTACTCATCGTCCATACTACTACACTGAGCCTTGGATCATTCTTCTCGTCATCTTATTTTAACCAAGCATGAAGCATCTTAATGTAGTGAAACATACCTTCGAAATAGTTTGTCAAGTTCTGCTAAGCTTCACTCTCTGACCATCAGTTTTTAACGTGCTTTCATCCTGATGGCTATCTAGGTGCCATTGCTGCTCGATCAGTTGAGCTTTGTTAGCCGTTCTTCAAAAGGGTTGGATAATTCTGAAAAGTACATCCAGGTCGTTACAAGGGATGGTTATGAATTCTGGTTCATGGGTTTCGTATCGTATGATAAGGCTCTCAAGAACATAAATGAGGCTTTACAGCACAATCGTGAGAATAACACGGCTGGAAAAAGACAAGGACGATCAGTGGCCAAAGGGGGGAAGTGATATTCAATTGTACTTGAATAATTTTGGTGTGTTGGTGTGGGTGTGTGACTGCTACGGATAATGCTTCGACATGATCTAATCGATGAAAGGGAAGCATTTCATTTCAGTAAACTTCAGTTGAATATAATTGGTCCAATTTGTTACCATATTAAAATTCCCCAGAAAGTAGGCATTAATATTCCATCGTTCCGAATTTTTATATTGTTTATAATTTTATATAGTCACTATATGATTAATTATCAATTGTGAAATCTTCCGACGTTGTGGGGTTTAATTATGTTCCTGAGTAAGGAATGAAAGAAATAATTTTTGGAACTTTTTCTTGTTAAGAAATTAATTAATTTCTTATAATTTTTAAATATAATTAATGTGGTTACTTAACCAATGTGTTTACAGGAGTCAATTGATCGTGTCCGTTTACATTAAAGATGAGATAACATAGGATTTTGACACGTGAAACAACCATCGAAGCCTATTTTATTAGGCTCTTGTACTATATATAGATATTAGATATTAGTTTAAGAACTCTATTCTTTATTATTAATTCGGAAACTTTGCGGAACATCATCAAAGTGACGAGAAACACTTCCAATGCCTGTACATAATAGGGTAAGAGAAGCTAATGCGTGCATATAATATTGCCTGGGTTTATATTGTCTGTGATTAAACAAGAAACGGTATCAATGGTAGTCCTTATATAAGAAGAGAATGAGGGGGAAGATATTGCCAACTATTCCAAGTTCGACTACTCAAGGATTAAAGTTTAGTCAAGGTTACAGAGGCGTGCGCCTCTCCTAATTTACATTGGTAAGCTCGACGTCGACCGCTCTCTGAGGGCTTGCCAACTATTCCAAGTTCGACTACTCAAGGATTAAAGTTTAGTCAAGGTTACAGAGGCGTGCGCCTCTCCTAATTTACATTGGTAAGCTCGACGTCGACCGCTCTCTGAGGGCACCCTTCTTCTACACGATCAGGAAGTCCTTGCTCAGTAGATGGCGTGCCTTGCTCATTGGTCAAGACGTCGTTGTTTTGGCTGGAGTCGCTCGACAGAATTGGAGGGAAATGAGTGTTTTCTAAAGTTTCAACAGCTGCAATGGCATTGCCGACATCATTCATAACTCCATCCCTAAATCCGCCCTTCCTAAAAGTATGGGAATTGGCATCTCTTTGGTGAAATCTTCTTCCTAATTCAACAGTCTTCTCCCACAATGAACCCGAGGAACTCGTTACTTCCTGCCAATTTCTTTTAATGAACATAACCATGAAAATGAGGAGAGCAGAAATTGCAGCAGCTCCAGCAATCAGAAATAGACCCCAAAAACTGTCAAGACCTAGGCTGTCGGATGAAACCGAGGAATTTGAATTCTGGCAGTTGGTTTTGGATGTAAGCCACGCATTTTCAATTTCTTTCATTTGAGGCCCTTCAGTCACATTGAGGATTGCTCGCGAAATATCCGGTACCAATGGAGACCCTTTGGGGAAAACCTGTAAACCAAAAAGAGCTGAACATGAGATTTTTTTCAATCAAAGTATTAACTACTAAACCTAATAATTGAAAATTTGGAGGGTTTCCTCTGTTAGCTAGAATTGAGGGATCGAGGACTGTACAAAGCCAAATCCAGCAGTTTTGAATGCTGGAATCATGGTATATTTGTTGCAATATTCTGAAAGTATAAGTTTAAGGTAGGGGACTTGATGGAATGCTGCTGCGATCCCGCCTTTTGCACTTCCTTTGGAAAGAAGCGCATCGCATTCTTCAGGAGACCGATAAGATATAAGTCTTGAATCATCGAATTTCATTTGCTTTAGCATTCCATAAACGAAAGAGCCATGTTGGTAACCCACGTTTTTTCCACTTTTTAGGAGTTGATCCATATCGGTCATGGTTGGTTGAAGATTTTGCACCACCAAAAGGGAGCTCAAGCTTGCCGTATAACTTTGCGTTAGTATAAGTACCACGAAAACCCACACAACCACAACAAATCGTGCTAAGTTGCTGAGCACTTTCTCCCCTGCAATCCAAATTAAGGCTAACTACATAAATTCTCCTACAATAATATGTGAATTTCAATGCTCGATTTATCTATTAAAGTGAAAGGTGATTACTTTGTGCAAAGACCACGGTTGAAAAGGAGAACCAGAAGCTCGTGCCAACTTGATGTGTGGCTGGACCCCTGAAGTCTTCGTTAATCTGATGTTCGAGAGTCCATACAACCACTGCTATAAACACAAAGAAGCATACAGTGGTTAGCCAAAGGTCCCAAGTGAGCGGCTTCAAGAAAACCCAAGCCTTCTTGCTCGTGTCGTCCTTGTATGGCACGAGCATTGCACCCCCTGATTCGGTGTATGGTAAGGTGAAATCCACATACAATGATCTGTTTGCTATGATTGTTGTATCACCCACCACTGCATCATAATTCTGTTTCAACAAAAGGAACGGAAATGTTTTCTTTGTCAACAACATTATAGCAGAGTAATTTTCAACATGTATTCCAACAAAATGAAGCACTTGCAATGAGCTCACCTGGTAAAATACTTGATCGATCATGTCATTGTAACTACCAGCGCTACTTCCATTAGGCAAGGCAAATGGAATAAGGTCATAAGCCACGGCATAAGGCAATTTTTCTATGACGGCTTGAAAGATGTCAATACAATAACCAGTGACTTGGGATGTGTTTGTGCTAGGATCTCGAGTCACCTTCACGAATTGATTAAAACCGTTCTTCACGGGAACTAAGATTTTCAACCTCTTTCCATTTGTGGGAATCTCCCAACCCTTAGGAACAGAGGTTGAATCTCCCGGCCATATTATTGATCTGAGATTACTTTTCAAAGTGGAATATTTGCTTGTGTTGACTGAACTCAAATCTCTTTGCAGCCCATTGTCTAGCGTCCATAACCCGATCCCTCTTGCTGCATTTCCATTGATATTGACAATCTGGAACGCTGATGATTCTAGTTGCCCATCAACTAGGCCAAAATTTCCAGCAAGGCCCGTAAATGTCGTAGTGGCTAGTTCTTGGAGAAGTTTATGACCATTTTGAGATATCCCAATATTGTCGAGATCTGTCGCACCTGTTGAAGCCTTCAACATCTGGAAGGTAGAATTGGCCGCACCCATTTCCTCGACAGCCATTGCTAGAGCCCGAGCAGCGTCATAAGCCCAATACCCGATAATGTTCAACGTAGGATTAAGGATGGATGGATTGTCTTGTTGGAATTTCATCTTCCATCGGACCATGAAATTGTCCAGGTTTGGCGTGTGTGGGATATAAGTCTTTATGCCTAGTACTCCTTGCATCGAGCTAGCGACAACAGATGAATCCACAGAACTTAATAGGTCAGTGATTCCATTAGTCAAGATCCACACGTAACCTTCGCTCATCATTCCCACCTCTTTTGCTTTGGCCAATAGTCGAGAACCGAGAGCAGGTAACATGTGCACGATGAACACCCTCGTTTGCATCGTCATTAACTTGTAGAGTTCCTGTAGGATTTGATCGTCCGTGGCCGAAGGAGGAATAAGACTCCTATAGGGCACTCGCGTGTCGACTTCTTCCAAAGCATCTGTAAGAGAAGGTATGATGCCTTCTCCAAACTGACTGTCCGAATATATGAGGACCAATTCTTTCCAGCCAAAAGCTTGGATGACCGCACTTATGGCATTCACTTGGGACGAGTCATTTTGTGTGGCTCTAATGAAGTAAGGACTCCGAATCGAACTGAGGGATGGACTAGTAGCAGAGAAAGAGATGATGGGCACATGAGACTTGTTTCCAAGGTCAATGATGAAGTCTGCTTGCAAGGAACATTCAGGGCCTATTATGGCTTGGACTTGCTTATTCTTTATCAAATCGAGTGCTGCAAGGGTGAACCAGAAAGACGGTGTAACAATACGGCAGATTATGGAAATTCGTATTGGGAAAGGCATAGTATCGATCAGAAAAGTCAATGAAAACTTGATGCAGTATTATAGCAGTAGAAATATTTAAGAAAAAGGAAAATAGGAGTTTGAAGTTGTCAAAGAAATTGTAGTTGATATTATTTAAAGATGCAATCCTTTGACCTTATTGTAGGCATTTGGTTGTCGCCTTTAGAACAAAAAAAAAAAAAAAAAGTGCATAAATTGGACTCTACCTCATGGCATCAAAAAATTGCACTCTAGAATCCAAGCGTCACATTTCAATTCTATGGCTTTTGTGAGGTCAGACCTTTTTTATGCTGTATTATATATGGGTTCTCTCAACATTCATATTAAACAGCTTTCATGTCTCAAAAATTATTTGGTCGATCTTGAAACTAAAATGTTTTTTTATTTCTCTATTAATAATACAACTTCTATGGAATTAATTAATCACTGACTCAACTAAACATGACTTGTTATTATAATATTTGGTTCAAAGAAATAATCGGCACAATCATGTAGAGATATCTACCCCATCAATATTCTCCCTAAAAAGAATTTGAAATCGTCTCTATCAATTGTCCGCGCTAAAATGACTATTTTCTAATCTAAAAGGCAAAATAGTTTTATGCACTTTTCCGAAAAATGTTGGTATGTAGCATGCGTCTTTCACAAGACATTTGTAACAAGATTCATCTATCATTTACATGCAGACATAACTTTGTAGAGTTATGCTACATTTATAGCAGGACAAGAGTCATGAGAGAGCTACATATTCATCAAAGTCGTACAAAAATAAACAGAAGAGGTACGACCTCATAAAAACGTTCAAATTTGACTTCAACTCGATCAATTCTATCCAAGTCGCCTTCTTTTGGCTAGTGCTTTACCTGCCAGTGGTCCATTGGCGATTTTTCATAATGACTTAAACAACGGTATTTTGTTTGAGGATCGTTTTTTAATGATCCTATTCACAAAACAATAATCTTTCGGTAATGTTAGGGACAGCTAAATGATTTGGCAATAAAAACTTATTTTCAAAGTAGATGATGATTGGCCCGGTTTAATTCACGAACAACATTTTTCAAAACAAGTTCTAGGATACATCTTTCGTTATCTACATTTCTCCGCATATTTTCTTGTCACGGGGCAAAGTAATCTCTTATATATTCTCCACGCGAAAAGGCTAAAAAAAAAACTGTGGAATTCACGTCGAAAGACAAAAATAGTTTTCCCCGTTTTAACTTATGGAGCGAAAGCATCATCCTTTTGGACATTTCGACTTTGTCATTCGTAGAAGTTCCAGTAGTACTATTTTAAAGGTGCTGCACCCCAAAACACAAAACCCCATGAAAAAAGTTATAGCAGATTAGAGATTTTCGATTTGTTTCCATTGTATCATAGCAATATCATTTCTGGTTTTAGCTTTCTGAAAGGTAAACTCCAAGGAAGGAATAAATAAATTAAATTGTTCCACGATCAAATGTTAAGCTAAGCGGTCAAGCTGTCAGTCCAATATGACTGCAAAACTTGGGAGATTATATTGACATATTTCTAACTTCGAGACCCTCCTCATTCCCAGTTTGAAAGAGATCGAATGGAATCTTAAGTACCAACTTGATGTTATCTTTGATTTACAACCGACTTGAAAATAATGCTCGAAAATTTAACTGAGGACTCTTTTGAAATTTCATATAAATAGAATCTGAAATGTCCATGTGATTGGCAAATACGTCATTACGAACATTATTTGGTTTTATCTTGCATAATACAAACAGTTGTACAAAATACTTTATCCACTACGACAGGATGTGTATTAAACCAAAACCAAACCACTTCCAAGTTCAAGCAGAGATTAAACCCATAAATGTTCGGTAAACAGAAAGATTAATCAAACAAACTTCCACACGATCAATAAAAGTACAAAAGTCTAAACCCAAAAACTGATGCCGTCATATAATTCTGGACAAGCATCATGAGCAGTCAGTGCATTAGAGAGAGAAAGAGAGAGAGAGAGAACCTGCAGCAGCAGCAGCAACCTCATCTTGTTTGGAATCTCTAACGTTGAGGACGAGCCTGGTCTTGTAAGAAGGGTTTGAACTATAAAAGTCAGAGAGAGACATTTTAATGCAGCTCAATCCCATCTTACCCGCCAACTTCTCCAGATCAAGTACCACCCCAACGTTCACTGGGATCGTTGTTGCATTGTTGCTGTTACTGCTTTGCGCCACAGCGACCCAAGGGCCTTCACAGAAGGTCGTGAGGATTGCAAAAAAGGAGAGAGTCATAAAGAGGAGCTTTTCAGCATCGAAGGAAATTCTTGCTGGAAACATTGGAAAGTGTCTTACGAAAAAGCAAGTGTGAGTTTGTAAGAGAGGAGAAAGAGAAAGATACTCTGAGGACATGCTGACGCTGAAGATGTATTTATATTGTGGTAGAGCTTTGAAAAGTAAGACGATGCATTGGCAGCTTCCAATCAAGGATTGTTCGACGTGGGCGGGACCCATCTGGGATTGCTCGACCGCCGGCGGTACCATCATCTTCATCTTTTCTTTTTCCCAAGTTATTATTTAGGATAAAGAATATCAGAAATTCTTTAACCCCAGGATTGTTTATATCGTCGTTTTTTCCCTGTTATTTCCATCTTGCTTTTTATAAAACTGATGATGGAACTGGGTTTGAGTGCTAGAGACGTATTGAATTTTAAAGACTAAGAAATGTAGAGTCGTCGATATGATGTATACGCGACTCATCGTTTAGTGATTTGTTTATGTATTTTCTAAGGCCAATATGGAGGAAGATGTCTTAGATAGAGACTACCTGAGATGGAGTCAATTCAACATGCATAAGCTCTTGTAAGGTAGGACATGATTGTGATAGAACAAGAAGATGAAATTACCCGATGGTTCTTAATATTATGAGAACTACGTTTGAATTGAAAATTCTAGCAATTTATAATTTTTATTAACGTCATTTCCCTGGTCCAGCTTCTTTCTTACGTAAACCGAAGAATCAACCTCTTTTATAAATCTTGCATAGCGGCAATTTGCCTCATTGGCGTCTCTTTCCTGCGGAAGAAGAGAGGTCAAGAGCTCCGGCTTTGACTTTCCTCAGGAAGGTAAAGTGGGTCATTTGAGAACCTTGCACGGTGGAACCAGATTCAAAAAGAATCTAAGTAAAAGTTAGTTCAAGCCCAGTTGATTCTCGTAAATGAATTTGTGCATGAAAAAAGAAATTCTTGTCAGCTGAACTCTGAATAATAATCAACAAAGTTATCACCTTCTAGAATAAATTATGTATTTATATTAAAGAAATCCTCAATAACCCTAATCCATAGATGATAGACGAAACTAACACAAAAATATCAAGTCCACTAAAATTCTGCAAAGATATAGAATTAAAGGTCGAAATCTAATGAGCTCACCAAATTAGCATTACAGGCCCAGCGGAACCTTCTAAATAAATAATTTATGGCCTCCTTACGAGTTTCGTCATTTTGGATGCTCCGGAAAATCTCTAGGGCCCACTTTTGATATAAAACCGGTAAACCCTTGTCTCATATAGCTAGTAAGAACATATAGACCAAGCTCATTTAGATCATTGATCATGTTGGTCCCAAGGTATGACCCAAATAATTAATCTTTCAGTGATATTGGTGGAGATGATTTACAGCCATTCAATAGCTTCTCCTTAGAGAAAAAATATATTGCATGGTCAAATAGAACATGCAAACTAAGTTCATCTAGACCCTTGGTCACATGACTCTTATGTTCAGACCCAATTAATTAATAAATCATATAACATTATAACATGTACAAATTGTGCAATAACTATTTTTTTTTTTTATCTTAGGGGATAAAAAAATGCGACATGTATACACCTATAGGTAACCCAAAGAATTCCACATGAGACGGTCTAGTTTGCTGTTTGCTGTGTCTTATTTTTTCTGAACCCCAGAGAAAGGTCACTGTTTGCGGGAATAGGACATCTTTGATTAAACGTAGAAATTTGTCTTTGTCCACCTCGGTTGCCTTGACCAATTCAACAATAAAACTACACACAGGGCAATTTTCAACCCTCATGATTAATTCCTCCCCCACGGACGCAAACCTGCTTGAATTCAATCATCAAGTACCTAAAGACCAGTCATACGGTAGATTCAATCGGTACGTCAAGTTGTACTTTTTTTATAACTCAACACACTACTCAAGTTGAAGTTGAAGAGATAACTCGGATACATCGTATTGAATGGAAACCTTTGAGCTTAGAAAAAGAAATAAAAAGTAAAAAATTCGAAAGCAGATGACAAAGTAGGTCTAGATCCAAACTTTATCACCTAATTGCGCCAAGAATCACTAAGAATGAAGCCCACGTATGATTATGGCTTAACAATAGAGTAAGCTCGTCGAATCTTAGTGCAGCTTGAGGAATTTTACCACTACTACTATTATAATAGTAATAATTATCATCATTGTTATTACTACCATCATCATCATCATCATCATCATCATCATCAGTAAAATTAGGAGTGAGCATCGGTCTAGAGTTGCCGCGACCTAAAATTTCGGGTGTACCACCTAAAGTTTAGGCTAATAGACTATTAAGTCTTAAACTTAGCTGAGGATCTTCCAAGCCTATACCAATTCGCGACTTAGGTTTCAGTTATTAACATGCAAATGGATTTTATCTATGAGTCGCCACTAATCAGGTTACGGAAGGTCAATTAGACACCTAAGTAAAATAATGGGAGAATTATTTTACTTCTACGAACCAAAGACTATGGGTACGGGGACTTGGTTACACTAGATTTCTCTAATGCCCTTTTGGTACCATTCTTTTTATTTTCAAAAAATGTTTTTTTTTTTTTGTAGGCAGCTTGAATTTATTTTAACCTAAATTACTATCATGCAAATATGGTGACCACACGGATGCTCATCTACAACTAAATATTCAAATAAAAATAATAATAAATAAATAAATTGCATCACACAAAGCAAGCTATCATTTTCTTGGGTTTTCTTGAAATTGAGATTTTTATAAGACATGCATTTTAACTACATGACATAATTTTACTAATAAACAAATTCTAATTAAATGATCCTATTATGCAAACTAATTAACATGCACCTAGTATTTTTGTATTTTTTTTATTGAAATTCGGAATTAATAAAAACCCTAATTAAACTATCTAAAAAGAATAATTTTCTAATTTATTTTACGGATTAATTTGACTTAAACCCTATCCTATCTTAGAAAAATATTTAAAAAAAAAAAAGAAGGAGATTATCAAGATGTGCCAACATTATTTAAGAGTCTATCTATAAAAAAAAAAAAAAAAAAAATCAATCCTAATCTATTCCAAAAATTATCTAAAAGTGCAATCCTAATTTACTAAACCAACACACTCCGACGCAAGATTTGATTTTTTTTTTTTTTTGTGTTTTTTTAAGACAAGCAATATTATATCTAAAATAATAAAGACATTCATCAAATAAAGGATTAAAATAATCGAAAAAATAACCTGTTGTCTCATAGGTCAAATTAACGATTACTCTAACCTTAAACATCACGATAAAGAGTTCAAATAATTAAAAATCTGATTCGAAGTCTTACAGATCAAATTAATAATTATAATGATTTAACAATTAAAATACTATCAACAAACCCCAAAAATTAATATAATTAAAAAATGATCCGACATCTTACGGATCAAATTAATAATTATAGTAATTTTGGGCAAGACCCTACGAGTAATGCCTACAATATCCATAAAATAAAAATCACCTCAATATTCAAACTGTACAATGGTACAATAATAATAATAAAAAAAAAAAAAATAATAATAATAAAGTAAGATAACATAAATGAAAAATAAAACAAAAGTAAAAAATTAAAAAAAAAATAAACCACCTAAGGGATTTTGGAGAGGAGAAGCAGCGGTGGTTGGCGCCAGACGGAGGATGGCTAGCGTCAGAGCTCCAGCGGGGGATTGGCGAAGGCATGGCATCTGGCGACAGTGAGGCTAGGCGGAGACACGACATCAATGGAAGCAGGAACATGGTCGTCGGACGGGGGCTGCTGGCTTCACGCACTGGGTCGCGGTTGATGCCGTGTGACCGGAGAGTGGAGACGGCGCGGGTGTCGGATGTTGCTCAGGGACGGTGAGCGACAAGATCTGGTGGAGATCTTGCAGGCGGCAGTGGCGCAGTGAGCAAAGGGGCGGCGTCGAGCTCCAAGCGAGAGGCAGGCGAGGCAGACGATAGTGGCAGCAGCGTCATAAGGGCTCTTAGGCGCGACACGGCGATGTTGGTGCGGCGGTGGCAACCGGAGACTCGAGATCTGCAAATGGGTTGCTCGGGCGTGAGGCGGAGGTGCGGTGACCAACGTCGACGATTGGGCGGTGCAAACGGCGAGCGCAGGTCGCGGAGTCGTCGCAAGTCACGGCGTGAAGTGTGAGATCCGAGTGGCGCCGGCAAGGGGGTCGCGGACGATTGGGCTAGCGCAGTGGATCTCAAACCGACGGCGACTGGCATATCCGGACGGGGCAGGGGAAGCAGCATCATCGCGGATCAGCATCGTGGGTTGCTGGTGTCACGGCCACCGGCGTGAATAAACGAACGGCGGTTGAGGGTTAAGGCGTGGTGCTACACGTCGGGGGGCAGATCCGATGGGATGACGGTGGCGGAGATGCGGTGACCGGCGCGAGGCAGCGGCTTTGCGAACGCAGGACCTACAGGTTGCAGGCAAGGTGGAGCAGATGCGGGTTGGCGTTGGATGGTCGCGAACAGTTGACGGAGCGGCGGTGCTCGTCACTCAGCTACCAGCATTGGGTGGAGGCGCGACGGAAGCTCAGGGCAGCGTGCAGTTCGTTGGCGTTAGCGTAGCGTGGACACAGATGAAGCAACGATCGCCGAAGAAGATGACACTGTTCCTGTTTTTTTTTCTTTTTCTTTTTCTTTTTTTTTTTCCCTGCTGACCAGTCGCTTCCTTCTATATCCCCTTTTGCTGCCGTCCTTTTCTCGGTCAAAAAGGTCACTTCCTTTTGACCTTTTTTCTTTTCACCAAACAAAATAATTTTTTTTCTCTTGAATTTTGTAGCTTAAAGAAACCGATGGAGAAAAAAAAAAACCTCCTTCACACGAAACTTTTTTTCTCGAGAATTCCCCATTTTGCCCATACGTGCACAACACCATTTATAGGGGAAAAATTTAGATCTTTGTGGCATATTTTGTTTCCAATTTCGCTTGTGCATAATCCCCTGAATATATCGTTTGAAATATATGCACCCCGCGAAATATTCTTTTTTTTATATTTTTCAAATATTCCATCCGAAAATTTCCTTTCTGCCCAAAAATATATCCCCCGGTGTATATTACTTGAATATATAAAAAATCTCACCTGAATATGTGAAAAATCTTGCACCGTATCAACGCTCACCGTTGGTCCAATGCAAAAATAGAATAAAATAAATATTTCTAAACCAAATGTTATGCAATCTTAATTTTTTAGGGATAAAAATTAACCCATTTTTTATGCAGAAATTTAGGCGTCAACAAGGGTCAACCCTGGACCAACCCTGGACTAGTCCAACCCTATTGGTCTTGGTCCGGTTCCTAGGGAGACTAGGCCAATCTTTGGTCCTGGGATTCCTGGACCAGCGCTGTGCGGGTTGGTCCTCGGTCCTAGGAGCTTAAGGTTAGTCCAACCCGGACCAATCCTGATTATATACATATGTGTGTGTGTGTGTCTATATATATATATTTATATTATATCTAATATATTATTTATAATTTTTTTATATAAAGAAAACCCTAAAATAAACGGCGTCAACAACATTAAAGAGCTCCTTAGTGAGGAGTTCAAGTAATTTTATATTATTTTTAAATAACTTAGATCTTTTAATGTCTTTTACGGCGTCAACAGCCATAATTTACAAAGGTGGAAAATGTTTTTGTGAGGAGTACTCACAGCGTTCAAAATGGCATAAATAGCTCCTCACGGCATCATCCTCTAGTACTCGTTCTCTTTTGTCTTATTTGTGTTGAAGAAAACTCCTTTATTGTTTTGAAGCTGACAAAACGTTTCCAATAGTCTAGACTAAAGACTTCCAGACTCAAGTGTAACATTCTGAAGAACTCCAGACTCTACCGTCGCCAGACTCAAGATTCAAAGTCTGCTCACACTAACAATTTCCAGACGAAGAACGGAAACTTATCCAGTTGCAGGATTATCTTCAAGGATTCGTTTCGTATGGCCTTTGGAAGACCTTATGGCTGGATATAGTATCTACTTGATTAATTATTCTTATTGGAATTTATTCCGATATGAAGATCTTTTGATAGGCAAGCAAACTTGGAAGGTTTTATTTATGAAAACCAAAGATCCTGATTGTATGGGCGAGCAAGATTGACGGGCTTTTAATCATATCTCATCTAATGACTCGAGATCACCTTGATTGATTCTGTCCGACGGGTAGATTGGAAGAATTCCTTTGGAAAGTGTCAACGGTTGTGAAGGCATGAAGGAGTATATAAGAAGAACTCGCTACTTGTTCGAGGGTGTGTGAAAAAGAAGAATTTCAAAGTCTGAATCTCTATAGTTCCTTGTTCTTTCATCTGTCAAATTCAAGTTGTAGACAAAAGAGAGAAACTCTTGTGAGACTTAGTGAGAGACCAGTAGAGTCTTTCTATTGAGAAGTCTAGATCACACTACTATAAAATTTCTTTTGATTCATAGTGAAATCCAGCCAATAGGCTGTCAGCGCGTAAGAATGGACGTAGGCTTGATCTAAGCCGTATCTTTTGTTTCATTTCTTTTGGAACAATCACAAACACTTTTTTGATTATGGATCTACTACCAGAAATTCAATGCGTAATCTTAGCATTCAATGTGTATTCCTGAATAATCTCATTTTTCAATTATTCAACCATTTCATTTTACCAAGTTCAATGTTAGCTAGAATAGTCAACATTTATATGTTTCGATGCAACAACAAGATGTTATTTGTAACAAGTAGTTTTGTTGGTTGGTTAATTGGTCACATTTTTTTTTCATGAAATGGGTTGAATTGGTATTAGTCTGGATACAGCAAAATAATTCTATTCGATCGAATAAGTACCTTGTGTCAGAATTGAGAAATTCTATGGCTCGAATCTTTAGTATTCTCTTATTTATTACCTGTGTTTACTATTTAGGCAGAATACCGTCACCCATTGTTACTAAAAAATTCAAAGAAACCTCAGAAACGAAAGAAAGGGGGGAAGGCGAGGAAGAAACAGATGTAGAAATATAAACAACTTTCGAAACGAAGGGGACTAAACAAGAACAAGAGGGATCCATCGAAGAAGATCCTTCTCCTTCCCTTTTTTCGGAAGAAAAGGAGGATCCGGACAAAATCGATGAAAGGGAAGAGATTTGAGTGAATGGAAAGGAAAAAACAAGGGATGAATTCAACTTTCAAGAGACATTCTATAAAGATAGCCAAGTTTATAAAACTTCTTATATGGATGGGAATAAAAATAAAGAGAATTCGAAGTTAGAAATATTTAAAGAAGATCCATTTTTTTTTTTGTTTTAAAAACCTCTTGTGACTCTTCTTTTCGACTATAAACGATGGTGTGGAGTCCAACTTGGAAGGCCCTGCCGACTCATCGTTTAACCCTGCAAATAAAATATGGCAGAAACGCTTAAAGCTCAAGGACAAAGAGTTGATGCAGACTCGATCTGTGTTTACGTCACTGTCTTATGAGTTGGTGGCTGTCGCGACCTAATTTTTTCGGGTTCACCGCCTAAAACTAGGTTAATGGACTGCTAAGTTTTTAAACTTAGCTCGGGCTCTCCCAAGCCCATACCAAATCGCGACTTGAGTCTAAACTTTTTAAACATGCAAAATATTATCTAGGAGTCGCCACTAATCGGTTTAGGGTAGGTCGATTAGACACCTAAGTAAAATAACGGGAGCATTATCTTACTCCTACGAACCAGAGACTAAGGGTACGGGGACTTGATCACACTAGACTATCCTAGTGCCCTTTCGGTACCTTTCTATTTCATTTTTTTTAAATGTTTTTTTGCAGGCAGCTTGGATTGATTTTAATTCATTTTCCTAACATGTGAGGCGATCATGCGAGTGCACAAACCGCCAATTTAACACCCGAGAAAGCGAATGAAATAATGCAGGACTTACCTCAAAGCAACGAAAGCAACTGCATTGTTAGGTCAGAATTTATATCAATAATCCTAGATATGATTTCTAATTAATAAGCAATCACTCAATTTTTGTTTTCACTTTATTTAATGAAAGTCGTGCAATGCATGCTACTAATTTAACATGAAATGATATGACGTGGCAATATGACCTAAACTATATAACATGAATAAGCATGCAATTCATCCTAAAGCATGAAATGAATTTATTCTAAATTTTTTGTATTTTCCATGAAATTCGAAATTAAAGAAATGCAACAATTAAATACGCAATTTAATCAAATGACCTAGTTCTAATGACGAGCAATGAACTTAGCAACAATCACTAGATGACGAAAATTTCAAAAACCTAATCCTACATGTCCGATTTACTAAACCTATATGCTCATGCAGAATTTTGATTTTTTAAAATAATTAATTATTAAATAAATATTAAATCTAAACTATCAACAAAATAAAGCAAGAAAGGATTAAAATAATCGAAAAAATAACCTATTGTCTCACGGGTCAAATTAACGGTTATTCTAACCCTAATTGTCACAACAAGGAGATCAAAACAATTACAAATCTGATCCGAAGTCTTACGGACCAAATTAAATAATTATTGTGATTTAACAATTGAAATTTCACCAAAAAGCCCAAAAATTAATATAATTAAAAAATGATCCGATGTCTCTCGGATCAAATTAATAATTACATTAATTTCGGACGAAATCCCTACGGATAATGCATACAAAATGCACAAATATTAACATTGACAAACCGTATTATAACTTAAACAATAATAACAAAATTTAAAACACAATAAAATAACATAAAATAAGCAAAAGAAAGAAATAAAAATAAAACTAAAGGAGGGGAATTGCAGCAGCATTGGTGGGCATATGGCTAGTTCTTGATTTGATCATTTGCTAGTCTCCTCCGAGAACTTTTGAGTGGACGTCCCCCTTCTCTTGTCATCTCTCTCTTGTCAATTATGGTGGAATATGGAATTGTGTGGTCTTTTGTTCGGCATTGAATTGCCCGTGACCACAACATCGAACAAAACAAAGTAAATACCAAAAATATGGAGTGGACAACTTTAATAGGGAGAGAAACAACCCGGTTTTATCACGGTGAAATCCTTTTGGATGGCAATCGGCGCTTAGGTACGTTGGCCACTTCGATGTCTCATTGCTGGAACTATCGTCGGAGATGTAGGAGTTTAATCTAGGCAAGAAACAAAAATAAAATCACCTTAGTGCGAATAGCAAATTGAAATTGTACACAATCAAACTTAAAAAAAAAAAGAAGAAGCTCGACTTAGCTTTAGGCTTGTCGTCAATATCCATGAAGCATGATGAACATGGGGCATCGTCAAGAAGACTACACCATTGTCCGAGATCCCTGAGGGTGTGTGCATCTCCTCTATATCTCTATGAGAGATTGTCTATCGAACCTCTCTACGTTTTCTCACCATTTTTTTCTTTGTGAGCTTCGCTCTCCTCCCCCTTTTCACAAAATTTGGTCTCCTTTTATAGTGGTTCCGAGCACCATCTTCCATGGCAATTTTGAGCTTTCTTTTTCGTTGCCTCAATTTATGGTCTGCAAATTGGAGCAAAATCTTGCAATCGGTTTGATTTTTTCCTCGAATGTTTTGATTCCTTCCATTTTATCAAACTCCTTGCTTTTTTATTCACCCGATTTTCTCGATCGAGAATTTGCTTCCACATTTATTATGATTTGAAAATTCGCCGGAGCAAAGATTGCTAATCAGAATTTCCACATTCCATTCATAACCAAATCATATTGATCTTCCCCTTATTTTCCTTTTGTTCAAAATGCAATTTTATTTTTCCAAAATTAGGTGTCAACAGTTGCCCCTCTTTGAAGGGAAGCTCGTAGAGGTTTCCTTCAAAGATATATAACACCTAAATTTAAACCATGCAAAATGAAATATGAAAAGCATACGCAAATGTTAATGACTTGACTTTTTTTTTTTTTTTAAGAATAAAGGATGCAATGTAAATGCAATGATCTGGTTAGGAACATAGATCTCCATGTGTCTATGACCAATGAAATGCAAATGCAAAGAAGAGCACGTACCTGTCATACCTGTTTTGAGGATTTAGGTGTGAAATGATTCCGATGAGACCTATCAATCATCCGGAACTCCCTCCAGATAATTGAAAGGCTCAAAGTCTTTAGGGATCTGGAATTCTCATCGATTCTAAGCACCTGGAAATTGCATCAAGTACTTGAAACTTCAAAAATCTGATTCTTATGTCGACATTTGAAAACTTTTACTAAACGTCCGGAAATCACATCAGATGTTTGGAAAGACAAACGCTTGGAAATCACATCAAGCGTTTAAAAGTTCAAATATCTAGAATTCACACTAGACATTTGGAAACATTTTATAAATAGGTACTTGGAATTCTCATCAAGTACAAAGATGACTGAACAAATTCAGGGTTTCAAAGACAATTCTTTTTGGTCTTTGAGGAAAAATTCAATGAAGGCCCATGCATGATGGCTTTATCAAGCTTCTACCGGAAAAATTATCAATAGGACAGTTGGGACCTAATTTTAATTACGCACATGCACTAAATGACTTTTTGTTGGAAAATGAATTCCTTTTTTTGAATGCAATATATATGATGCGTGGAAATGCTAATGCAAATGATAAATGAATTTACCTGGAATAACTTACCTTCAAGGAGGGTAGAGTAACTCAAGATAAATTGGTGCTACACGTCCAGCACCCATACCATTCTACGGTCGCCCGAATAGTAACATGACTTTGTAAAGAAAACTGCTTTCCTAGGACCCGTACCATTCTACGGTCGCCTAAACGGGGATTTACCTTCCAGGACCCGTACCATTCTACGGTCGCCTGAATAGGGAAATAAGTTTTGTCTAGGACCCGTACCATTCTACGGTCGCTTAAACGGGGGTTCGCCTTCCAGGACCCGTACCATTCTACGGTCGCCTGAATAGGGAAATAAGTTTTGTCTAGGACCCGAACCATTCTACGGTCGCTTAAACGGGGGTTCGCCTTCCAGGACCCGTACCATTCTACGGTCGCCTGAATAGGGAAATAAGTTTTGTCTAGGACCCGTACCATTCTATAGTCGCCTAAACGGGGATTTACCTTCCAGGACCCGTACCATTCTACGGTCGCCTAAACAGGAGTTTACCTTCCAGGACCCGTACCATTCTACGGTCGCCTGAATAGGGAAATAAGTTTTGTCCAGGACCCGTACCATTCTACGGTCGCCTAAACGGGGATTTACCTTTTAGGACCCGTACCATTCTACGGTCGCCTGAAAAGGGAAATAAGTTTGGGGACAACTCCATCGAGTGTCAGTGTACTCAAAAGGGAAAATACCTGTACAACGACAAGTATTTAAGGTGTAGATAGAAATATACTTACCTGATGACATCTCTGCTCATTGGGGATATGTCTCCTGTAAAGATGGGCCTTGGGCTACGAAAGCACGCCGGGATAATATAAAAGGACACCGGGCTACAAAAGCATGCCGGGTCAATAAAGAGGGAACCCTAGGCTACGAAAGCACGCCAGGTCAATTTAAAAGGACACCGGGCTACAAAAGCACACCGGGTCAATAGAAAAGGAACAGCTTGACCGAGTCAAGTGTCGAGAATGGGTAGAGATATACTTACCTGATGATATCTCTGATTCTTTGGAATATGTCTTCGGAACTTAGATATCTGTGAAGGCCTCTCGCCTCTGGTAGAAATAAATTTTGGAACATCAATGATGCACCTTGAATGTTCATGATGGTTTCTCATCTCCTTATATCATGAGGCATTTTGAAAGGAATCTGAATGTTAGGAGCTCTTGGGTCTTTGAGAAAAATTATCTTTCGGACATGATTAGAGCAAAAATGCATTCACCAAAGAAATAAGCAATTAAGGCTATTATGGAATGCATACTTCAAAATCTATTGAAGCTTTTATCAATTCAATCAAGATTCATGCATAATGACTTTTGCATCATCCAAATTTCCACTAGAGAGAATTATCGTTCAAGACAATTTTCACTCATGACATGGATTTCTTAAGAATACCAAATGAGAGACTTTCGGTTAGAAAGGACTTTCAACTCACTCTCATTTAGAATGGCTATTTTATGAGACTCACTCAATTTCATCATATCGACATGGGTCCGAGTATTCTCGCAAGCGGTACGATCTTACCAATCGAGGGGTCTTTAACGGGGACCGTAATGTGGGCTTGGCCAACGGCTTAACAAATGGACTCTTTGAGTCAAGGATATTGAATGAACAGTCTTGTAATCATTTCCAGGTTTATAAGTCAAGAACCCTGCAAAAAATGAGAAAGAAATAATCCTGCTCGCACTTCTTCGAGCGATGCTTATGAACATATGAATTCCTACGTTAATTCAAGTGCCCTAATCTGAAGAGACTTTGTAAGGGACGTAACGTAGGTTGGGTTCATGGGTTGAGAAATGAAAAGATCATTAGGCTCAAAAAGTGTGTAAAGGGTGAGAGTTGATGATCATCTTAGCATTGCCACCAGTTTTCTTTTTCACCATCGGGGATTGTCTTCATGAAGTGCCTTATTGATTGTAAAAATTCGGCAATTTGAGTTCTTTGAGTTTTGCTCCATTGGGATTCAATTCTTGTAATTGACAGTCAACTATCTTGACTTTCTATTTTCATCTATGGGCATTGGCCTTGCTTTTACCAGCACACTTTGCTTTTTCATACCCCTAGTTCTCATGCATTTTTTCTTCACTTTTTTTTTCATGGGCATCGGCCTTGCTTTTACCAGCACACCTTTTTTTCATGCCCCTTAGTTTTATTTTGAATTCAATTCTTGCGCATAATGCATGCGTCAAGTAATTACACTTCAAATGACACTAGAACTTTTCAATAGTCTTCATCTGCCTTTTGCCATTGCCCTAGTGTGGGGTTGATCATCAACTGGTTTTGCCTTGCCCCAATGTGGGGGATGATCATCAACTGGGTTTAAAGAAATGAAATTGCAGGCTCAAATGGGCTACGCAAAGGATATAAGTGTATAGGATAGAGAAAAAATGCTTTTCGTCATCCTAAGGCACTTAAATTAACACATGAATTCAATGTAATAGCATGACTTGAAGATTGATGCAAGTGAGAGCAAGAAAATTTCAATTCATTTTCCTCACCTCATGATATCCTTTGATCTCTTAGTTGCCCCGATGTGGGATGCTTCTTAACAGGGGTAATTTGAAAAGAACATCCACAAGTGTATGGGCTCAAAAGGGTTAAGCAATGGATCACTTGTAGTGTTTGGGATAGAGAAATGAATTGCCTCTCATCATTTCAGTTGCCGTACCTTTGCGAGAGAACTCTTTACCTTATGTATATGAACTTTCTTACACTCATCTCACAAGTGTATGAGTAGGGGACTGTGTATAGGATAGGGTTTGCCTTTCATCATCCCAACTCGTCTCATTTAGTATGCTCAATCAATTCCACATCATTCATTAAATTAGCCCATCTTGATGTTTTTAGTGGATTTGGTGGATAAAACATGTAAGAGTCATCATGCAAAATCCCTTTTAAAAAAAATTCAACAGCTTTAAGCATGTCAACTTCAAACAGTTTTCTATACTGCAAAATGGTTTTAAGCATTCATTCAATGATCTCTACAATGGGAATCGCCTCAGCAGTTGATGTCTTTGGATTGTCACTATCATTCAAGGCTGAAAATCCACTTTTGCCCCAAAATCTATCATGCCCACAATCTTGTCATATCAATTCCTCAGAAATGTATCCTTGATAGTTGGGCCAATTGCAACCGGTGTACTTTTTCAAATGCCTTCCCATCGACCAGAAAAAGTAATGCTCGAAACATGAAGTAAATGAGTCAGAAAATTAAACGACTAACCTAATGCATGCTTTTGGAAATGGCTTCAAAAATGATGTTTTTTTTTTTTATGAGGAAGCATGAAAGAGCCCAGTCCTCGAATTCTCCTTGGATGACATTTTCTTTTCATTGTTGGATATCGTCACCGGCCTGGTTTGGCATACCCCATCATGTCTTCAAAACAAAACTTGTAATTTTATTGATATTCATCAATCAAATTACATTTATTGGAATGAAAAATGTGATATTCAAGCATTAGAAGAAATTTAAACCAATCCTTGAAAAGCGATAAGAATTCCCACGCAATGAAAGGTGCAACTGAACATGCCCCTACTTAGGACCATGAATCATGTGTGCTTGAGTTCTTCGCCCTCCTTGATCTTGTGATGTGAACCCTCCAGGTCGGAGATTCTTCCTTCTAGATATGTTACTAGTCTTTTCATGGTGGCATCAAATTCAGCTATGTCATCACAGCCCTTTTGCTTGACGAGAAAAGCCACGATGAACAGACAATTCATCGACTTGACTTTGGAGGTGTGCAATTCGCTTGTTTATATTGTCAATGATACGATCCAGCACCTTGTTTTGATCCGCCATTTTAGCTCTTGACCGTGTAAGGACGGGTGAGCGAGATCGCTCCATAATCACCTAATTCAAATAAATGGGAATATGTAAGCATGAGGTGTAAATGGGAACACGTAAGCTAGTCCATGACAACAATCTAATTGATTTTTATTTTTTTTTATTCATGAAAAAGTCTTTACAAGAAGGGAATTAACAAGAACCAAATTTCCTAAACATGAATTAGGAATGATCAAAATTTAAAACTCCCTAAGGAGAACAATAAAGACATGAATTGAAAACAAATTCTCTAAAGTTTTTGTTATTTTCCAAATGATTCATTATATGACAATTTCCTCATTTCATTCCTAACTGACAAAGGAATTAAATTCAATGATTGACCTATATTGTCATGGACTGACTTAAAAATAAATTGCATGATATAGGGATAGAAGACTTACTTCACCAATGAAAATTAATGGCAATCACATAAACATGCACATGAGATGTGAGGCTCAACACCTAAACTACGAGGCTTAGCAAGTTAGAACTAAAAGGATGAACCGACTTGTCGCAGTCTCGCGTACAAATGTCGGGTCCTCTTAGCTCTGGCTCAGTCAAAAGAAAATCCCATGGTCACGCAGTTTCGTGAGCAAAGATAAACGTTTTGACATCAAGAAAAATTTTCGGGGTTGAGAAAGGCAACCTCTACATCGCGGTCTCGTGTTCGAGGTTGGTTCATTTCTCAACACCATCCTAGAATCCTTAAATGCGGTCCAGGTCCGACGGCAGGTTGTGTGTGCAATGTGTAGTGCTAAAACAATAAAGCATGCACAACAGTTTAAATGCAAACAACACTTCTAATTGGAAAAATAAATCATTCATCCCTAACTCCAACCTGCAAGACAGGGGTTAGCAAACACTACTCCCCTTATACCTCCCATCGCAAGAACATTTAACACCTTAAAAATGTTAGGGCGTACACAGGATCCTTGCTGCCAAACAAAAACATTTTTAAAAGAAAAATTGGCCTAAGTCCACTAAGTGTTTTAACACAAATCCCCAGCGGAGTCGCCAAGCTGTCGCGACCTAATTTTTTCGGGTTCACCGCCTAAAACTAGGTTAATGGACTGCTAAGTTTTTAAACTTAGCTCGGACTCTCCCAAGCCCATACCAAATTGCGACTTAAGTCTAAACCTTTTTAAACATGCAAAATATTATATATCTAGGAGTCGCCACTAATCGGTTTAGGGTAGGTCGATTAGACACCTAAGTAAAATAATGGGAGTATTATTTTACTCCTACGAACCAGAGATTAAGGGTACGGGGACTTGGTTACACTAGACTATCCTAGTGCCCTTTCGGTACCTTTCTATTTCATTTTTTAAAAATGTTTTTTGCAGGCAGCTTGGATTGATTTTAATTCATTTTCCTAACATGTGAGGCGATCATGCGAGTGCACAAACCGCCAATTTAACACCCGAGAAAGCGAATGAAATAATGCGGGACTTACCTCAAAGCAACGAAAGCAACTGCATTGTTAGGTCAGAATTTATATCAATAATCCTAGATATGATTTCTAATTAATAAGCAATCACTCAATTTTTGTTTTCACTTTATTTAATGAAAGTCGTGCAATGCATGCTACTAATTTAACATGAAATGATATGACGTGGCAATATGACCTAAACTATATAACATGAATAAGCATGCAATTCATCCTAAAGCATGAAATGAATTTATTCTAAATTTTTGTATTTTCCATGAAATTCGAAATTAAAGAAATGCAACAATTAAATACGCAATTTAATCAAATGACCTAGTTCTAATGACGAGCAATGAACTTAGCAACAATCACTAGATGACGAAAATTTCAAAAACCTAATCCTACATGTCTCGATTTACTAAACCTATATGCTCATGCAGAATTTTGATTTTTTAAAATAATTAATTATTAAATAAATATTAAATCTAAACTATCAACAAAATAAAGCAAGAAAGGATTAAAATAATCGAAAAAATAACCTATTGTCTCACAAGGTCAAATTAACGGTTATTCTAACCCTAATTGTCACAACAAGGAGATCAAAACAATTACAAATCTGATCCGAAGTCTTACGGACCAAATTAAATAATTATTGTGATTTAACAATTGAAATTTCACCAAAAAGCCCAAAAATTAATATAATTAAAAAATGATCCGATGTCTCTCGGATCAAATTAATAATTACATTAATTTCGGACGAAATCCCTACGGATAATGCATACAAAATGCACAAATATTAACATTGACAAACCGTATTATAACTTAAACAATAATAACAAAATTTAAAACACAATAAAATAACATAAAATAAGCAAAAGAAAGAAATAAAAATAAAACTAAAGGAGGGGAATTGCAGCAGCATTGGTGGGCATATGGCTAGTTCTTGATTTGATCATTTGCTAGTCTCCTCCGAGAACTTTTTGAGTGGACGTCCCCTTCTCTTGTCATCTCTCTCTTGTCAATTATGGTGGAATATGGAATTGTGTGGTCTTTTGTTCGGCATTGAATTGCCTGTGACCACAACATCAGAACAAAACAAAGTAAATACCAAAAATATGGAGTGGACAACTTTAATAGGGAGAGAAACAACCCGGTTTTATCACGGTGAAATCCTTTGGATGGCACCGCCGCTTAGGTACGTTGGCCACTTCGATGTCTCGCTGCTGGAACTATCGTCGGAGATGTAGGAGTTTAATCTAGGCAAGAAAAAAAAATAAAATCACCTTAGTGCGAATAGCAAATTGAAATTGCACACAATCAAACTTTAAAAAAAAAGAAAAAAGAAAAAGAAAAAGAAGAAGCTCGACTTAGCTTTAGGCTTGTCGTCAATATCCATGAAGCATGATGAACATGGGGCATCGTCAAGAAGACTACACCATTGTCCGAGATCCCTGAGGGTGTGTGCCTCTCCTCTATATCTCTATGATAGATTGTCTATCGAACCTCTCTACGTTTTCTCACCATTTTTTTTCTTTGTGAGCTTCGCTCTCCTCCCCCTTTTCACAAAATTTGGTCTCCTTTTATAGTGGTTCCGAGCACCATCTTCCATGGCAATTTTTGAGCTTTCTTTTTTCGTTGCCTCAATTTATGGTTTGCAAATTGGAGCAAAATCTTGCAATCGGTTTGATTTTTCCTCGAATGTTTTGATTCCTTCCATTTTATCAAACTCCTTGCTTTTTTATTCACCTGATTTCCCTGATCGAGAATTTGCTTCCACATTTATTATGATTTGAAAATTCGCCGGAGCAAAGATTGCTAATCAGAATTTCCACATTCCATTCATAACCAAATCATATTGATCTTCCCCTTATTTTCCTTTTGTTCAAAATGCAATTTTATTTTTCCAAAATTAGGTGTCAACAGCGGCTTTTCCATTTTTATTATTAGGTGTTCATTCGCTGGGCCAGCAGTGGTCCCAGGGTTGTTTGTGGTACCCACGAGTTTGATATCCACTGGAAAAAAAGAAGAAATTGTTCACTGGTATCGATCTCGATTGGTTCGAAAAAAGAATCGGACCAACTCTTCCATCAGTGGATGAGATGGGTATCCCTCCAATTACTGGTCGTCTAGGTTGTAGTGTTGAGGGAGGGGGAAAAGACGGATATTTGCCATAGGTAACTATATCAATCAGAGGTTATTACGACCAGTCCATGACTGGTTGGCTGAAGTTCTTTACGGGACTCAATAAGAATATTGAACCACTGGAATTTGCCCTAGTGGCCACCCTTCCAACATGGAAGGGGGAGATGGGGGGTTCGAATCCCCACCTTCTCGGGGTTGGGGTGGGGACGAATTAAGTTTCAAGTGTGGGTTTCAACTCTCACGCCCTGCAAGGAGGCAGGGCAAAAGTCTGAGAGTGAGAGTTAGAATAAAAGTAGAATATGACCGACCAAAAAATAAAATAAAATAAGAATATTGAGTCCGAACAACAACTATCTAGTTGATACAATGGTCAAAGTCATATGATGGTTGTTATGACTGGATGAATATTTAGAAACTAGTCCAAACTTTCTGGTTTTCACAGGTTTCCTTTTCATTTCGTTGTCCATGTGCTTCAGTAGTATAAATAAAATAATAGTAAAAAGAAATTAAGAATATGAATTAGTTGTGGTGTCAAGGAAGTTTTAACTATTTCATAAACACTTTGTTTAATGGTGCATTTATTTTGCAAAAAATGAATGGTTTCAAAAATATCTTCCTAAAAATAATCACTTATATCACTTAAAAAGATATATAAACAAACGAAAATGTTAAAACACAAATTGTCGTTAGTGATTAAAGTATTTTTCATTTACTAATTATTTCAAATGAAACAATCGATTATTTTTATGAGATGTTTTCCAAATCATTCGTTTTCCGCAAAACAAATGAAGCCTAAGAGTTAAACTTATCTATTTTGGACAAACATATGAGATGTTCATTTATCAAAAATTCATTTATTTAAATCAATAAAAAAATTATCATATTAGAAAATTATATCCTCATGTTTTTATATTTGTTTTCATAATTAGAAAATTGATGGGATTTATATCATGTCATGAATTTGATAATGTGTACATGCCACTATATATGTCATGCATATAAGTAGAATCTTATGCTTGATATTTGTCAGTATCTATTTTGATTTTTTTGAAATGATGATGTACGAAATGATATGTTTTTTTCTTGTTATCATGGGTTACTATTTTATGGACTTATTAAGCCCTTAAATATATTAAGTGGAGGAAAACTACATAAATATAAGAATGTTAGTAAACCCATAAACAAGCTTCTCATGTGCGAACCGAACATGAAGAACGGGACTTGGAATGAATATTTGGAGAATTCGACAGTAAAAAGCACATGCATAATGAAAAACTAAACAGAACATAAAAATTGAGACGTGGTCATGATATTAATGTCACTTGATGGAACTCAAGTTTTGGGAGAATGACACTAGAAGTGTCATAAATTGTGTACATCACTCACTTTAGTGCTAAAAGTTTTTTTCAGGTCACTTAGAGGCTGTTTGTTTAAATTTGTTTATGTTTCCCGGAACACAATTTTTTGTTCTTTTGTTCCAGGGAACAAAAAAAGAACAAAAACACGTTTGTTTACACTTTTGTTCTCGGGAACAAAAAAATAGATTTTTTGTTCCCGGGAACAGATTTGGAACAAAAACAAGAAGTAAAAAAACTTGTTTCTTGTTCTCGGGAACAATTTCAAGAAACACATTTTTTTCTCCTTTTTCTTCTTTTTTCTTCTTATTTTTTCTTTCGCCGGAGTGTCGCTGGCCATCGGCCCTCGTCGACCGGTCGTCGGCCATGGCCGAGGTCGGCGACCGGTCAAAAGGAAGAAATAAAAAAAAAGGAAAAAAAATTAAAAAAATTAAAAAATTAAAAGAAACAAAAAAATTATACAAGTTAACTAAACGTGTTTCTGTTCTTTTTCTATTCCAGGAATAGAAATTTTGTGCAGTTACCAAACGCGTTTTTCTGTTCAAAAATTGTTCCCCGGAACAGAAATATTATTTCTATTTCTGTTCTCGAGAACAATTTTTGAACAGAAACGTTACCAAATGCGCCCTTAAGTGTTGTTTTTGAAAAAACGATCATTTAAGTGCCAACTCCAATCAAAATCGTCGGAAGTCCGACATGACTAGGGGTGAGCATGGTCTGGGTTGGGTCGGTCCACCCTCTAACCCTAGGACCAACCCGCATAATACTGGTCCTCAATTTTTTGGACCGAGGACCGACCCTATTGAGCTTAGGACCGAGGACTAGACCGACCCAGTGGGTTCGGTCCGATTCCAAGGTTAACCTGGGACCAACCGATTTTTATTTCATTTTTTGTACTCCTTGAAAAAACTATTGAGGACCGGAATGACCCAATGGGTTTGATCCAGTTCTAGGCTCAACTCGAGACCGACCAATAATTTTTTATTTCATTTTTTTGTACTCCTTGAAAGGGCAACCAAGGATCGAACCAACCCAATGGGTTCAATGACGAGCAAGGTCGGCTAAGAAAGGCAAGCGGCGAGGGTTGAGTGGGGTGAGCGTCGAACAGAGTGAGCATCGAGTGTCGAGCAGAGAGTAATAAGCCAAGTGAGTATCGAGCGGCGAGCATCATGAGTGACCCAAAGCGAGAGAGGCGAGTGTCGAGTGGTAAGTAGAGAAGTTGTTTCTTTCGATTTTGGCAAATTGAAGACTAAGATGACAAATAAGACAGAAGAAAATGAGTACTGGAAGATGATGCCATAAGGCGCTATTTATGCCCTTTTGGACGCCGTGATGACTCCTCACAAAAACATTTTCCTCCTTCGTAAATTATGACTACTGACACCGTAAAAGATATTAAAAATTTAAGTTATTAAAGAACAATGTAAAATTACTTGAACTCTTCATTAAAGAGTTTTTTAATGTTGTTGACGCTGTTTATTTTAAAGTTTTCTCTATATAAAAAATTATAAATAATATATATATAGAGTCAGGGTTGATCCGGGTTGTACTAACCTTAAACTCCTAGGACCGGACCAACTCGCACAGTGCTGGTTTAGGAATTCTACGACCAAGGACTGACCCAGTCTCCCTAAGAACTGGACCAGGACCGACAGGGTTGGGCTGGTCCAGGGTCGATCCAGGGTGGACCCTGGACCAATGCTCACCCCTAGACATGACCATATTTTATTAATTTCTTAATCTTATGTGGTTCGTGCGACATACCCAATCAATATATAACCCCTAAACAACATCGTGTAGTAGGTTAAAAAGTGATCACTTCAATACTAGTTGTTATAAAAAAAAAAATAACCACTTCGGTGCCAATCGTTGGTAAAAAGTGATCATTTCAATGTCAATAATAATAATAATAATAATAATAATAATAATAATAATAATAATAATAATAATAATAATAATAATAATAATAATAATAATAATAATAATAATAATAATAATAATAATAATAATAATAATAATAATAATAATAATAATAATAATAAGTGATCGTGCCAAAAAATGCCACTTTAGATAAAAAAAATTAATTATAAATGCCATGTAATTTGTCTAGCCGAAATTCTCACCGGAGATATTTAAGTGATCGTTTTTCTTGATTTTTTGGCACTTAAGTGAGCCAACGATAACCTTTAAAGTGAGCGCCATATATAACTTGTGGCACTTTTAGTGTCCTTCTCCCCTCAAGATTGCAATTATCACATAAGAAGAAAAAATATTGTCTAGACTATTGTTGACACAAAATAATATATTTTAAGAATCATGGTGACTAAGAAGCACAATCTGTGGGAAGAAATTTCTTCTTTTGTTTGCAGGGAAAATAGTTTTGCCGTTTACACTCGAGCTTTTATACGATTTTTCATGTGATTAATTAAATTGAACAGACCTTGATATATTTTTGGCCAAATGATGCACATAACAGTCAGGAGATTTATATCTAGGAGAAAAAGAAAAAACTCAAATTGAAGAAAGATGTCTTGGATTGAAATATCTAATTCTTTGAAATTATATACTGTAGCATGATCATCTATGAAGCTTTATTTATTTATTTATTTATTTATTGGTCAAGGATAAAGGAACACATGACTCTTTCAATGAATTATGCTCTCAACTTGACTTTCAAGCTTTGTGAAATTTTCCTAAAATGAAAATGAACATGGTTATAAACAAATTAGATGATTTCGTAGCCCTAAATTTTGTAAAATCAAGCATTTGATAATTGGATTTTAAGCTATTTTCTATTTAACATATTAATTGTGAGTCATTAAGAGGTCAACAGGAGTTGAAGTGTAACATGAAACTTAAAAGACATTAATAGGATTCTATAAAAATATATATAATAAGTTTTATTACATATTTTATATTTAACAAGATGAACGTTTTCAGTTCTAAAGTAATTGTGAGATTAACCACTGGGGTTTGCCGCAGTAGCCACCCTTCCAACTTGGAAGAGGGAGGTGGGGGGTTCGAATCCCCACCTTCTCAGGGGGGTTGGGGTGGGGACGAATTAGTTTCAGGAGTGGGTTTCGACTTCCACGCTCTGCAAGGAGGCATGGGCAAAAGTCTGAGAATAAAAGTTAGAGTAGGAATAGAATAGACTGATAAAAAAAAAAAAGTAATTGTGAGATTGAAAGGCAAAGGAAATTCTACGCAATGGTAGTTATGATCCTGATCGGCTGCAAAAGTCTACAACTTAGATTTTTACAAGTCTCTAGCTTGAAACTTGAATTTCTCATTAGAAATTAAAGACTTAAGCGACACGTTTTGAAGCATATGAGTCGCAATGTCATATTTGCAATGCATGTCCGATAGAGATTCATGGAATTTCCAAGTTAAAATATTATTAATTCACTAGGAACTATTTTTAGTATATATCGAAACATCATGGCCTTGTAATGTTTGTATTGTTCCTCAAGGATTATATCAAGTAGTTATCAGAGCTTGTTTTATCTCTTTCACATGCATATTCTAAGAAAGAGCACAATTATAAAATAATAATAATAATAATGATAATAAACTTCATATTTGTCGCTAATCACAGGATGAGATGAGATAAGAAGATTTGGTATACGGAAAACTTTTTATTGTCCTAATTTCTGTCCTCATATATGTGTTGTTTTTTTTTCTTCTTTTTTTTTTTATATTTTTATTAGCCATCCTCAGTGAAAAAAGAAAACCACTCAAAATTAAATCAAGTATCAAATAAAGTAGAATATATACTTGAGGAATTTGCACATACCCTGCATAGGAAGAAGCTAGAGTTGATGAAGGCCTAAGTGGGAATTCTTGGATAGACAGTGTTGGGTACTATTTGGATGGCATTGTCCCGTGACGTCGCATTTAACATCATAAAATATAAAACCACCGTAAGTTTGATGAAGGCCTTTTCGGACATGTACAAGAAGCTATCCGTGATAAAAAAAAGAAAAAAAAGATCTATTTGATGTACATCTGTTTAACTTTAAAATGGGCAAAAGTGTCTCGGATGCTTATTATATCAGTGAATTCAATGTGATTGTTAGTTAATTGAGTTCAGTAACAATTGTCTTTGATGATGAGGTATATATTTTGATTTTATTATCCTCATTGCCAAATAATTGGAATACTATTGTTATTGTTGTTAGTAATTTCTCCTAAATTAATCATGAGTGAGGACAACTATTAAAGAGAATCTAGTGAACTAGTAGCCTGCTCCTTTAGTGGGTGAAGGTAGAGGAAGAATTACTATTTGTGTTAGTAAGAGTAATGTGAATCTAAGTAGACGAAGTCAATCTAGGATTGATGGTATGGCAAGAGGGGGCATCTTACATAGGATTGCCTTAAGCTAAAACTTAGAAAGATAAGGGAATTAAAGTAGAATATGTAGATGATGTTGTAGCTAAAGTGTACTGTAACTCGAATAGTGTTATTATGCCTTATATGTCGCTGATGATTCCTTATTTGACAGATGGATTGTGGATTCTGGTTATTAGTCTTGTGCTACATCAAACATGAACTGATTTACTACTTCTCAATGCATAGATAGTGATGAAGTGCAGTTTATGAACAATACTGAGTATGATGCTATGGATGTTGGCAATATTAGAATCAGAATGCATGATCATATTACAAGAACATTAACTAAAGTGAGGCTCATTCTAGAATTAAAGAAGAATCTGATTTCCTTAAGTGCCTTAGATTTAGCTAGGTCTTGGTATACATTATAAGATGAAGTTTTAAAGGTTGTATGAGGTGCCTTGATGATAATGAAAGGAATCAAGCATAGTGGCCAGAAAGACCTTCAAGATAAGCCAATGACCGGTTTTGACAATGAGACGGCGGATGCATTTATTCGAGAACCTAAATTGTAACGTATGTGTTTAGGGTACATTGCTGAGAGAAGCTTGTAAGTTTTGGGTGAAAGGAATTTGCTTTATGGTTATCGGGTTGAGAAACTGACTGTATGTGGGTGCTGTGACTTAGGCAAACGGTGAGAAGTGTAGTTCAATTCGACTATCAGAGAAGCCATGAAGGTTGTGGAGTGGATTCACTTGGATGTTCGCAAGTTATCACAATTTCCTTTAAGGAAAAGTGTAGATTTATAATAATACTTGTGAATGACTACTTAAGGAGGACCTGGGTGTTTGTGTTGAAGCACAAGTTAAATGCTTATGCTTCAGCATATGTAGACTAATAATAGTATGGAGTTATGCTTGAAGCTATTAAATAAATTTTGCATGAAAGTAGGCATAATAATACACCGCATCAGTTGCAGTAAACCATAATAACTTGTGGGCTAATGAGTAGAACATTATTAAAGTTTACCCATAAAATGCTTTCTAGTACTGGTATAGCTAGGAAATTCTTAATCGATGCACTTAGTATAGCGAGTTACCTAGTAAATAGATCTCCCTTGACTGTAACTAGATATCATGACTCCCAAAGAATTGTGGTTAGTTAACATGTTAATTATTCTTTTCTAAGAATATTCAGTTGCTCATGTTGTATTAGAGTGAGTAATGGTAAGCTCGAATGAAGGGTAAAAAGTTGCATATTCTTAGGCTATGAACAAGGGAATGGGACTATCGATTGTGGTACTTAGAATTAAATTCACCTATTATCAGTAGAGAAGTTACATTTAACGAGTCTCCAATGCTTTTAAATAGGAGTGATTATGTTAGTGTTTATATGGATCTAGATAATATTTAGCTAAAGTTGAAGTTGCAACCAGAAACTCCTAAGGTAACAAGTCCTAGTGAAGTAATCAACACCGATGATGCTTGTAACAAAGTGAAGCCTATAGAGACAATAGTTGTTGCGGCTATTAAGTAAGACAAGTTGCATATTCAATTTTCCAATAGATATTGATGCAATGGTGGTTTTGTTTTATCTATAATAGAGTAGGTTGTGTTAAAAATCATTGTGGAATAGTCAAAAGTGCAGGCGGAGTTCGTGTTTTGATGAGGTCATCATTTATGATGAAGTTAAAGTGAGACTTGGGCATGAAAGATCTTTGTGGTAATTGAGCCTATAAAGGGATATGGGATGGTAGCAGCAAAAATAAGATTCCAGCAAAGTGATTGCAACTTAGCTTTAAAAATATATCTCTAGTTTGAGCACAAAAAAGGGAAAATTTCTTAATTCTATTAGTTTTCTTGGTTACAATGGCTTTCTAATATGAATAGGTTTATTAAAAAGGTGTTTCTATTTTAGATCCAATTCTTTTTATATAAGAAGAAAGTCTTTATTGTAATGAGTATTCAAGAGCAATTTGTGCTCGTAAATTACATCTCGAGTGTTTGAAGCCGTGAATATCTTCTATTAAGACTATAAGTAATTCTTTAGTGAGGTTGAGAGATTATTGGGTGTAATTAGAGGTTAGGAAACACTAAAAGTGTTTTAGTGACTAGACTTTAGTTGTAATTTTCATTGTAGTGCTTGTCCTATAGCGGAATTCTGCACTACCCGTGAATATACGCCACCCTAACTAAATTATGTAAATCTAATATCCAATTTATTTCGTCTTTGTCATGTATTCCCAACCCCAGTTTGTTCCACTGGCGTCATCAAGAATTTTGAGGTTTTGAACTATGCAACCTTTTAACCTGCGGGCTTATATTGAAGACTGCAAATATCAATAGGGCCAACATAATTTTGTCCGAGTAGCCCATTGTCCCCATGCATCAAATCAGTTAGTGGACTAGATTCCAAAGGCCCATGGCAAGAAGACTCTACTTTCAAATTGGCTATCTAAGCTCCCATAACTCCTTTTAGATTTTTATGTTTCAGATGTTTCGCAAACTTTATTCTAGTTAATGGTATGAGTATCCTTTTCGAACAAAAGATAAACTTAGGAACCTCGTACCTATACTTGTACTCTACTTTTTTTTTCTTTTATCTAAGTTCTGATATTAAGTGAATGATAAAGTACTAAAATCTATGCATCGAGTCTAATTGTGTACTAAATGTTTGGAAACCTGCATTTACATCCTAAGATTAGTGTACATTATGCAAGGGAAAAGTGCCAAAAAAGTCCTAAACCTTTTGTTTTTGTGCCGATTTCGTCCTAAACCTTTTTATATTGTGCTAATTCAGTCATTTCAACAAAATTTTAGCTGGATTTTGTTGACTGGACGCCGGCCGGCAGACGTGGACAATTTTTAATAATATTTTAATATTTTTGAATTTTTTATTTTATTTTATTTTATTTTATTTTTACTTTTTCTTCTACTCTTCTTCCTCCAACCGGTCGCTGGACCTCGGTGACCGGCCAGAGGTGACAGCCGACGAGGCCGCCCTTGAGGCCTAGGCGACGAGGCTTGCCCTCGCCGGATCTGGCGAGGGTTGAGCCTCGCCCATGGCTGGCGAGGGCGAGCCCCGCTAGCTTAGCGCGAGGAGGCGACCTCAAGCTAGCCTTGCGCCGAGCTGGCGGGCTCACCCTCGCCCGCCATGGGCGAGGCTCGACCCTCATTGCCTAGGCCTCGAGGGCAGCCTCGCGTTGGGCGGGCAAGGCTTGCCCTCGCCGGTCCTCACCGCCCGGCACAAGGCCGCCCTCGCGGCCACTGGTGAGGTGGCCGGCGAGGTTGACCTCGACCTCACTGGCCCTCGCCTCTAGTCGGTCGCCGAGTCTGGCGACCGGCTGGGAGGAACGAAGGAGAAGAAAAAAAAAAAAAGAAAAAAGAAAAAGGAAAAAAAGAAAAAAAATTCAAAAATATTAAAATATTATTAAAAGTTGTCCACGTCAGTGCCAATCAGGCCACGTCAGCTAGCCCACATCTAGTCAGCAAAATCCAGCAAAAATTGGCTAGAAAGGACTAAATTGGCATAACGTAAAAATGTTTAGGACTAAATCGGCACAAAGACAAAATGTTTAGGACTTTTTTGGCATTTTTCCCCTTTATGCAATAATGCCCTCCGTTAATTCCATTTATCTTCAATAGCAGGAAAGTCCGATGTGCTCCTTTTCAATATTTTCAGTCTCCAAATTCAGTAGGTGCCCACTCTATTAAATTGTTGAGAGAGCCGTCTAAATCAAATCTTAAAAAAAAAAAAACTACAAGGCATTGTCATATTTTCCACATTCGGCTGTTATTTTAAGTGAAACCCTCTATGCTATAGTAGTTTTCAGAATGTTGGTGTAATTGGAGTCATTTAAAGGTGCTATCATTTTGAGTGAAACCTGCTATATTTTTGTAGTTACAGCCTTTTTATTCAATTAATGATTATTCAATTATTTGATCGCTCTGGTACAAATGGCAAGGAACTTAAAAGTTTAAAATTTGACTGGTTGTGCACGCTTGCATAGAACCCCTGACTTCTCTGCAAATGTAAATTTAGAGCAGTTGATCCGTGAAAGCTGTAGAAGATCTTTTTTTTTTTCTTTTTGTTTTAGGTCGTGGTAGAAGATTGGTTCAGATTTGACAAATCTATAGGGCGGTTGAAGCAGTTGGTTTGAACTTGTGGTTCTGTCGTAAGCTTCACACGTTGCCAGAAGAGCTGGCCAATTTAGAATCACTGAAGGAACTTCTCATCGACTGGAGTTCTATAAGAGATATCTCAGGATTGGAAGGGATGAAAAAACTGAGACTCTGAGTGCTTGTTAATGTCTGTCACTAAATAACTGCAATTCAATTGGTCCTCTCTGGTAAGGCTCTCTTTGGAAAATGTTGAAATTTCTCTACTTCCTCCACAGATTGGAGTGCTCGTAATGCTTGAACTTTTGTATTTGAGTGGGTGTAAGTCGCTCAAGAGAATTCCGGATTCAATTGGAAATTTAGAATCACTAGTCATGCTGAATCTGTCCATTAACATATTGCAGAGTTGCCAAATTCACTTGGGAACTTGGAGAATTTGAAAGAGATAGATGCAGAGTTCTGCTGTTACGGTGGGGGCAATCCCAAATGAGATTGGGAGGTTATTATCTTTGCAATTTGGAAAATTTCAAGCACTAGAATATGTTACCTAGACTTCCTGAAAGCCGGCTCAGTTTGCATATTGGTACTGATTTGCTGAAGACAATTCCAAATCTATCAAGCCTGATAAATTTGAGAAAGTTCAATTTGGAGATTCCACAAGTTCCCGAGTTTGGGTTGGCCGAGGAGGATTCCATTTTTGTTGACACGACCAAGCTTGTACGGATCTGATGGGTTTTTATGTTTGATGGGGTTATTTAAGCCCGTCTGCCCATGTTGCGCCAAAACCCGGCCCGTAAGTGAATGGCCCATGGAGGAGTGTAGTTACTATAAAATA
This sequence comes from Eucalyptus marginata, assembly GCA_014182565.1. NCBI lineage: Eukaryota > Viridiplantae > Streptophyta > Magnoliopsida > Myrtales > Myrtaceae > Eucalyptus > Eucalyptus marginata. Next base: position 20,086,013 of record CM024587.1, read on the forward strand.
AAAAAAATTTTAAAAAAGGGGGGAATATCTAGGCAGTTGTGATATCTGAGCGGTCATGATATCTAAGAAGTTGAGTTATTTGAAACTAAGTGTTTTTAGAAAGAGAAATACGTTTTCTCTGTACTATGCTCTCCAAGTTTTCCCCCCGAGAAATAGTACGCTCCTCCTCATGAACGGAATCAAGGCTTCCAAGAATTCCTCATAAGACTGCGATGACGGTGCTTAATATGTGAAAACTAAGGTATGTCCGATTACGTGATATACTTTTTGATCGGTGTAACATGTTTTTTCTGAGCACGTTTTTCCGTGTTCGATTGAGTATCGGATTGCTTTTGGGAATTTGTATTCCCAACAGGATCCATCACCACGGTGAATTGTAAGGCTATGCAATATGAAGTCTTCAAAGTTGTTTCGTGTCGACATAATTATCCTCCATGCAGATATTGGTCTTCTCTCTGAACTCAATACACTTGAATTCTTTCTTTTCGTTAAAATATGTCTCAAGTTTGAGCATGAAGAAAAATCTGAATTTTAAAAATCAATAAGTACGAAAAAAAGGATATCTACTACGTGAGGGATGTATATATATATGGAAATATATTGCATGTTCGATTGAGGGGCTAAATTTGGAATGTCCAACATGGGGACAATATTCGATCAACTAAATTTGAAAGTGCTGACCGAATTGGATTTCTTGAGGCGGTGGATGTATGTCTATATATTTCAAACTTTCTTATTGCTTGAAATGTTGCTTAGTTAACCAAATCTTATTAGGATTATATGGAGTCTCCTTATCCATGTTGAAGACGGTCAACTTCTATTCTATATACATTCGTTATTTTGTCACAAGAGTAGGTGCCGTGGTTAATATGCCGTGAGTGCTTCTTCGTAAAGGTGGTATTTGTGCTGCGGTTGATGTACAAAGGTCTTCTTGAAGCGCCGTTTGTGTACGAGTGTTTGGTGGACAAAGACGCGCAAAGGAAACTCGTGAATTACATTCATCAAGTTAGTGTTTGTAGCCGTGAAATCTTGTAATAACATTTGTGAATTTCTTCGTGAGATTGAGAGATTATTTAGCGAGAAATTCGAGGCTAAACACCGTGTGAGTTTTTTGGTGTAACTAGAGCTTGGGAAACATTGAGAGTGTTTGAGTAACTTGAGTGTGTAACCTCCATTGTATTGCTTAATCTATAGTGAATTTGTCACTGCTATCTCCATGGACGTAGGTTCCTGTGACTGAACCACATAAATATGATATTCGATTTATTTTCTTGTTATGTCTATTTTATTATTCGATCGCTTGCTTTCCATAACAATTGATATCAAAGCTAGACTTGGCTAAGTTGAAGCGAATCGATGGTGATAGAAGACTGAAAAGTGAAGATCAACAGATTTGATGGGAAGAATTTTAGTTTCTAAAAGATGCAGATTGAAGATTAAATATATCAGATGAAATTGCACTTGCCATTGTCTAGGGAAAAGCCAGAGATGATGAAGCAAGCTAATTGGGATTTGTTGGATAGACGAACTATGGGTGTTATTCAGCTAATGTTGGCTTGTAACGTTGTGTTTAACATCATGAAGGAGAAAACTACTGCTAATTGATGGAAGCCCTATGAGATATGTACGAAAAGCCCTCTACAATCAACAAGGTCTATTTGATGCGACGCTTGTAATTTGAAGATCAGTGAAAATGCATCAGTTGCAAATCATATTAATGAATTCAATGTGATAGTTAGTCAATTGAGTTCGGTTGAAATTGACTTTGAAGATGAGGTATGTGCTTTGATTCTATTATTTTCATTGTTCGATAGTTGGTAATACTATTGTTATTGCTATTAATAATTCCTTTGGGTCAACAAGCTTGACATTTGATAAAGTTTGAGATTTGATTCTAAGCGAGGACATCCGTAGAAGAGAATTTGGTGAACATGTATCTACTGATTTAGTAGGTGAAAATAGTGGAAGATCTAGAACACATGTTAGTAAGAGTAGTACTAATATGAACATGCATAGTCAGTCTAGGACTGTGATGCTATAAGTTGGAGTTGTGGTAAAAGGGGGTATCTTAAGAGGAATTACCTTAAGTTGAAGAATGAGAAGGGTAAGGGAATTATAGTTGATTTTGTAGATATTACAGCTATAGCTGATAGTGTCGATTATGTCTTGTTTGTCACTGATTATTCATCGTTTGATGGATGGATTATGGATTCTGGTTGTTCTTTTCATGCTATACCAAATAGAAACTAGTTTACTACATACTAATGCATGGATAATAGTAAAGTGCAGTTAGGGAACAACATTGAATGTGATATTGTCGGTGTTGGCGATATCAAAATTAGAATGCATGATGGTATCATAAGGACATTAATTGGAATGAGGCATGTTTCAGAGTTGAAAAAGAGCTTAATTTCCTTGAGTGCTTTAGATTCAGCTAGATATCGATATATTTTAGAATGTGGAATTCGAAAAATTGTTCGAGGTGCTTTGGCGATAATGAAAGGAATCAAGCATCATGGTTTGTATGAACTTCAAGGTGAGATAGTGACAGATTTTGTTGTGGAGACATCGGCTGCATTTGTTCGAGAGTCTAAATTGTAGCATATGCGTTTGGGGCACATTAGTGAGAAAAGCCTGAAGGTTTTAAGTGAAAGAAATCTACTATGTAGTTATAATGCTAATGAACTCAATGTATGCAGGTGCTATGATTTAGAACAACGGCGGAAAATGCAATTCAGTTGACTGTTAAATAATCATGGAAATCGCAGAGTTAATTCACTTGAAAGTTTGTAAGTTGTCGCGGTTTCCGTCAAAGAAGAGTGTCAGATATATGTTAATAGTTGTTAATGACTACTCGATGAAAACTTGGGTATTTGTCCTTAGGCACAATTTTGATGTTATTGTCAAGATCATGTAGTTGTTAGCTCTAATCGAAAAGGAGACTGGTAAAAACGATCAAGCATGTGCAGACTAATAGTAGCATGGAGTTTTGCTTGAAACTGTTAAATGAATTTTGTATGAAAGAAGCTATAGTGAAACACAGCATTAATGCTAATGAAACATAACATGTTGCGAAATTCATGAGTAAAATATTACTAGAGATAGCCCATAAAATACTCACTAATGTTGGTATGACTAGCAGATTCCTAGTGGATGTACTTAGTATGGTGAGCTACCCGATAAATAGATCCCTATTGATTGCAATTAGATGTCAGGCTTCTAAAGAAGTGTGGTTAGATAACGTTGCTAATTATTCTATTCTTAGAATATTTGGTTGCTCATGTTATATTCGAGTTAATGATAGTACGCTCAATGGAAGGGTAATAAAGTGCATGTTCATAAACTATGCACAAGGTGAGAGGGGTTATCGGTTATAGTGCTCGAAATTAAATTCACTTGTTATCAGTAGAGAAATTACTTTTGACGAATCTCCAGTACTTTTGTCTAAGAGTGTTTATAGTCGTGTTCAAACGAATCTAAACAATGTTCAACTTATAGGTGGAGTTGCAACTAGAAACTCCTGAAGTAGCGAGTACTAGCGAAGTAATCAACATGGATGCTGCTTGTAGCGAAGTGTAGCCTATAGAGCCAACAGTTGCTGTAACTACTGAAATTGACAAGGTGTGTATTCGATCTCCTAATAGATATGGATGCAACATTGATTTTTCTTTATCTGTAGTTAAGGAGATTGCGTTGAAAAATCCTTGCGAAGTGGTTAAAGGTGCATGTGGAGTTGATATTTTGATGAGGTCTTCGGTTATGGCATAGTTCAAGCATAGCTTGGACTTGGAAAATATTCATGGCGATTGAGCCCATCTGGGGTAATGGGAAAGTAGTGGCAGAGTTCAAATTTTTGCAAAGCGATTGCGACTTGACTCAAATACAAGCCAAGGTGGAGATTGTTAAAATATGTCTTGAACTTGAGCCCAAAGCAAAAATCTGAATTTTGAAAACTAATAAATAAGAAAAAAAAGGATATTTACCGCACGAGGGATATACACGGAAATCTATTGTATGTTGGATTGAGGGGCAAAATTTGGAAAGGTCCAACATGGGGACAATATTCACTCAACTAAATTTGAGTGCCGACCAAAAAAAAATAAAATTTGAGTGCCGACCGAATTGGATTTCTTCAAGCGGTGGATGTATAATTATACATTTTGAACTTTGTTATTGCTTGAAACATTTTTAGTTAACTAGATTTTATTAGGATTATATGTATTCTCCTTATCCATGTTGAAGTCGGTCAACTTCTGTTTTATATATATTTGTTATTTTGCCGCAAGAATGGGTGCCGTTGTTGATATGCCATGAGTGCTTCTTTGTGAAGGCGGTGTTCATGCTACGGTTGGCGTACAAAGGTCTTCTTGAAGCGCAGTTTATGTATGAGTGCTTGGTGGATGAAGACGCGCAGAGGAAATTCATGAATTACATTCATCAAGTTAGTGTTTGTAGCCATGAAATCTTGTGATAACATTTGCGAATTTCTTCGTGAGATTGAGAGATTATTTAGCGAGAAATTCGGGGCTAAACACTGCGTGAGTTTTTTTGTGTAATTGGAGCATGGAAAATGTCATGAGTGTTTGAGTGACTCGAGTGTGTAATCTCCATTATATTGCTTGATCTATAGTAAATTTGTCACTGTTATCCCCGTTGACATAAGTCTCTATGACCGAACTACGTAAATTTGGTGTTTGATTTGTTTTCTTATTCTATCTATTCTATTGTTCAATTGCTCGTTTTGCACAACAGTTTTAACCTATAGTCCCTCCCCAAGCTTCCATCAAGTTTATTGTGCATGCTTAATAAATTCTCTTATACAATATGGACAAGGTTTGGATCTCAAAATCTAATATATTCGATTCCATATTTGGAAGTTCAAAATGTTCACTAATGAAAAGGTTAGGCATCTGCAGATGTCGATTGTGGAGAAATTTTCACTTGCCATATTTTCCACTTGAAAATGTAGGAATGGAGAATGTTCTTACTTCTTTGATTGCATTCAACTATGTCAATGCACAAGTGATTCAGACTTCTGAACTGGCTTGTATAAGTCATTATCCGGTCAAGAACTCATACAACTTTTGTTTCTTTTGTGATTGCAACACCCTTTCACTACAAGGGAGTATGGACAACTTAATGTATGTTGTTTTTACAAATCCTTGTTGTCAAAAGATTTTTCAGCATCCACTGCATTATCTTCCTCAAAGGCACAATAAATGCTTGTCCTAAGTGAGGATATACACTCTATTCGCATCGAAATAACAGAAATCGTACCAAATGCCGACAAAGGTACATTTCAATTATAGGCCAAATTATTCTAGCCAATTACAGTCAAACTTTTGAGGAAACTTGACCTGCTTTTTTTATTTTTGTGATCATAAAACATGTGATTTCTTTCATTCATTAGAATGATAGCTACATGATAAAGGTAAACATACATTCGTATATAAAATATCTCGAAGAGGATATGGATGGGAAGACACCCAATTGAAAGGAAGTTTTTTGCTTCAGTAGGCTTTTGCTATCAATAGGCGGCTCGGTTTCCTTCCCTTAGACAATGGGCCGGTTTAACTTGGACAAGTTGGGCTAAAATCCTTTTTCCTTCATTTACTATACTCCTCATAGCCCAAGGTGCTTCTTCTTGGCCTAAGATACTTTCCACTATCGTCCAACTATTACTCTCACGTAGTAAATCTATTGGCTTTTGCTATGCTAACTACACATGAACCTTCTAGATTTGTTGTAGAAAGTTCAGCCCTTTTCACAAAGGCTAGGGCTTCAGCTTGAAGAGGCAATGCTGCTTTGGCTTCGTTCGCAAATCCTCATTTGATCATTCCATTAGAGTTCCTCAAAATCCCGGTGATTGAGCAAGGTTTGTCACTCCCCACCCACGAGAAATCCACATTTAGCTTCGGATTGTTACCGATTGGAGGTTTCCACTTGGCCACTTCTCTCCTTTTTTTGGGTTTTATTTTGCCACTTTATGGGTTCCATCGGAATTAGCTATTTAACTTGTACTTGTGCTTCTTCCAATAAGACTTGAGGATCGGGTTCCAGATGAGCCAAAGGGTTGTCGCGACTAGCTCTACCTCAGGTGGGTTGGTTTTTGCTTCAAAAACATCCAAGAGCCATCTGTCTATCCTAGTTACATTTAGGGGACTGTTCTATGTCTTGATTATTAGGTCTAACCAAATTTTTTCTGTCCATCCATAAATCAGAAGCATATGCTCAACCATCTCTAGGTGTTTTGAGTAGAGCAAACATAACATAGCACTCTTCTCTTGAAAGATTTTCTCATCTAGGTAGGGCATCTTGGCATATGCTCCATAGAAGAATGCACTTTCGGGGGGGAGGGCGGTGTAACATCCTCGATTTTGACCTTTATTTTTGTTAAATTTATGACTCGAGTTTGAGATTCGCTGGATTATTGAAAATTTACAATTGAGGAAATATAAAAATAAATGAAAACAAAGTTTCCTCTTTGCCGCACGGAAGATTGCGGAATCCGAATTGAAGAAAAAAAGAAAAGTGAAGCCTCTGCACGTATGCGAGAATTCAAGCAAAGGTGGGCCCAGGTGAAGCCAATTTCAGCGTCTCTCCCACGTGAATTTCCTCAGCACGTAATTTTGGAAATTGGTGGGCCCAAGGTCAAAAGTTTTGACCTTGGGCACACTTATATATATAAATGCGGATGATTGGTTAGGTTTTCTCTCCCTTTTTCGAGTGTGTTGCCGCTGCACCCGTACGAGAGAAAAGGAGGAGCCGCATGTCTTCAAGCTGAAGCGCGATCAAGAAAAGGAGTTCTTTTTCAGCGTTTGTTTTTAGCTTGTGTGATAACTTTGTGCCGTGAGTTTATACCAAGTGAGTTGTTTATTTATAAACACTTTGGGTTTGGGATAAATTGGGGTTTGGGAAACACCGAGAGAGTGTTTGAGTGACTTGAGTGTGTAATCTCCTTGTATCGCTTGATCTATAGTGAAATTCGCTGCTGCTCTCCCCATGGACGTAGGTCTTTACGACTGAACCACGTAAATCTGGTGTCCGATTTATTTTTCTTTTCTGTCTATATTATTGTTCGATCGCTCGCCTTAATCTCAACAATTGGTATCAGAGCCAGGCTTGGCTGAGTTGAAGTGAATCGATGGCGACAGAAGAAGTAAAAGTGAGAATCGACAGATTTGATGGGAAGGATTTTAGTTTCTGGAAGATGCAGATTGAAGATTATCTTTACCAGATGAAACTGCACTTGCCCTTATCTAGGGAGAAACCAGAGACGATGAAGCAAGGCGATTGGGATTTGCTGGATAGACGAGCTATGGGTGTTATTCGGCGACGTTGGCTCGTAACGTCGCGTTTAACATCCCGAAGGAGAAGACCACCGCCTGACCCGATGCAAGCCCATCGGATATGTATGAGAAGCCCTCTGCGATCAACAAGGTCCATTTGATGCGACGTTTGTTTAATTTGAAGATGAGCGAAGGTGTGTCAGTTGCAAATCTTATCAATGAATTCAATGTGATTGTTAGTCAATTGAGTTCAGTTGAGATTGATTTTGAAGATGAGGTATGTCTTTGATTCTGTTATCCTCATTGCCTAATAGTTGGAATACTACATTACTGCTGTTAGTAATTCCTCCGGGTCAACAAGTTTGACGTTTGATGGGGTTCGAGATTTAATTCTGAGTGAGGACATTCGTAGAAGAGAATCACGCGAACCTGTATCGCTCGCTTTAGTAGGTGAAAATAGAGGAAGATCTATAACACGTGTGGGTAATAGTAGTACTAATATAAACAGGCGTAGTCAGTCTAGGACTGCTAATGTTGTCTGTTGGAGCTGTGGCAAGAGGGGGCATCTTAGAAGGGATTGCCTTAAGCTAAAGAATGAGAAGGGTAAGGGAACTATGGTTGATTCTGGAGATAATGTTGCAGCTGTAGCAGATAGTGCCGATTATGTCTTGTCTGTCACTAATGATTCATCGCTTGATGGATGGATTTTGGATTCTGGTTGTTCTTTTCATGTCACACCAAATAGAAATTGGTTTATCACTTATCAGTGCACGAGTAGTGATAAAGTCCAGTTAGGGAACAACGCTGAGTGCGATGTTGTGGGTGTTGGTGATGTTAAAATCAGAATGCATGATGGTATTGTGAGGACATTGACTAGAGTAAGGCATGTTCCAGAGTTGAAAAAGAACTTAATTTCCTTGGGTGCCCTAGATTCAGCTGGTTGCAGGTATTCTTCAAAAGGTGGAGTTTTGAAGGTTGTTCGAGGTGCCCTGGTGATAATGAAAGGAATCAAGCATGATGGCTTTTTTTGTATAAACTTCAAGGTGAGACAATGACAAGTTTCGCCCGGAGACGTCGGATGCATGTTCGAGAGTCTTTTGACTGCTCGAGGAAGACTGGGTGTTTGTGCCAAGGCACAAGTTTGATGCGATGTCGGGATCACGCAGTCAAGAGCTTTGATCGAGATGGAGACTGGTAAGTCGATCAAACATGTGCAGACTGACAATAGCATGGAGTTTTGCTCGGAGCTGGCAAATAAATTCTACATGAAAGAGAGTATAGTGAAACACCGCACTAGTGCCAATAAATCACAACAATTTGCAGAATTGACGAGAAGAACATTACTAGAAACGGCCCGTAAAATTATCTCTAGTGCTGGTATTGCTAGGAGAATCTAGCGATGTGCTAAGTACGGTAAGCTACGGTGAATAGATCCCCATCAACTGCTATTGAATGGCAGACTCCTGAAAAAGTGTGGTCAGGTAATGTTGCTGATTATTCTATTCTTAGAATGTTTGGTTGCCCGTGTTATTTTCGAGTGAGTGATGGTAAGCTTGATTGGAGGGCAATGTGCATATTCCATGGCTATGCACAAGGTGAGTGGGGCAATCAGTTGTGGTGCCCGAATATAAATTCACCTGTTGACAGCAGAGAAGTTACCCTTGATGAGTCTCCAGTATTTTTGGCTAGGAGTGATTATAGCAATATTCAAACGGATCTGAACGGTGTTCAACTTGAGGTGGAGTTGTGACTAGAAACTCCTGAGGTAGCATATACAGATACTAGCAAAGTAATTGACATAGATGGTGCTCATAGCGAGGTGGAGCCTATAGAGCCAATGGTTGCTGTAACTGCTGATATTGACAAGGTACGTATTCGATCTCCTAACAGATATGGATGCAATAATGGTTTTAGTTTATTTGCGGTTGAGGAGGTTGTGTCAAAAAGTCCTTGCGGAGCAGTTAAAGGTGCATGTGGAGTTGGTATTCTGATGAGGTCCTTGGTTATGGCGAAGTTCAAGCGAGGCTTGGACTTGGATAATATCTGTGGCGGTTGAGCCCATCGGGGGCTATGGGAAAGTAGCAGCAGAATTTGAATTTTTGTGAAGCGATTGCGACTTGGCTCAAACGTCGAGCCAAGGTGGAGATTGTTAAATTTATGACTCGAGTTTGAGATTCGCTGGATTATTGAAAATTTACAATTGAGGAAATATAAAAATAAATGAAAACAAAGTTTCCTCTTTGCCGCACGGAAGATTGCGGAATCCGAATTGAAGAAAAAAAGAAAAGTGAAGCCTCTGCACGTATGCGAGAATTCAAGCAAAGGTGGGCCCAGGTGAAGCCAATTTCAGCGTCTCTCCCACGTGAATTTCCTCAGCACGTAATTTTGGAAATTGGTGGGCCCAAGGTCAAAAGTTTTGACCTTGGGCACACTATATATATAAATGCGGATGATTGGTTAGGTTTTCTCTCCCTTTTTCGAGTGTGTTGCCGCTGCACCCGTACGAGAGAAAAGGAGGAGCCGCATGTCTTCAAGCTGAAGCGCGATCAAGAAAAGGAGTTCTTTTTCAGCGTTTGTTTTTTAGCTTGTGTGATAACTTTGTGCCGTGAGTTTATACCAAGTGAGTTGTTTATTTATAAACACTTTGGGTTTGGGATAAATTGGGGTTTGAGAAACACCGAGAGAGTGTTTGAGTGACTTGAGTGTGTAATCTCCTTGTATCGCTTGATCTATAGTGAAATTCGCTGCTGCTCTCCCCGTGGACGTAGGTCTTTACGACTGAACCACGTAAATCTGGTGTCCGATTTATTTTTCTTTTCTGTCTATATTATTGTTCGATCGCTCGCCTTAATCTCAACAATTTTGGTCCTAATTAGGAGGCTTATGTATCCTGAATAATTAATGAAAGGAGACGACTCACAGCCTAAGGGAATGATGACAAGTGATCTTGCAAGCCAAGTAGGGCGCCACCTCTCTCCCATAGACTTGCCACCTTGAGTTTCATAGGTTTTGACTTCTCAATTTTTTGAAACTACTAGACCTTTCCTGCTTTCCAATTTTATAGAGCTCTTTGGGCTTCGAATTTGAGAAACTTCCTTCATGAAAGTTGTTCAAAACATCTTAATCTATAACATAATTAAAATTTAGATTTTTCTGAGGTGAGATGGTTTGGATGAAGACCCAATCAATTATCATATAGAACCTGTCCAGTATAGTGAAAACGGTAACCAAGTTGCTTTCTAGAAATTTTATAAAATCTTCTCTTTTGATTTTGGACATACTTCATTCACAAAAGTTTTAAATGACATTCATATCTATAACATATTAAAATTTCAAAGAGTTTTGTGAAGATTCAAATTTCAAAATGAGTCTCTCTGTCTGACTATTGAATCTACTCGACAAATGAATTTTTGGATTGTGTTCAATAATTTGCTGCTCTTTCCACAGAACGAATTTGGTTTGGATTCATCATGAAAAATGTTTTCTAATGTCCTCTCTATAACATATTAAAATTTTATAATTTTTCGAGCTCGTTTGATAAGGTAATGGTACTAATTTCGAAAGTTATCCAAAATTGTTCTCACCTTAGAATGGGAGAACCACACGCCCAACTTGGAGGGGAAGGGGGCTGCACGCCCAGCTTAAGGAGAAAGCTAATCTAGAGACTTCTTGACTTGAAGATAAGAGTGCATTAAATGCTTTTGGACATTAGTGTATTAAAGAGAAGAAACTTGGATAGCAAGTTGGCTTAAGTGAACCATACCATGGAAGGTTCTAGAATGCTTGGCTTAATGAGTAAGAAAAGCCATGAAAATGTGCCAAAAATCTAAGAGTTATGATGGCCATATCTTAGGCATTAAATGAAGGGATGAATCACTAGCTTAGGTGGCAATTTAAGGATTTCATCATCATTGCATAAGATTTTCCTTGAAGATTAAGTTAGGCCAAGTAATGATGAAATGGTGACTCATAAGCTTAGGTGGACCAATTAGGAGTAACTTGAAGAATAAGTAGCATGTGTTCCTTGGAAGCTAGTCCTTAAATGAAGGTATGACTCATAAACTTAGGTGGCAATGAGAAGATTTTAGTAATCATTATGATAGGATCTTCCTTGAAGAGTAAGTTAGGGGCATTAATGAAGCTTGGCCTATAAATAGGGAACCATCCCTCCCATTCTCTCCGACCTTTGGCTCACTTCTTCTCCTCCTCCTTTCTTGCATGTCCTCTCCCTCTCTCGGCCTTGCTCGGCCACCACTTCACAAGACAATCCTCTCTTGGTAAAATCACCTATAGTTTATCAAGGTTTATCGAAGGTAAGTAGATTTTCCTAACTCTTCAATAGGGCGATGTGCTACGCTTATCGATTTTGAGGATCATGTCATTGTTTATTTGTGTTGGCTTTGTATTGTTATGTTTGTTGTGTTTCTATTGTTTGTTGTTACATTAAGTAAGTTCATGATCCCACATGAGTGTTGAGCACAACCGGATGTCGAGGAGAGGTCTCGGTGACTATGAACAATGCTAAAGCCTGAGCGAATGCTTCGAAGTCAAGGTCATGAGCCCGAATCGCATTCGGCATGAGTTTGATTTAATAAAACACAAGAGTTGTTCATTAGTTCACCTTGCATGGCACACATTTGGGCCTTTCATTCGGCTAAAAGTTTAAACATAAAATGAATCGGTTGATGCTTAAAACGCAGGGACACATGATGGACTTATATGCCGACGCTAGGGGATGCAAGGTTGTTGCCTTGGGTTGCCTTGGGTAAAGCCCCGGATGCCGTCCCGATATTGAGATTGTGAACAATGCCAACCTGGGTGAGGCCGATGCCTAGGGGTCGCCCTGGATGGCGTCCTAATAATGAGATTGGGACGATACCGATTGCTAGGGGGATTGATGCTTGGTTGTTACCAGAAGTGTCAACTAATTTCGACTAATATGATACTGAAAAAGAAAATATAAAAGTCCTTGTGTGATGCTTGCAAAAGCTGAATTTGTTATGATATGTATTGTTAAGTCCTTGCATCAATTTGAGCATATGTTTGAATTGGGTCACTTAGTGCTTGAACGAGTTTTATGTGATGCATGCATCCCTTTTTGTGACCGAAATGATCATTAGCCATGGATCTTTAGAAAGCTTGTTCATATGCACTAACTCCTTATTTTTTATTCTTGAAAGCACATAGATGGTTGAGAGCGTTTCATATGCTTAAGCAAGGCAAGGCACAAACCTTGCTATTGATTTGCCCTTGACAAGTGAGTGGTGCTCTTGTATCCAACGATCAATGGTGAGATGTCCTCCTATAGGAGAATTAGGGATTTCTACTTACTAAGTCATTGACTCATTCTTGTTGTTCTCACAATTTCAGGTGTGTGATAGATGAGCCAATCCCACTGTCCGTCCGTCCCGACCTCCCTATTGATATGACGAACATAGTAGACTTAGAAGGGGACATCACTTATCAGAAGAAAACTACTACCTTATGGGTCCAAGAAGAGAATGAACCTAGCATGAGGGCCGCTTTTGGGAGCAGCACGGTAGAGGAACTAGACTACCCCAGCCTTTTGATTGATCATATATGGAAACGAAAATAAGTAGCCCAGGACTAGGATGGACATGTAATCAAAACAGCTTTTGATATATGAATATGGTGCTTTTATTTGCTTGGCTTGCATATGTCTTGCCCGGCTTCCATGTTTGTTTGTACGGGATTGTTTATGATCGCTTCTGTATGTGCTTAACTAAAGATAAAAAACTTTTGGGACTTTGATGTTGCCTAGGGCGTTAATGCTAACCCGCCGGGTCATGCTCTTGTGCCAAAGGTGGGGCAAGGGTGTGAAAGGGGGACTTTGAGGATTCATATTTTTGTCCATATTTGCTTGGGAGATTGGTATGATGTTGTCACTTCGTAGGATCTAGCTTGTTAGACTTAGAATGCTCATTATTGTAGCCAATTTTTATTGTAGCTTCCGTTTTTTGTTTGCTGTCCAACATTGAACGTCTACCTTGGGGGTAGGGCTGATAGGGATAGATAGTATTTCTTTGACGACATTCTCCTAAAAAAGATTTTGCAAGATTGGTTCTTTCCACTCCTTAGTTTCTTCATTAATCGAGTCTGCTACTTTGAAAGGATCATCCCCATTTGTTTGTAAGACCCCTAATTAAACTAAAGGATTGCCATTTATCCTCATGGATTTCTATGGATTTACCATCTCCCACTAACCATCAAACTTCTGGCTCTATGGTTTCTCTTCCCTTTAGGATGCTTTGCCAACCCTAGGACAAGTGATATCCTTTTTTAGTTTTCCATAAATTTCCATCCGGAAAACTTGACTCCATGGCGCTGAAGGGTTCTACGATAATATCCAAGCTTGTTTGCCTAACATAGCCTTGTTAAAGATTTGCAAATCTTTGAAGCCTAATCCTCCTTTTTCTTTCTTGGATTTCAACACTTCCCTTTTTTTTTTCCTTGTGCATTCTCCTTCTTGTTTCACTTTGTTTACACTAGAAAGAGACTATTCTCTTCTCAATGGCATTACAAAAGGAATTTGGTGTCTTGAAAATCTACATAGCATATTGAGGAAGAGATTGCATTACACTATTAATTAATATTTCTTTACTTGCTTTTGACGGGATCTTTTCTTTCCAACCCTTTAACTTCATGTTTACTAGGGGTGAGCATGACTCCCAATTCTAGAGAAGGAGGTTCCAATTCCCAGTTCCATTTTTTTCGAAATCGGGTTGCTAAACCTAAAATCCCTAATTAGATTTCAATTTGTTTCTTCTTGCTTCCTATCCCTAACTCCCCTATACTTTGTCACTCTGAAATCTCTCTCTGACAATGACTCGACTCTCTCCACTCAACAACGCCCTGGACAACGACTCGTCACCCTCGATGCTGTTCGATGCCTTTTGACCCCCTCGACGCCGCTCACCCCCCTGAACGCTACTCGACACTATTTGTCACCCTCGACACCGAAAAACCACGCCTTCTCCACCACTACCTCGATCGCAGGTCAAATCTCTACGCCATCTTGTTGTTTATGCTCTTCAGTTTTAGATTGGCACGATTCGATGATCCGTTCATGAATTTTATCCATATTTGATTTCATTTGGGAACTTTGTGGTTGTGAATTGTTGCCATAGTTGTTTTTCTAAGTCTTTTTTTTTTTTTTTTTACACTAGGAAGTCTTTTCCTATGCTTATTTTTAACATCCACTAGCACCCACTATGGAAAAATTATTTCTAATGCAAACAAAGCTAAGAATAGAATATGCATATCCAGAAGGATAAAAAACCTATGGACGTTGTATAATTTGATGACGACTGCTCTAGAAAACAGCCACTATGAGTCCATGACATGAATGTGGGTTGACTTGTTATCAGGTTGCTGTAGGAACTATTGTATACGTGATAGCATACACCTTTGTCGTTGGTCTTTTAGTCATTGCCATCTACCTTGATTTACAGAATTGTGATGTTTCATTCTACAAATGAGACGTTGAACAGTTGATTCATGTTGAGTTACATTTGCGACTTTAGAAGAAAAAGTGTAGGTTGAGTGTTTTGATCGTAACTTTTCTCAACCTGCATCTTGTTTTGTTTCTATGTTCTCTTGCACGCCATTCCACAAAACTATTGCGTAGATTGTCGATGTCAGTCACTAAGTATGGTTTTGGAGAGTTATGCATTTAAAGAACAGGCAGTAATTTATCTTAGAGCAATTTTGCATAATTTCAATGTTGTGATATTCACATCTCCCCACCCTTGATTGCGCGCACTACTACTTGAAGCATAACCTAACCATGAAGCTCATCTCCTCCTCTTTTCTCTATCCAGCAAATTGATGCAAATGACAATTTGCCGTAGCTTGTGTGCAATATGGTTCAACATGCAAATAGTTCTTTCTAGGTGAGTGGACTGTAGAATCTACAGGATTAGTGGGGATATCTATTGACAAGTTCACTCTACAAGTGTTTCTTAAGTATTCTAATTAGATGCATGAACTTTTTAAGATGCTTCCTGGAAAAATCTAGAGTAAACGGACTACACCACCGCCTTGATCGAAGCTTTCTTGTTACTCATGTCAAAATTGATTAGTTCAATGTTACTAAATGAACTCAAAAAAAAAAAAAAGAAATCACCTTCATTTAGAGGCTATTATTGGGATATCGTGGTTTTAAATTTAGACTTTTCCCTTCAATTGGAACTTGAAGAGGAGATACATTTCTCTACTTTATTTGTGCCTGATTATGTCCAGTGATCAAACACTCCCCTTTGCTACTTCTATTTTTAATTGAATTTCATTGCTTTATAGTTTAATTGTTATTTTGGTTTCGGGTGGTTCTACTTCCGTGGAATTGTGGCTAGTATTAATTACCCTATCTCAAATGCATTTAGAGTTGTATTGGGCTGAACAATGGTTGAATTTATGATGAATAAATACAAGTACATATCATTCCAACTTGGAATATGACATATCATTCCAAATTGAAATATGCGAGTAGTAGTTTTTTTTTTTTTTGTGGCTATTTTATGAATGTTTGATCTTTATTTGAAATTTCTAACTATATTCTATTATAGTTGTGCAGTATGAAGTTAACGTATCAAGATAACACATCAATTGAGGCCAAGAGATGTGAGGAGATAACTCTAATCACGGAATTGGAATAGTCTAGTAATGAAAATGAAGAAGAGCTATCTCCTACCATGAGTGCCACACACAAAGTATTTGGTTCTTGTCTTCCTATTCATGATAAGAAATATACATGTGACATCCTGAAATTTCAATCATGTTTTCAATTGAATGAGTCGGGCCTTTCATTAACGCGACAATAGTGCTTTTCTCTGAGATGGCCACTCATGAGATAACTAGCCTATCAGGTGAAGCCGTTAAGGAATATAAATGCAATAGACTTGAGAATTTGACCAGGAATCGACTGCTCGACCGTGCTAATCTGCAAGGGTCATTATGACACAATTAAAAATCGATCAGAGATCAGAGATAGGTCGATTCGACTGAGATGTGCGGCTAAACGTGGGTGATTCCGACCAAATTGTAAAATTCTCGTTGATCAACACTAGACTGATTTTTCTGTTGTTTTGGTGTCCTGTGTCCGTATTTGAAACCTCGAGATTTTCATGACCACCGAGAGCCGCCAATGTGTTGAAGATGTACATTATGGCTCGAAAATAATCAACCATGGGTCAATTGCACTAAAAATTTCTAAAAGATACCTAGTAGGTTAGGCCACGCTAAAATTGCGTCAAATTGAAATTAACCGCGAATTTGAATCCGATTTCAGAAATTGAAAGTTCTGTCAAGTTACGATTTATTTTAGGAACGCCGACTCATCTTTCGAGGAATTTTCGGCGAGTTTGGGATTTTTACGAAAAATCAATTCGGACGATTCAGAAAAGAGCGGAAATTCGGATGGGCCAATTTGAAGGGATTTTTGGCCTCCTATGTGCACTACTTGGTGAAAGGAAATTTGCGTGGGATTTTTCTTCAACAAAATTAGACATCAATTGGAGAGATTTGTTACGACATTGGATTATGGGGAAAAAAAGGAAACAAAATTCGGAATTGAGGGAAATTCGTAAGCTTGAGGGATTGTCACATTTTGATCTTTATTTGGACTTTAATTGGGACAAGTTGGTGTGGAAATTGGCCTTGGATGACCAATTGATGATGTTGTGTGAAGTTAGGCTAAAAATATTTGCGTTTTAATTTTTTTTCTTCCTCCCCTTCACCGGACCCCTTTCCATTCGCACATTTCTCTTTATTTCTCTCTCTCTCGCGTCCTCCCCCCCATCGGACAACCCCTGCAGCTGGTCTCCTTTTTGCTTTTATTTATTTGACTTTTGAATTCATTCTTATCCTCTCTCTCTCTCTCTCTCTCTCTCTCTCTCTCTCGTACGTCCCCTCCCCCTTGGCCGACATCCCCCTCCCTTATCCCTTTCTCTTTTATTTTTCTCGCACATTTCCACCTCCCCTCTTCTTCTTTGCAGACGCACCCTACAATCAGTCTCTCTCTCTCTCTCTCTCTCTCTCTCTCTCTCTCTCTCGCACGCCTGCTTCCCTCTCTTTGTGTGCCAGCAACTCTACCGACACCATTACCTGCTTCCGTCTTCGTTGCCAACGGCCACTTGCCCCTAGCAATAGCACCGTCAAAGCCACTTCTCCTCTGGCAACTCCACCATTTTCTATCTCCATCGGTCAATGGTCCCAGCCAAACTCCAACCGATTATTGACTCCACCAACGGATTCACACATAGCAGCTCTCACCGAAGCAATCGCATGCCCTCTCCACGTCCAAGAGCCGAATAGCCCACATGAGCCAGTCTTCCTCTCCGTTGTTGTCGCGCCGCCGAGGTCAGCTCAGCCCGCAAGCTCCAGCCTCATCAAACCGAGCCCAGCAACTCAGCCCCCTTCGAAGCGTGACCCAGTAGCCCAACCTTGGGCTTGTGTGGTCGATTTCGGCTCGGTTCGGGCTCCTGTTGGCATCGCCGCTTTGGAGTTTATCACCCACCATTGCGTCCTCGTCACTATGGTCCCGTTGGATCGCTAATCTAGTGAGTTTACTCACTAATCCTCACCTAGAGAGTTAATCATGCTTAATGGTTGATTAGTTTAAGTTAAATATGGTTTAGGTGGTTCGTTAGAAAAGATTAGCAATTTAATTAATCATTATTGCATGTTAGGCGGTTAGAGTAGTGTAATTAGAGCCTAGATAAGCTTTAGTATTTATCTAGAGTGGTTAAGAAATTTTTCGGGCTCGTCTCGGCTTTTAATTAGGCTTTTCCGGCCTAAGTGTGCATTGTTGCTATTTATTAGTATTTATTAATTAGTTTTCATAATTATTTAATTAATTATTATTTTTTGGAAATTAGACCGGGATAGCCAGTGATCGGAATTTTATGCTGATTACAATGGTGTGGTTTGTTTATTTAATTGACTGCTATTTTGTGCAAATTGAGTGTGATTTGCAATTTTGGGTATTTATCCCAAAATTTAATAATTTCAGTAATTCATTAGAAAATCACCGGGCGTCGGTTTACAACGCCAAAAATGTGTTTGTGTACTATTGAAATTAGTGGGATTTTCAAAAAGGGAAAATATTATATTTTAGCTAAGGCCGACCATTTATCCACACACGATTATTTTTATCGGGTATGATGAAAAATGGTAAAATTTTTAGATGATCAGAATGGTATATTGTATCAGCCTACAGGTTGATATGTCAGCTTAGTGCGAGCAGTATACCGGTATACTATATCAGCCTGAGGGCTCTAATATGTTAACTTAGTGCGAGCAGTATACCTTATCAGCTTAGAGTTAGCTCTACTATTTATCAGTTTAGAGGGAGCAGTGTGAGTATACTATATCAATCTGAGGGCCTTGATATGTCAGCTTAGTGCGAGCAGTATACTTTATTAGCTTAGAGCGAGCTATACTATCTATTTATTAGCTTAAAGTGAGCAGTCTTGGATATGATCAGACTTTATAGATAGTATTGAATGAGATAACTGGGAGATGGGCTGGATGACATGGAATCGACTAAGTCGATTGATCGATGGTTCGATCTGATTCGATGGTTTGGTTTGTTGAAGTGATTTGTCCAATATACAAAATATACTGAATTGTAGGAAGTAACTGAGGCAAAGGTAAGTCCTCCGACTTATGCTTGTATTTAGGCAGTCCTTGGGGCGTATTTTCTTCCTAGTCAGTTAGGGGTGAACTTGCTGAGACGTCATCTCACCCCGTTGTGGGATAACATTTTTAGTTCCCTAAGGTGAAGAAATCGGAGCTTGAGGTGGAAAGGTCAGGAGCATGGATGGCTCAGAAGTTCTTTTGAAAATATACCTCTTGTACTTAGACCCTAGAGTTGACCTCTGTTGTAAACCAGATTGTGGTTTTAATAGTGTGTTGATTTGAAATTTATTGTCTTGCTTTTCCATCCTATCTTTGTGTTGTCTGGGGATTAATTATTCACTTTCGCATGTGCATTAAATAAAATGAATGGGTCGGCGACGCGTCCTTGGACATCGCAATTTAATAGACCACCGAGGGATGGGCACGCGCTCGGAGGATTGGTGCGTGACATCCTCGTTTAAGTGGTATCAGATCAGGTTTGTGTTGGGAGTGATAAGGTGCAATAGGTTTATGGGATAGTTAGTAGGAATGACCTCTATTTCATGCCAATGCATGTGTTTGATAGCAGATGGTAGCTTGTTTGTGTGGATCGCTCAGTTTCTAATTCGGTGTGGAATTGGAAAGGAGGTTTTGTAAGTAATCTGCAGATTGAGCAATCAGGAGCAAAGGACTCCCAGGAGGCGTACCATCGAACCTATTGCTCAGGGTAGAATGCCGACTGGGGTCGGTGCCCAAGGAGGTCGTGGTGGTGGTAGATCGCCGGCTCAGGCCAGCGCGAGCGTAAGAGTACTGCTGCAGACCGGTACTAGTGTAGCAGCACCAAGCGATCCTAGGTTCAACGGGATCGTTCAGGTGCGAGTGACCCTTGGGAACTTGTTGGGTCAGGAAGCTCAGGACCGAGCCGCTGCTGTTGCCACTATTGCTACCTCTGCCAGTGCCGTAACCACTATTGTTGCCGCACCTGCTGAGGTCCAACTTGGAATTGTAATCGGGGAGCAAGCTACCACATCTGGGTAAAGGTTCAGTTCAGGCAGAGATGATAATCAATTGGGGAAGAAACCGATGACTGAAGGAAAGCGCCCCATTCGTCCAATTGAAGGAATAGAATTGGAAAGTCAACGCAGAACTAAAATGTCGTGTGTCACTTATGCGGAAGGCGACATGGACCAGCCCCGTGCCATTTTAGGATAGGTGCTTGTTTTGGATGCGGTCAGCAAGGTCACTTGGCCAGAAACTGTCCGTGTAGGCAGATGGAACCGCAATAGTTGTCGCCGCCACCGCCAATAGAGCAGAACAGAGGGAATGCACTGCAAGACATTCAGTGGGGTACTTGGAACATGCCTCCAGTGCAAGGAAGGGTGCAGGCTGTCACCCGACAGGAGTCAGAGGATTCATCGAATGTGTGCCAAGTTTGTGGAAGGAAGCATGGGTCAGCCCAGTGTCCGAGTATATCGGGAGCGTGCTTTGAATGTGGCCAGCACAACCATTAGGTGAGGAACTGCCCACGTAGGTCCAGAAGAACATAAGCACCGCTACCACAGTTAGGGCGCCACTAGGAGGACGAAAGGAGTATGAATGGACCGACCATGCATCGATTAGGGGAATAATATTTTTGAGGTGTTTTTATCAGAGTGGCATAGCAAGATTGTGAATGGAGGTTGTAGAATTCCTGTTGTTGTAATAAATTAGTAGAAGGAAGAATCACTGACTATAGTTATACTTGACTAGTTTGCTTATGTGTAACTTTAATGTTATATAAAAAGGTTTGGCTCGAGAAGCTTTTGTTGTAATGAATTCTGGTAGTGATATAATACAATTTGAATAGTTAGCATATGAAAGCTTTGCATTACTGAGAGTTGGAAAGGACCTTCGATCCTTATTATTTCGTCACTGAAGACGATCGGGTTCTGGATGTAGGTTGCCAAGATTTATTTGGCAACTGTAGTGGATGCGACAGCTGAGGAACCGAATATGGAGAATGTGGCCGTGGTACAGGAATTTTCTGAGATGTTTCCAAGGGAATTGCTAGGCCTGTCGCTAGAGAGATAGAATTCGTGATTGAGTTAGCACTTGGGACAGAGCCAATCTCTAAAGCTCCTTATCGAATGTCGTTGTCTAAGTTGAAGGAACTGAAGGTGCAGATGCAAGAATTGTTGGATAAGGGAGTTCATACGTCCCAGTGCATCACCTTGGGGAGCACCAGTTCTATTCGTGAAAAATAAGGATAGTTCGTTGCGTCTGTGCATTGACTATCATCAACTCAATTAGGTGACGATCAATAACAAGTATCCACTACCGAGGATCGACGACTTATTTGATCAGTTACAAGGTGGTCGTATTTTCAAGGATCGACATGAGGATAGGGTATCATCAGCTGAGGATCAGAAAAGAAGACATACCGAATTCAATGTTTAGTACTCGAGACGACCATCATGAGAGTACTGTAATGCCATTGGTCTGACGAACGCTCCAGCCGTTGTCATGAATTCAACAAATCGAGTGTTCAAAGAGTATCTAGATCAATTCGTGATCGTGTCTACCGATGATATTTTGGTATATTCGAGGAGGATTGAGGGGCACGAGAGTTATTTGAGAATGGTACTTCAAACCCTGAGGATGCATGGATAATGCGATAAGTTTAGCAAGTGCGAGCTTTGGTTGACTCGTGTTACGTTTCAAGGTCACATGATTTCAGGCGAAGGAATCTCCGTGGACCCGTCCAAAATGGAAGCAATAATTAGCTGGCCAAGATCGACAACCGTGACAGAAATCAGAAACTTTTCGGGTTGGACAGGTTATTACAGAGGGTTCGTAGAAAGAAATTTCAGCATTCGCGTTGCCGTGGACTGGACTCCTGAAGAAAGAAGAAAAGTTTGTGTAGACAGACAAGTGCGAGCTTTGTTTCCAAGAGCTTATGCAGAAGCTGACTACCGCACTGTATAGGCTATTCCATCTAGTTCTGGAGGTTACGAGATTTATAATGATGCGTCGTTTAGAGGATTGGGTTGTGTGCTGATGCAACATGGTAGAGTTATTGCATATGCCCCCCGTCAGTTAAGACTTCACGGCTAAATTACCCGACGCATGACTTAGAACTCGCAACGATCAATTTCGCTTTGAAAATTTGGAGACATTATTTGTATGGAGAAAGATTCCAGATCTTCATTGACCATCAAAAGTATCAAATATTTATTCTCTCAGACGGAGTTGAAAATGAGACATCGTTGTGAATTAGAACTTCGAAAGGACTGTGATTGTGATATCTTGTATCACCCTGGAAAGACGAATTAAGTTGCAAATGTGCTAAGTCAAGAGTCTTTAGTTGCGCTGATGATGGTCAAGGAATGGACTTTACTTGTCAAAGCTCGAGATTCGGTTTTCAAATTTGAGGTAGGCTACCTTCCAAATCTTATAGCCACCCTCAGAATTGAGTCAGATGCTTAGATTAGAATCAAGTCACTTCAGTTGATAGACCCAGACATTAAGAAAGTCCTACAAGAGGATATCGATAAGAGAAATGTTGATTTTTAGAGTTCTGAGGATGGAACACTGAGGTTCCAAGGACGATTGTGTGTACCTGATGATGTAGCACTCAGGGAAGAGATCTTTTTAGAAGCTCCTCGTAGCGGTTACAACATTCATCCTGGCAACACGAAGATGTATCAAAATTTGCATCAACATTACTAATGGTCTGGTATGAAGGCGGACATCACCAAGTTGGTCGTCAAATATCCGACGTGTCGGCAAGTAAAGGCTCAACATGGTAAGCCGAGAGGACTCTTGTAACCTCTCGAGATTCCCGAGTAGAAATGGGAACATGGCACAATGGACCCTGTGACGGGCTTATCAAGAAGTTAGAGGAGTAACAGGTTCATTTCGGGTAGTGGTCAACATACTAACAAAATCGGCTCACTTCATTGCTGTATGAAAAGATATTGATTTGGATGGACCTGCAGAGTTGTACGTTCGTCAAATAGTTCGTCTGCATGGAGTGCCGGTGGCGATTATATCAAATCTAGATCCAAGATTCCTAGTTTCAGCAGAACAGTCAGATGACTCCTTTTGAAGCATTGCATAGTAGAGTGTACAGAACTTTAGTTTGTGGGGAGGAAGTTAGAGGATGAAAGATCACAGCCCAAAGTTAGTTCAGCAGTCAATAGATGCAATTGCAAATATCAGTGACATATTAAAGACTGCTCAAAGCCGCCAAAAAAGTTACATTGACAAACGTCGAAGGTTATTGGAATTCCAAATTGGTGATTGTATCTTTCTAAAGGTGTCACCAATGAGGGATACTTCATGCTTCGGCAAGAATAAAAAGCTGAGTCCGAGGTACATAGGTCCCATTGAGATTCTAGAAAGAATCGAAATCCTAGTGTATCGTCTTGCATTACCGCCAAGGTAGGCGCAAGTGCATGACGTCTTCTACGTGTTGATATTGAAGACGTATGAGCCTGACCCAACTCACGTGTTGAGTTTTGAATAGTTAGACGTGGACGACAGAGTGTCGTACGTAGAAAGCCTGGTTCAAAGTGTAGATAAGAAAGAACGGATTTTGTATACCAAGATGGTTCCTATAGTCAAAGTGGTCTAACAACACCACGAGACTAAAGAAGCAACTGGGGAAAGTGAGACTCAATGAGACGACGATACCCCCACCATTTTGTTTAAGGATTGGTAAAGGTTTAAATTTCGAGAACGAAATTTTTATAAGAGGGGAAGAGTTATGACATCCTGAAATTTCAATCCTGTTTTCAATTGAATGAGTCGGGCCTTTCATCGACACGACAATAGTGCTTTTCTCTGAGATAGTCACTCATGAGATAACTAGCCTATCAGGTGAACTCGTTACGGAATATAAATGCAATAGACTTGAGAATTTGACCAGGAATCGACTGCTCAATCGTGCTAGTCTACAAGGGTTATTACGACACAGTTAAAAATCGATAAGAGATCAGAGAGAGGTCAGTTTGACTGAGATGTGTGGCTAAACATGGGTGATTCCACCAAATTGCAAAATTCTCGTCGATCGACACTAAACAAATTTTTCTGTTGTTTTGGCACCCTATGTTCGTATTTGAAATCTCGAGATTTTCATGACCACTAAGAGTCACCAATGTGTCGAAGATGTACATTTGTGGCTAAAAAATAATCGACTACGGGTCAATTGCACTAAAAATTCCTAAAAGCTACCTAGTAGGTTAGGTCACGCTACAATCGTGTCAAATTGAAATTAACCGCGAATTTGAACCCGATTTTAGAAATTAAAAGTTCTGTCATGTCACGATTTATTTTAGGAACGTCGACTCATCTTTCGAGGAATTTTTGGCGAGTTGGGGATTTTTATGGAAAATCAATTCGGACGCTTCAGAAAAGAACGGAAATTCGGATGGGCCAATTTGAGGGGATTTTTGGCCTCCTGTGTGAACTACTTGGTGAAAGGAAATTGCGTGGGCTTTTTCTTCAACAAAATTGGACATCAATCGAAGAGATTTGGTACGAAATCGGATTTTGGGAAAAAAAAAGGAAATAGAATTTGGAATTGAGGGAAATTGGTAGGCTTGAGGGACTGTCACATTTTCACCTTTATTTGGACTTCAATTAGGACAAGTTGGTGTGGAAATTGGCCTTGGATGACCAATTGATAATGTTGTGTGAAGTTGGGCTAAAAATATTTGTGCTTTAATTATTTTTCTTCCTCACCTTCACCGGTCCCCCTTCCATTCGCATGTTTCTCTTTATTTCTCTCTCTCGCGTCCTCCCCTCCCATCCGACAACCCCTGCAAGCTGGTCTCCTTTTTGCTTTTCATTCTTTGACTTTTGAATTCATTCTTATCCTCTCTCTCTCTCTCTCTCTCTCTCTCTCTCTCTCGCGTACGTCCCCTCCCCCTTAGCCGACATCCCCCTCCCTTATCCCTTTCTCTTTTATTTTTCTCGCACATTTCCCCCTCCCCTCTTCTTCTTCGCGGACGCCCCCTACAATCGGTGTCTCTCTCTCTCGCACGCCTGCTTCCCTTTCTTTGTGCACCAGCAACTCCATTGACGCCATTACTTGCTTCCTTCTTCGTTGCCAGCTACCACTTGCCCCCATCAGCAGCACTGTCGAAGCCGCTTCTCCTTTGGTAGCTCCACCATTTTCTATCTCCATCGGTCAAAGGTCCCAGCCAAACTCCAACCGGTTATTGACACCACCAGCGGATTTGCACGCAGCCGCTCCCACCAAAGCAGTCGCACGCCCTCTCCACGACCAAAAGCCGAACAGCCCACATGAGTCGGTCTTCCTTTACGTTGTTGTTGCGCTGCCAAGGTTAGCTCAGCCCGCAAGCTACAGCCCCGTCAAGCTGAGCCCAGCAACTCAGCCCCCTTCAAAGCGCGACCCGGCAGCCCAACCGTGGGCTTGTGTGGTCGATTTCGGCCCAGTCCGGGCTCCTATTGGCGTTGCCGCTTTGGAGTTTATCGCCGCCGTCGCGTCCCCGTCGCCGTGGTCCCGTTGGATCGCTAATCTAGTGAGTTTACTCACTAATCCTCACTTAGGGAGTTAATCATGCTTAAAGGTTGATTAATTTAAGTTAAGTATGATTTAGGTGGTTAGTTAGAATAGATTAGCAATTTAATTGATCGTTATTGCATGTTAGGTGGTTAGAGTAGTGTAATTAGAGCCTAGATAAGCTCTAGTATTTATCTAGAGTGGTTTGGAAATTTTCCGAGCCCGTCTCGGCTTTTAATTAGACTTTTTCGGCCTAAGTGTGCATTGATGCTATTTATTAGTATTTATTAATTAAATTTCGTAATTATTTAATTAATTATTATTTTTCAGAAATTAGACCGGGATAGCTAGTGACCGGAATCTTATGCTGATTACAATGGTGTGGTTTATTTATTTAATTGACTACTATTTTGTGCAAATTGAGTGACTTGCAATTTTGGGTATTTATCCTAAAATTTAATAATTTTAGTAATTAATTAGAAAATAATCGGGCGTCGGTTTACAACGCCAAAAATGTGTTTGTGTACTATTGAAATTAGTGAGATTTTCAAAAAGGGAAAATATTATATTTTGGCTAAATGGTAAAATTGTTAGATGATCAGAATGATATACTATATCAGCCTACGGGTTGATGTGTCAGTTTAGCGCAAGCAGTAAACCGGTATACCATATCAACCCGAGGGCTTTGATATGTCAGTTGAGCGCGAGCAGTATACCTTATCAGCTTAGAGTGAACTATATTATTTATCAGCTTAGAGTGAGCAGTGTCAGTATACTATATCAGCTTGAGGGCCTCGATATGTCAGCTTAGCGCGAGCAGTATACTTTTTCAGCTTAGAGTGAGCAATCCTGGATATGATCGGACTTTATAGATATTATTGAATGAGATAATTGGGAGATGGTCTTGATGACATGGAATCGACTAAATCGATTGATCGATGGTTCGATCTGATTCGATGGTTTGGTTTGTTGAAGTGATTTGTTGAATATACAAATTATATTGACTTGCGGGAAGTAACTGAGGCAAAGGTAAGTCCTCCAACTTGTGCTTGTACTTAGGTAGCTCTTGGAGCGCATTTTCTTCCTAGTCGGGGCTTAGGAGGTGCACTTGCTGGGACGTCGTCTCACCCCATTGTGGGATAACATTTTCAGGTCCCTAGGGTGAAGAAACTGGAGCTTGATGTGGAAAGGTCAGGAGCATGGATGGCTCAAAAGTTCTTTTTGAAAATAGACCTACTGTACTTAGACCCTAGAGTTGACCTCTGTTGTAAACTAGATTGTGGTTTTAATAATGTGTTGATTTGAAATTTATTGTCCTGCTTTTCTATCCCATCTTTGTGTTGTTTGAGGATTAATTATTCGCTTCCACATGTGCATTAAATAAAATGAATGGGTCGGCGACGCGTCCTGGGACGTCGCAATTTAATCGACCACCAAGGGATGGGCACACACTCGGAGAATCGGGGCGTGACAATACATCCAAATCCTGGAATCATTATGTGAGAATCAATAATAAGAATGGAAAATCAAGTGAAGTGCATTCATTATGGGTCTCTATTTAAGTAACGTGTTGTTAATGGTACGTCAGCAATGAGGAAACACTTGACCACATACAAGAAGTTTTCTCACAATATAGATAAGAGGCAGAGATTCTTTGTATCATGTAATGTAGACATGGCTGGCAAGGTAGGGGGAGATTCTAGTACTAGTAGCGTATTATCGACATGGCAATTTAATCAAGAATGTTGTAGGCAAATACTTGCTTGTTTCATCATACTTGATGAGCAACATTTTTCCTTAGTTGAGTGTGTTGGATTTCATGAATTTGTCAATGAATTATAACCTCTCTTCAAACATTCGTCACATTTTATAGTGGCAAAAGATTGCATGAAGCTATATTTTAGTACAAGAACTTTTTTGAAGATTTATTTTAGAAAGATTAACTCTAGGATTGCACTCACAACTGATACATGAAGTTCCATTCAAAACCTAAATTATTTGTTTCTCACTATACATTTTATTGATGAAAATTAGAAGTTGCATAAAAGAATCATCAATTTTATAGTAATGCATAGTCATAGGGATAGGGAGATTGGGAAAATGGTGGAGAAATGCATCCAAAAATGGGGATTTTAAAAAAAAAAGAAAAGGTTTCTACAATCACTGTGGATAATGCTAATTTGAACAATATTGCAATTGGTTATTTGAAGGAAAAACTTTCTAAAGAAATGTTGTTGATATTAAATGATAGTGTTTTGCACATGAGATGTATAACTCATTTATTAAATTTGATTATGAGAGCTGGCTTGACTACAATACATGACTCTATTGCATGTATCCGAAATGTGATTAAATATGTGAGGAGTTCTCCATGAGAGTCAAAATATTTCAATCTTGCATTGAGAGTAGACTGATCAATTACAAGGGTTTGGTTATTCTTGACATTACCACTAGACAAAATTCCATTTACCTCATGTTAGACACTGCCATAAAGTTCAGAAAAGCTTTTGAAATAATGCAAGAAGATGGTCTATCTTGTGCAAGTGAGCTTAACCATGAAATTCCTAAAGATGATAATTGTGAAAATGCTATTATTTTTTCAAAAATTTTAAAAGTATTCTTTGATGTCACCAATCAAATGATGAGGAGTTCATATATTATTTCAAATTATTATTTTGAAGAAATAACTCTTTTGTATAGATATTTGAAAGATGCAATGGATACTTTGGATCCTAAGCTTCAACCTATGGGCACGAAAATGAAAGAATAATTTGACAAATATTATGGAAGCTTGGATAAAGTGAATATGATGGTGTTGGTTGCGGTTGTGTTAGATCCTAGAGCCAAGTTGAATTATGTGAGTTTCTTGTATGGACAAATTTATGATGAAGAATAAAAAATTAAAGAGATGCATTACAAGGTGAATGATGCATTGGAGTGTTTGTATGAATTTCACGAGCAATCTTTTATTGTTTCAAGTGATCGAAATTTTGATAGCTAGAGTTTGAGTACAAGTAGTAGTGGTTCCAATGCCAATACGGGTGGTAATGAAGGTATAAAAAAGTAAGAAGCCCACGCTTGGAAGAAAATATTTTTACACTCAAACGAACAAGGGTGTGATGACAACAAATCCGAGCTTAGTGAGTATCTTCAAGAAAAAAAATGAAAAAGTTCTTAATCTTGATCTTTTGATATGGTAGAAGACTATTGGCTCAAAATATAAGATCTTTTCTTTGATGGCTCTAGATATTTTGTCTATTCCTGTAACTATTGTTGTGTCAGAGTCAACTTTTAGTACATTGGGTCATGTGCTTGATGGCTTTCGAAATTCTTTAACTCTAAAAGTAGTGGAAGTTTTTATTTGCACTCAAGATTGGTTGAGAGCAGTTCGTGTGCCAATTAATGCCAAAGAGTGCATTAAAAATGCATAAAAATTTGAGTTGGGTAAGTGATATTTATATCTTCATTTATTGTAATTCCTTTTATATATCTATTAAGTGAATATTTTATTTGATCTCTTCTTCTTCTTCTTTTTCTAGATATGGATTGTCTTAATTAAGAGATTATCGTCGGTAAATAGAGTTTATTAGTTAAAGTGGAATGAATATATATGATAAGGTATCTAATACTTATTTTACACTTCCATCCGATGGCTTTAGTTTCCATATATAGGTTGTTATATAGTCAAGTTGAGCATTGTGCTATGCTACTTTCTGTATGCTCCAGAAGATGTTAGTTCTCATCATGTCCAAGGAGCACTTACTCAAATTGCACTGCCATGTTAGTTCTCATCATGTCAAATGAGCACTTACTCGAATTGCACTGCCAAGCTACCATGCATATGGTGAACTTTCAGTTACAAAGAAAACATTATAGTTGCAATTGCAAATAATCGATACACGACACTTCAATTTTAAATTTTAAGCTATTATTAAGTTATTAAATATGATTGTTGTTTCTTTTGATTTCAAGCGATCAAACCTTGGAACAAATTTTCATGGATGTTTAAGGATCAAAAACTCGTCTTTCTTGTGATGTTCATATCTACAATTTTAATGCTCTTGTTTTTATGGTCTAATTTGTTCTATGGTATTATAAATTCCCTTATGCAAAGTTCCAAAACAAATTTTATGGTCTAGTGAATTTTGTTCCATTTCAATATAGACTTTTGTTCCATTTCCGCTCTTTCATCTAGTTGAATTCTTTGCCAAGAATTCATTTTCCTCATTTTGATAGTTTTGTTCGTTTTATATTCTTTTTAATGAATGACAAGCTTGTTTATTATTATTGCATTCATTTCTTTTTTTTTAAACTAAAAATGAAACCATAAAAAAAAATGTTGGAACCTAGAACCAACCTTGGAACCTATGATAGGGTAGGTTTCAAGTTCTTGGTTCCAACGAATGAGTTTCAAGTTCCAAAAAAAATAAGGAATCTGTACCTAAAAGTAGGTTTTAGGTTCTAAGCGAAACCTGTAAGGAACTTGAAACCACTCAGCCCTAATGTTTACTCTAGTTTTTATCCATTCAAACATCTCTTCTTTCTTATTGTCCCCAATCGGATGGTATGCCAAGGTATTTGTCTGTCTTCTCTATAATCGGTACTTATATTTCTTGGGTCATATTTCTCTTCAAATTGAGCGGATAGCCACTACTCAAAGCATCTCTTAATTTGTTCAGGTTGACGGCTGGGCCTTTCGCAAAACAATATTGATTTAGAATGGCTGCCAAGCTTTAGCAGTCCCTAACTATTCGATGCAGGAAAAATATAATAGCATCAGTAAATAATAGATGTGACAATGTATGGCAATACTCGTTAAGAATGATTCCTTTGAGACATCCATTCGCTATGCCTTTATCCATCATCCATGATAGAACATTGGCCATTAATATAAATAGATAAGGGCAGAGTGGATCACCTTGTCTAATTTCACATGAGGGTAGAAAATATTGTGTAAGCTCTCCGTTCACTTTCACACTAAACGATACAGTAGAAATACATTGCATGATTAAGTCGACCCATTGCTCATAAAACCCCATTTTCAACATACATACCCTCAAGAAGTCTCATTTTACCATGTCCTATGCCATTTGCATGCTTTATCTTTTATGTACCCTCATCTGATGTAATACTTCTTAGACTATGAGGATATTGTCTTGAATTTTGCCGCCCTTGGACAAAGGCACTTTGTTATGTTGCTATCATCTCATGGAGCCAAGGTTTTAGCATATTAGCCATCATTTTTTAAATGATTTTATAGCTGAAGTTACAAAGGCTTGTAAGTCGAAACTAACTTATATCTTCTGGATTTTTAACCTTTGGAATGAGAGCAACATGTGTCGTGTTTAATTGTGGGTTGAGGATACTTGTATCAAATAAATTCTAAACCAGCTGAAGTACATCCTTCTTGATTTCCTCCCAAAAGTGCTGGTAAAATTGGCCATTCAAGTTGTCGAGCCCTAGGGCCTTAGATGCTCCCAGTTGAAACACTGCTTCTTTTAATTCATCCATAGTGATGTTTGCCACCAAACTATTATTTATCTCATCTTTGACTAGCTCAAGCATTGATCTAAAATGGGCTGGAAGTTTTGTGGTCCTACCAATTCATAGAGATTTTGGTGGAAATCCACTATGTGATTTTTAAAGGTGTTAGGTTCTTTGGACCAATTTCCTTCATCAATCTTCAGCATTATTGTCTTGTTTCTTTGTCTCCTCTAGACTGTCGTTGCGTGATCTCATCCCCCAATACATCTCCTCTTGTCTCCACAGTGTTTCCATTTGTTCCATTATATTTCGGACTTCTTCTTTGTTGGTAGTTGCCCCCAATCTGTTATTTATCTCCATTAATTTCCTTTTCAGCCCTCTAATTTGGTACTGTGCATTGGAAAACTTTCCTCAACTCCAGAATGCTAATTCCTTAGATACTTCTTGGACTTTTTCTAGAAAACTCCCAAAATGAAGTCTGTCCTTCTACCATGTCCTTTTAATTATCTCCCCACATTCTTATTCTTCAAGCCAGTAAGCCTCAAACTTAAACTCTTTCTTCCTTTTGTTTTGAAGGGGATGCAAATAGAGAATAAGTGAGCTATGATCCGATCTCACAGTAGGTAATGCCACGACCTCTACATTTGGAAAAGCTACCCTCCATTCCATTGTGCATAACACCCTATCCAACCTTTTCTTGACTAAAAGCATCATTTTTCCGATCATCCATCCACATGTAGGCGCAACCTTTACTCTCCATATCCATGAAGGAACAGTCATTCATGAATTCTCGAAAAGCCACAATTCTATAATGGTCAACCTCTTTCTTGCCTACCTTCTCCCAATTATACAAAATCTCATTAAAGTCACCCATGCAAATCAACGGAAGATGGTTATTTACTTGGAAGTTTTCTATTTGTAGCCCTAATGCTAGTTGCTCTTGAAAGTTTTATGGAAGCATGGAGAAAAGTAATTCTCATTTGTGTGCCACCTTTTAGGTCTTTTCATTCCAAATCGTTGAGTTCTTTTGAGCTGAAGATCACTTTGATTTTTACTTCTTCTGTCCACATAAAGATCAAGCCCCTCGATATTCCTTTCGATTGTTTTAGATAAAAGTTTGGGCAATTAAGCCATCTTCTTACTCTCTCCACTAGCAACTTCTTGTTTTTTGTTTCCATTAAAAATACTAAGTTGGGCCTTTCTTGAGCCACTAAGGCTCTCAGCTCGTGGAACGTCAAGGGGTTGCCCAGCCCTTGATAATTCCAGCTCAACACCCTTATATCGTTTTTGGTGGCTTATTAGGACTAGCCACCACAACCCACTCATTTCCTTCTCTTACCACCTGAATAGGGATATCTAGTAACTCCATCTCATCTACAAATGCAATGGTAGAATCTTGGATCCTCTTCTTCTTTTCTATTCATTGAATACCTTGGCTTTTCTTGATGCTTGGTGCCTTGATCTTGAAAGCTTTACCAGTAGGTGATTTGAACAACACAATTTGTTTGCCTTTACTATCCTTTTATGTTGTAATTGAGGCTAAACCTCCAACATGCTCTTTTAAGGACAGGCTCTCGGTTTTTTTTTACTCCTACTAAGAGATAGGCTCTTTATTTCTTCTTCTCTCACTACAGTTTCCATTTCAACATGTTGAATTGGTGTTTCTAGAAATGATTCTTCTTCTTCGTTGTTTTGGGTTACTAGCTCGTATAAAGCTTCCCAATGAGGACTTCTTTCACACACTTCTTCCTTCAGCCAAGGTCCATATTTGCCTGCTTTAGTTTCAACCTATTTTGTTTGCTCATGCGGGATTTCTTTGCAATACGAGGAATAGTGACCCATTCTCCTACATGAGTAACAAAAGGGGCTAATCATTCATATCTAAATTCCACCCACATCTTTCTTTCTCCTAATTTAACAATCGTTCCAGCTCTCAGAAGGGCCAGCAAGTCTACTTCAACCTTCACTCTCCCTGTTTTATGGGGTTCGCATCCTTTAGATCCTAATTGAACTTCCACTACCCTCT
This sequence comes from Eucalyptus marginata, assembly GCA_014182565.1. NCBI lineage: Eukaryota > Viridiplantae > Streptophyta > Magnoliopsida > Myrtales > Myrtaceae > Eucalyptus > Eucalyptus marginata. Next base: position 20,118,957 of record CM024587.1, read on the forward strand.
CAATCTTTTCAGCTAAATCAGAATATACATCTTTCAGCACCTATCTTGGAGGTATTTCTACTATTTGAACCCAAAAGGCACACTTTGTGTAGTCATAACAATGCTTAGGTACATCAACCTCACACTATTTCAACACTAATATGTTACTAGCGAAATACCAAGGTCCCTGTTTTAGGACTCTTTCTTTCTCAGCCTCTGATTCAAACAAAAGGGAGTAGAAATTTGGCTCTTTCTCACAACATACCACTAAATCTAACTTCCAAGTTCATTGTGTTTTTGAACGCTTGAAAGTTTACATTTGGCTTTGAAATAGCTTACCATACAAGGTTAGGCTACATTCTATCCTTTTTTTTCTAATGGAATTATCTTCTTACGTTCACCACATCATCCTCCGACCATAAATAACCTAAGCTTTTGCATAACGCCACTAAATGAAGCTCATTTTCAATCTCTCTTTCAATTTTTCTATTTTATAGGTCTTACTCTACAAACTTACTCATGCCAAGGTTGGGAGGAAATGTTTTCTACTTGGAATAGCTGTTGTGTCATGCCCCGAACCTCGAGCGCGTGCCCATCCCTCGGTGGTCGATAAAATTTATGACGTCCCAGGACGCGTCGCCGATCCATTTATTTTAATGCACATGCGGAAGTGAATAAACAATACCCCTAACAACAACCAACACGGGATAGAAAAGTAGGAAACAAATTCACAACCAAAACACTTTTATAAACACCTCGATTTATGTACAAGACTAGTCTATAGACAAAAGCCTACAAAGGACTGGCTCTCAAAACGAAGCTGTCCTAAGACCAGCTAGCCGGACACATTCGTCGATCCTTCAGTCTCCACAGGCTCCGAGGGCATTGGGTCCTCCACAGCACCATGAGGAGGGTCAACTGCACTCTCACCTAGAGTGGCATCGACTACCACATCGGGATTTCAAAACCCTGGAGGGGACCCACACGGAATCCATTAAAACTGTAGCGAAACCACGCTTTGAACCAATGAGGTACCCTTTGAGGTAGGCCCTCATTGACCTAGATGGTGGTCACCATGAGTTCATAGATCCATTGAACCCCTAGGACATGATAGTCAAAACTCTGCTCAGTAACCCTCATAGGCCGACCAAAACGTTCCGAAGAAACTGCCATCTAAGGACCTGAAAATATTAAGCCCACAACGGGGTGAGACAATGTCTCAACAAGTTCACCCCCTAAACTCCGACTATGAAGGAAATACGCCTAGGGTGTCCTAACCACTCAGACACACAATCATAGAGACTTACCTCATCTCAGATCCTTCTTGCATGTCAGTATAGTTCATATCACAGACATAAACAGTATTCATACTCAAACGATTGGAACGCCACAATTCATCTCTCAAACAGTCATAGGGGTCTTGATTATAGGGCCAAATTGTTATGACACGTCCCATTCCGTGCTACACAATTTTGTCCCATAATCTAGCGCATCAATTTCACTCAGCATGCGTTCTAGTTGTTAATCATGGCACACATGGGCACAGCCTACTCGAAGCTCGGCGGTCTTCTAGTGTAGTCAGGCGTCGTCTCGCCCCATGAAGCACGGCAACGTCACTACGTTGATGGCATTCCATAAAGGAGCATCGGTCCAACCTCTACTGCGACCGGCATCCATTGATAGGGCATCTCATATAGGGGCACGTCCACCCAACTCATTTCGGGGACGGGTTCTCTTAACCAACACACGACCATTCAATCTCGGCCCAAGACACCGTGCATTGCACTCAAATGTCTCAATTAAAATAGTGAACCTCACCTATTTTCTTTGTATTAAAAATACACGGTAAAATAATCGTGCGTGAGTACACGGTCAATTTGAACCAGAAAAACTGATACCCTTCTTTTTAAAATCCCACTATTTGTTATAGTCTTTAAAACTATTTTCGGTCTGAAAACCCAACACCCGGAATTTTCTAATTAGATATTGAAATTTCACAATTTTAGAACAAATAACTAAAATTCCAATCACCACTCAATTTGCACAAATTAACACTCAATTAGATAAATCAAGCACACCATTGCAATCAGCACGAAATTCTGATCACCGGCTATCCCAGTATAATTTTCGAAAAATAATAAATAATTAAATAAATACCAAAAATACAAACTTAGGCCGAAAATGCTTAATTAACCGCTCAAATAGGCCTAGAAAATTTCGGAACCTATCTAGATAAATAGTACGACTACTTTAGTCCCTAATCTATCCATTCTAACCACCTAACATGCACAAACGGATAATTAAATCACTAATCCATTCTAACTAACCACCTAAACCCTAATTAGCCTAAACTAATTATCCACTAAGCATCATTAAAATCAACCAACCCTAATTGGCCTACGAATTTTGGGCCAAATTCCCCTAAATTAAATCAATTCCTCTCCAATTGAGTTCAATTTGATGTCCATAAAATCAACCAAGGTGCCCACACCTCAATTCACATTTTTCCCTGTCAATTGAACTAACTTAAAACCCAAAGACGCGACCAAAAATGGCCCTCTAATTTTTCCGGTCGAAAATAGCCCTACTTTGAATTATCGCCAAAAATCTCGGTTTGCAGAAAAATCTTCGGAGAATAAGTCGATGATCCTAAAATGAATCGTGACATGAAAAAATTTTCAATTTCTAAAATCGGGTTTAAATTCACAGTTAATTTCAATCTGGCGCGATTTTAGCGTGACTTAACCTATTGGGTAGTTTTTAGGAATTTTTAGTGCAATTGACCCATGGTTGATTATTTTCAAGCAACATTGTACATCTTCAACACATTGGCGACTCTCTTTGTCGCGAAAATCTTGAAGTTTCAAATACGGGCACAGGGTACAAAAATGACAGAAAAATCGGTCTAGTGTCGTTCAACAAAAAATTTCACCCATACACTAATTACATATTTCTGTCGAATCGACCTATCTCCAGTCCCTGATCGATTTTGACGGTGCCGTAGTGACCCTTGCAGATTAGCACGGTTGAGCAGTCGAATTATCAAGTCTATTGCGTTAAAATCCCTTAACGGCTTCATCAGGTAGTCTAGTTATCTCGTGAGTGATCAGCTCAGAGAATAGAACTATAGGCGCATTGATAGAAAGCCCAATTCATTCAATTGAAAACAAAACTGGAAATTCAGGACGTTACATGCTATCTCCCTTGTTTACGACTCTTCTCATCTAAAGATCTAGGTAGAACTTGCTTTGAAGGGAGCTCTGTGAAATAGGGTGGGCAAAGCACTTCCAACAAGGCCAATAGATCAAGTCACCCAAGCTAAAAGGGGTAGTGGCTAAAGAGGATGGTCAGAACACCTCCGACAAGACCAATGGAACAGTGTTGCCTAAGTTAGAAGGTGTCACGCCCCGATCCTCGAGCGCATGCACATCCCTCGGTGGTCAATGAAATAGCGACGTCCCAGGACGCGTTGCCGACCCATTCATTTTATTGCACATGCGGAAGCGAAACGATAAGCCCTAACAACAACCAACATGGGATAGAAAAGCAGGACAACAAATTTCACAACCAAACCACGCATTTATATACATCCAACTAGTTTATATACAATACTAGTCTATCTGCCAAAAGATCAGTCCTTAAAAGGAAACTGTCTTACGATCCCCTAGCCGGACATGTTCACCGACCTTTCAGACTCCACAGGCTTCGAGGGCACCGGGTCCACCACAGCACCATTAGTATGGTCAATTGTACCTTTGCCTAAAGCGGCATCTACTACCATAGCTGGGACCTCAAAACCCTGGAGGCGACCCTCTTTGTGTCCATTGAGCCCACGGCGGAATCACACTCTAAATCAATGAGGTACCCTTTCAGGTAGATCCTCATTGACCCAGACGGTGGTCACTACAAGCTCGTAGACCTAGACCCTATGGCCTCCGGGAACAGAGAAGTCAATAACCAACTCAATCACCCTTCGAGGCTAACCATCATGAACTGGTGGGGCCACCATCTAAGGACCTGAAAAGAATTGAGCCCATGACGGGGTGAGACAATGTCTTAGTAAGTTGACCCCCTAAACTCTGACTGGAAAGGAAATATGCCTAGTGGCAGTCTATGCATACAAAATAGAGGACTTACCTCGCCTCAATTCCCTCCTGCACGTCAGTACAATTCAGATACTCAATCGATCGATCGATCAATTCAATTCAATCCATACAATTGATCCATCAATCAATCAATCCATCAATTCAATCAATACTATCGATCAATCAATCAATCAATCAATACAATCGCAGTGGTCCCGATTATAAGGCCAAATCGTTATGACATATCTCATACCGTGCCACACAATTTTGTCCCATAATCCAGCGCTTCAATTTCAATCAAACACACGTTCCAATTTCGATTACTGCCTGCACAGGCACAATATACTGACGCACATCGGTCTTCTGGCGTAGCCAGGCTTCGTCTTACTTCTTTGAGCACGGCAACATCCATCGACACACATCGGGGACAGCATTCCCGAATGAGCATCGGTCCAGAATCTACTACGACCGACTTCCATTGTCCAGGAGCATCACATATAGGGGCAACATCTTATCGACGCACATCAGGAACGGGTTCACTTAGCCATCACACGATCGATCAATCCCGGCCAAGGATATTGTGCTTAGCACTCAAATGTCCCAATTAAAATAATGTCTTGGCCTATTTTCTTCATATTAAAAACACCCGATAAAATATAATCGTGTGTGGGTACACAGTCAATTTGAGTAAAAAATGTGATAGTTTCCTTTTCAAAAATCTCATTATTTAATATAGTACATAAAGACATTTTTGGCGTTAAAAACCGACGCCCGGGATTTTCTAATTAAATACTAAAATTTCACAATTTTGGAATAAATAACCAAAATTTCAATCGCCACTCAATTTGCACAAATTAACACTCAATTGCATAAACTAAGCACACCATTACAATCAGCACGAAATTCCGGTCACCGGCTATCCTGGTATAATTTCTGGAAATTAATAAATAATTAAATAAATACCAAAAATAATTAAATAATTCAATTTAAATACAATAAATACCAACTTAGGTTGGAAATGCTAATCTAACCACCTAAACGGGCCTAGAAAATTTTCGAACCTATCTAGATAGATAGCACAACCTCATTAGCTCTTAATTAGTCTATTCTAACCACCTAACATGCATAATTAAGCGATTAAATCACTATCCGATTTAACTAACCACATAATCCCTAATTAGCCTAAACTAATCACCCCTTAAGCATCATTAACTCCATAAGCAGAGTTTAGCAAGTAAACTCACTAGTTTTGCGATCCGGTAAGTTCACGGTGATGGCGACGCGGAGGCAGACGACAACCAAGCATGGAGCGACACTAGCGGAGGTTTGGGCGGGCCTAAAAACGAGCCACAAAGACCTTAGCCCACTGCTGGGGTTTAGTCTCAGCTCCTTGGGTCGAGAGGGCTGGTCGAGGCTGCTGGCTGGGTTGGAACGGCAAGGGACAAGTGGCGGAGGCTGCAGCTGGCCAGGTGGAGGCGGACGATGGCTGGAACGGTGGCGGCGAGGCTTCGACGACGACCGGGTGGCTTAGGGGATGGCAGTTGGACGCGGCATGTGACATCCCAAATTTCACCGACCTTTATTAGTGTAATGAGATCATTAAGAGCTTAGATTATTTTAGATTGGGCCAGAAAAGTGAACCCGATGGACCGGAGGAATGTGTGGGCTTGAGAAATAGGCGGGCCACATGAATTTTCGAATTGGGCTTGATAAGCCGAATGGAAGAGCTAGGCTTGGGCTTTAGCTTAAAGCGGGCCAAGATTTAGAATTGTTAGATTAGTAAATTTAGTTTGATGGACCATGATCGTTATAGATTGAGCCTATTGGGCCAGAGACGGATATTTAGGCTTGAGTGATTTTATTTTCAATTAAGTTCATAGATTATAATTATGATAATTTGATTAGTGATTGCAATGCTAATATCAATTTCTAACTTTAGCATTTCTTGTGATAAATTCTCTATAGACTAACACTAAATAGTGAATATGTCATATAATTTCATAACTTTATATGATTACAATAGAATTGAAATCTAATGGAATCGAAAGGGAATTAAGTGAAAAACATTAGATACAAACGAACTAACTAACGAGATGGATTAACTGTTAATGGATGGCGAACGACAGATGGCAAAATTGATATGCATGGAGGCCATGACACCCCCCCTCTTCTCTTCGCATCACCCATGGTTTTCCCATCCTTAAAACCGAAACAAGCAAAGAAGACATAATCATTAGCAAATCTAATGATTAGCCTAGCCTAGGGATGAAACCATAGCCCTATTTCCCTTCTTAAATTTCGAAACCCCTCTCTCTCTCTCCAAGAAACCGAAAACCCATCTTCTTCTTCTCCTCATTTTCTCTCTCGGTCGAGCAGTGAAGAACCAGCAACAAAACCAGCGATTTCTTCTTCTTGCATGCGAGTTTTGGTGTTGATTTTTGAAGAATATTTGAGTTATCTAGTAGCTGAACAAAGGTAAGGAAAGATAAGTCTCTAAACTAGAAGTTATCCATTGTTTTTGTCAAGGAACTTGTGGATCTAGCCGAATGGTGGAGGATTAGATGTATAGTTGTTGTTTTGTGTTGATTTGAGCTTGATGAGTACTAGATTGAAGTTATAAGTCATTGCATGTTGCATTAGAGGCTTGCATGTCTCAAAATCTAAGAGTGAGTAAGCTGTGATTGTCGAGCAAGGTGAGGAAGTGGATGTCGAGTGGAAAAGATGTGGTGTATGTTGCGGCAAGTGAGCTTATGGATGAATATGCTTGAGCCGAGCTGTGGAAGGGTTCTTTGTTAAAGAAAAACCTATTGAAAGTATTCTTAGATGCTGTGGAAGAGTCTTGAAGTATTGTAACATAGATTAGTAGAGAAATAAATGGTTTGATTGAGCTAGAAATGAAGAAAACCCTATATAACGATTCTGTGTTAGAGAAATTTAGATAGGAAGTCTTTTTATTGTGTCGCCTTGATTCCTAAAAATGAAGATAAGGAAAGGAACCATTATACATAATAGATCATCCATTAGAATGAGTTCAACATCTAGCTATAGTCATATGAATATAAAAACATGAAGATAGATGTGTACTTAATGAAAACAGTGAGCTGTTTCATAGAGAATAGCTTGACCTTTGATGATTATGTGAATTTTCTGTAATTATCTAGTTATAAATGGACTTTGAATCCTTAATGAAAGTTGTAGAAAATATACTTAGGAATAACATATCAAAAATTGAGAATAAACGGACAACATTTGGTTAGTAAAACGATTTTCTTTGTAAATACGAGATTCGGACGTCATTACTGGATGTTAGTAAAGATTGTAGCTATTAATACTCTTAATGCAGTGAGAAATAGACTTAGGTTTCTTCACGGAAAATGTCAATCTATGTCTCTAATTTAACATACTAAAATTTCGTAGTACTCCAATAAGAATTGATATACTTTTTGTGTCTGAGATCAAAACTGCTCATTTTAGTTAATAATCTGTTTAGACCCGAGGATATGAAATCGTAGTTGTGTCTTTTACATTAGTCTTGCATGACACACATAGAGTATAGTGACCTTATAACAGATGTTGGTCGTATAAAAGTAAGTCTCATATATCATTTGAGGTATAGGCACAGTTAGTATCATGTGTGTGCAATGAGTGCGGTGAATAGTGCTTGATTATCGGGTAAATATCTATTCGGCATGGTATGGGACATGTCGTAATAGGTTTTATCTTATAATTTGGACACGCATGTGTGCTAGGTGCATGAGAGTTAGGTGTATAGTTATATACTTTAAAGTCTTTTTTCTTTTGCATACGATGAATGCATTAATCAAAAGGTGTGGTGGTGTGATATGTGTGCTTAAATGAGTGAATGAACCCATCGGTACTGAGATATTGGTGATGCCCCTCGGAAGTTGGGATGCCCATGCTGTGTGATCTTGGATGCCTCGGTCCCGTGTTACTGAGATGCCTCGGAGTGAGATGCCCTTGTGTGTGATCAAGGATGCCCCGGTTGTATGATACTGGGATGCCTCGGAGTGAGATGCCCCATGCTGAGTGATTTTGGGAGGACCTTGGTTGTGTGATACCAAGATGCCTCAGAGTGAGATGCCCATAATAGAAATATTGTGGAAGTCCAGATAAGGGAATTTCCGGAAGTGACTCGATCGGGCCGGCAGAGTTCCGGTGGGTAAACTGATCGAGGGTGGACTATATGCACACTAAATATAATTCTACTTGGCGAGTGAGTTCATTCATTATTGTTGCATTTCATATTGATATGGATTGATTCTGTGATGGATATTTATAGATATGGATGCATTCAGGATGTCTTATATGAGGTGGTTATAGATATATGATGTGCTGGTATTCAATTGATTATACTTGTGATAATCCTATCTTAGTATCTTAAACTATTTGGTCATGATTCCCTTGTAAACTTGATGGCTGTGGATTGTCTAAGTTAGAGCCTTATTATTTCTTTACTGGGCATAGTTTTTGCTCATTCCTTATATTTTTCAGATTGATAGAATGGATGTGCCCCCGATAGCTCGTTATGGTGTGATATCACGCATTGAGGTTACCTTTAGTGATGTGTATGACCCTGATGTTGAGCTGACTTTCTCCAAGTATAAGGCTATACTATGAATGGATGATGGTAGAGCTGAGATGATCCCGATGAAGTTCGTTGCATGGTTTGTTAATCACGAATGAGCGATGTTTGGCCCTCTTCCCTTTGGCGATGATGGACCTAGAGCTAGGACGGATGGCGCCTAGATGCCAGTGATCGTGTAGAAGCTAGAAGATCGTCTTTTGATTTTCTTTTACAAACGTGGGCTTGTATGGGTTTAGTGGAGTAGATACCCTCACCCTTATCCTTGGTTGTTTTTACATGCGCCTTTACTTTTGAATGTGTATATATGATGTAAATAGGCAATGAACATGTAAGAGGTCCAAGTCGATTTTTGTAAGCCCGAACGACCCTAACAGGTTTAGTAATGAAGCTTCTCATGATCTCTATATATAATCTTGATAGGTTTGTCTATTATGGATTGATAGGACTATAATAGGGTAACCTTATAATATCATGTTTAAATTTTAAATAATCCATGTTATATATGCTAACCTTCAAAGGTGAACACCATAGACTAACAAATGAAATTTATAAGTTATGAAAGACGATAATGTTTATAATTCCGCTTGCGCTAGTACGTGACGCTACTGGGACGTCACACGACAGGAGGCGCGGGCGAGCAGGATAACGCGTGCAGGCTTGCGGGCGCGAGCGGGTAGCTTCGGTGGCTTCGGCAGTGGTCGACGGTGAAGGGGGAGGGGGTTGGCGGTTTCTCTGGTTTCTCTAAGCTTTCTAGACTCTCAACAATGGATAAAGTGGCCCAAGGTTGAAGAAGAAGTGAGCTGCAACTGGTGAGGGCCAAAAATGCCTCAAAAGTCTTCACATACTATCCAAACACTCGTTGGTGAAGCCCCACCATGCAAGGCTGTCCTCCTCAGCCAATTTCCACACCCAAACTTCCCTAGAAGGTTCCCCAAATGGTCCAAATGTTGTTGCACCTTGGTCCTATGAATTTTGGACCATTTCCCTCTTCAATTGATTCAATTCTCTTCCAATTGGACTCAATTGAAGCCTCAAAAATTCAGCCAAGGTGTCCACACTTAAAATGAATTGTGACATGACAAAACTTTCAATTTTTGAAATCGGGTTTAAATTAATGATTAATTTCAACCGGGTGCGTTTTTAGCGTAACCTAGACTACCGGGTAGCTTTTAGGAATTTTTAGTGCAATTGACCCGTGATCGATTATTTTCGAGCCACATTGTACATATTCGACTTATTGGCGACTCTTGGTTTTTGTGAAAATCTCGAGGTCTCAAATATGGGCATAGGGTACAGAAAGGACAGAAAAATCGGTCTAGTGCCGTTCGATAGAAATTTTGCAATCAAGTGGGATCAACCACACACTAATCATATACCTCTGTCGAATCGACCTATCTTCGGTCTCTGATTGCTTTTGACGGTGCCGTAATGACCCTCATAGATTAACACGGTCGAGCAGTCGATTCCTAGTATAATTCTCAAGTCTATTGTGTTAAAATCCCTTAAAGGCTTTACCAGACAGACTAGTTATCCCGTGAGTGACAGCTCAGGGAAAAAGACTATAGGCGCATCGATGAAATGTCCGACTTATTCAATTGAAAATAGAACTGGAAAATTAGGATGTCACAACTCTTCCTCTCTTATAAAAATTTCATCCTCGAAATTTAAACCTATTACAATTCTTAAACAAAAAGGTGGGGGTTCAGTCGTCTCATCGAATCTTCACTTTCCCAAGTTGCTCCCTTTGTGCCGTGGCATTGCCAGACCACTTTGACCAATGGGATTGTCTTGGTGCGCAGAACCTGTTCCTTCCAATCTACAATCTAAACCGGTCTTTCCATATACGACATTTTGTTGTCCACGTCTAATTCTTCGAAATTCAGCACATGGGTCGGGTCGGGTTCATACTTCCTTAACATCGACATGTGAGAAAATTCATGCACTTAAGCCAACCTCGGCGGTAATGCAAGACGATATGCTAGAGTTCCTATCCTTTCCAAAATCTCAAAGGGACCTACATACTGTGACAGCCTGAATTTTCAGACTTCGTTTTCGATTAAATAAATCAAGCTTTTCGTCGATGCATCGATAGTGCTATTCTCTAAGCTGATTACTCATGAGATAACTGGTTTATTTGGGGGAGAAATAAATGAATCTAAATGCAATGGACTTGAGAATTCGACCAGGAATCGACTGCTCGACCGTGTTGGTCTGCAAGAGTCATTACGGCACTGTCAGAAATCGATCAGAGACCGGAAATAGGTCGATACGACTAAGATATGTGATCAGAGTATGGGTGATTCCACCTGATTTCAAAATACTCGTCGATCGGCACTAGACCGATTTTTTTATCGTTTTGGTACCCGGTGCCCGTAATTGAAATCTCGAGATTTTCACGACAATCGAGAGTCGTCAATGTGTCGAAGATGCACTATGTGACTCGAGATAAATCAATCACGGGTCAATTGCACCAAAAATTCCTAAAAGCTACTTGGTAGACTAGTTCACGCTAAAATCGCATCGGATTAAAATTAACCGTGAATTTGAACCCGATTTTAGAAATTGAAAGTTCTGAGATGTCATGATCTATTTTAGGAACGTCGACTCATCATTCGAAAAAATTTCAGAGATTCCGAGATTTTTTACGGAAAATCGATTCGGACGTTGCGGAAAATTAGCGGAAATTCGGATGGACCAAATTAAAGGAAATTTGGACTTCCAAGCCAAGCCTTTGAGTGTCGGGAACTTGCAGAAAATTTCACGGGATTTTTCTTCATTGAAATTGGATCTCAATTTGGGAAATTGAGTGAAGAAGTTAATCCTAAAGTGGTGAAATTAGGTTTTGGGCAAAGGGCTGGAATTTTTGGCATTAAGTTGGACAATTTGTGGCTTTATCTTAGAAGAAAGTAATAGGGGAGACATGTAATTAATGGAAGGGATAAGTCATGGAGTTTAAGCTCCTCTTTTCAAGCTTCTTGAGCAAGCTTGTGGCCTCCTTTTTCTTGAATGCATTGGCCTTCTCTGTCCTCAAAACCGAAACCCGCTGCCCTGCTTTCATTTTTACTTCACCCAAAGCTCAGCCCTATATCTTTATCAACCCATCTCCGCGTCTTCAGCCCCCACCGAAACCTCCTCCTTGCCACCTGCCGTGTTCTTCTTCAACGGCCAACCGAAGAAGCCCGCAGCTCACCAACGAAGACTCACCCCACCAAAGCCTCCAAATTGAAGCCCAACGTTGACCTCTCTCCATCTTCAATTTTTCTTTTCCCAACCGAAGTCCCACGTTCACGTAGCTCCTCACCACCGCCACACGTCCTCAGTGTCGTCGCCTCGGTCAACAAACGAACCAGCAGAAGCCCTCCGTTGACCCGCGTTTCCCCCTCACGCTGGCAGCACCGAACGAAGCCTCCACCCATCATCACGCCTGCAACTTTCCTCCACGCGGCTAACTCCGTCACGTTCCAATCCATGACGCCACCGACCGAAGCAGCTCTCCACGGTTCTTTGTCGCCAGCTGCCACATTAAAGCCCATCTCCCCTAGCGAAGCGTTTCTCCGCGTGTCTTCACGACCCAGCATCCAACCCAGCAAATTTTCTTTAAAGCCCAACAGTTGGGCCCGTCCACGAGCTTAAGTAAATTTCGCTCAGCCCAGCAAAATCTTCAAGAGTCCAGCAGCCCACTTCACAAGCCCAGTTGAAGTCTTCAAGCCCAGCAATTCAGAACCCCGCGATTTTGAGGCCCAAGCCCAACGTCTGCAGCAAGCCCGGTCCGACGCAATAACAAATCTTAGTTTAGGCTGAGATTTGTTGGGTTTGTTTTAGGCCTGACCCGAGTGTTCGTCGACGCCGCCGAATATTTGGATTTCGGCCGCCGTCGCGTCGTCGTCGCGGTGAACCGGTTTCCGCAAATAAGCCGGTGAGTTTATACTCTAAACTCTTCTTAGTAGGCTAATAACATTTAAGGGGTGTTTAGATTTATTTAATTAGGAATTAGGTGGTTAGTTAGATTAAATTAGAAATTTAATTATTTAATTGAGCATGTTAGGTGGTTAGCATGGCTTAGCTAAGGCCTAAATAAATTGTACTGTTTATCAAGAAGGGCTCGGGAATTTTCCGAGTCCGTATTGGTATTTAATTTAATAATTTTGGCCTAGGTTAGTATTTTTTAAATTAATTAATTAATTAATTAATTAATTTTCGAAATTAATTATTTATTAATTATTTTTCCGGAAATTAAATTGGGGTAGTCGGTGACCAGAATTTCGTGCTGATTGCAATTGTGTGGTTAATTTCTACAATTGAGTGTTGAATTGTGCAATTTGAATTTAAATTGTAATCTTGGAAATTTATCCCAAAACTGTATAATTTCAGTAATTAATTATAAATTACCGAGGCATCGGTTTACAACGCCAAAAATGTTTTCGGACTCTGTATAAATAGTGAGATTTTCTAAAGTAAAGATATAATATTTTTTGCTCAAGCCGACTGTGTACCCACACACGATTATTTTTATCAGATACACTTTAATACGATGGAATTAGGCCAAGTTGGATATGTAATTGAGGAATTGATGTGCAAAGCACAAGATCCTTGGCCAGGAGTAATGTATCATGGTTCAGCTTCAGAGAGCACTAAGAGCATTATAGGTCTCTAGCAGCTTCGGTGAGCAATGACAAGCAATAATGCTTTAGCAGCTTCGGTGAGCACTATAGATATCAGCTTTGGCGAGCATTATAGTTATCTAACAGCTTCAGCGAGCAAATGTTATTAGCAGCTTCGATGAGCAAATGTTATTAGCAGCTTCGGGGAGCAATAATTGATCTAGCAGTTTCGGTGAGCAAATTTAGACATTAGCTTTAGGGAGCAATCATATATGAGTATATCTATTTCAGCTCAGGTGAGCAGTGTTCGAATCGACAGAATTTATAGATGGCGTTGATGACATGGAGTCGAATGAGTCGACTAATTGATGGTTGAGTTGAATTGACTTGAATTGAATTGTTTAGTTGAGTATTTGATTTTGCTGACCTGCAGGGAGAAACTGAGGTGAGGTAAGTCCTCTATGCTAATTATGTGATTGTATGGTTAGGACGCTTCTGGGCATATTACCCTCCTAATCGGGGTTTAGAGTATGGACTTGCTGAGACATTGTCTCACTGGTTATTGAATAACCATTTGCAGGTCCTTAGAAGGTGGTCGTGGAGGACCAAGGCCCCGAAGTCTGAAGAGGTGGAGTATGGAGGATCGGCGGGTGTTTCCTATTAGTATGTCGTAGGACAGCCTCTTTTGAGAGTCGACCTTTTTGTAGGCTTTCGACTAAACTCGTTTTGTACCTGAATCTCATTGTTTATAAAAGTGTGCTTTTGTGAATTGATATCTTGTTTTTCTATCCCGAGATGATTATTGTCAGGGGATTTATTTTTGCTTCCACATGTGCAATAAAATGAAAGGGTCAGCGACTCGTCCTGGGAAGTCGCAAAATTTTATCAACCAAAGAGGGATGGGCATGCGCTCGAGGATCGAGGCGTGACATTTACCTCGAACTCAGCTTCCCTTTCTTGCCGAAGCGCGGAGTGCCCCTCATTGGTGACACCTTCAAAAAGACGTGCTCACCAACTTGGAATTCCAATGGTCTCCAACGCTTATCGGCGTAGCTTTTCTGGCAACTCTGAGCGGTCTTTAATTTGTCCCTAATGACTGTAACTGTATCCACTGACTGCTGAACCAACTCTAGGCCTGTGATTTTCCGTTCTCCAACCTCATCCCAACAAACTGGCGTTCTGCATGCTTTGCCATACAACGCTTCGAAAGGTGCCATATGAATACTCTGTTGGTAGCTATTGTTGTAGGCGAATTCAACAAGATGAAGCTATTCCTCCCAACTTCCCTTGAAATCCAATACACATGCTCTCAACATGTCCTCGAGAGTCTGAATTGTCCTCTCAAACTGGCCATCTGTCTATGGATGGCAAGCCGTACTGAATTGTAGCTTCGTTCCCAAGGCAATCTGCAGGTTTTTCCAAAAGGCAGTTGTAAATCTTGGGTCTCTGTCAAATGTGATCATCACCAGCACTCAATACAGATGAACAATCTGACGCACATACAATTCTGCATGCCTGTCCAAATCAAGGTCCTTTTGTACGGCAATGAAGTGAACTGACTTCGTCAGTCTGTTGACCACTACCCAAATAGAATCATTACCCCTCTGACTCCTTGGTAAGCCTATCACAAAATCCATTATGATGTGTTCCCATTTCCACTCGAGAATCTCGAGAGGTTGTAGAAGTCCTCCCGGCTTACAATGTTGTGCCTTCACTTGCTAACATGTCAGACACTTGGCGACATGGTTGGCGATATCCGCCTTCATACCGGACCACTAATAGTGTTGACGCAGATTCTGATACATTTTTATACTGCCTGGATGAATACTGTAACTGCTACGATGAGCTTCTAACAAGATCTCCTCCTTAAGCTCTACATCATCAAATACACACATTCGTCCTCGGAACCTTAGTGTTCCGTCCTCAGAAATCTGAAAATCAGCCTTTTTCTTATCGGTATCTTCTTGCAGGATTTTCTGAATATTTGGGTCTGTCAACTGAAGCGTCTTGATTCTAATTTACACTTTCGGTTCAATTCTGAGGGTGGCCATAAGATTCGAAAGGTGGCCTGCCTCAAATTTGAAAACCGAAACTCGAGCTCTCTTGAGTAAAATCCATTCCTTGACCATCATTTGTGCGACTGAAGACTTCCGACTCAGCGCATCTACGACCCTATTTGCCTTTCCGAGGTGATAGAGGATGTCGCAATCATAGTCCTTCAGAAGTTTCATCCAGCAACATTGTCTCATATTCAACTCATATGGAGAGAATAAATACTTGAGACTTTGATGGTCTACAAAGATCTGGAACATTTCCCCACACAAATAATGTCTCCAAATCTTCAGAGCAAAAATAATCGCTGCAAGTTCCAAGTCACGCGTCAGGTAATTTAGCTCATGAGATCTCAATTGACGAGACGCGTATGCAACGACTCTGCCATGCTGCATTAACATGCAACCCAGTCCTCTAAACGACGCATCACTATAGATCTCGTACCCTCCAGGACTAGATGATATTGTTAACACGGGTGTGGTAGTCAGCTTCTGCTTAAGCTCTTGGAAACTATGCTCGCACTTATCTGTCCATACAAATTTCTCTTCCTTCTTCAGTAGTTGAGTCAATGGCGAAGCTAATGCCGAAAACCCTTCTACAAACCGTCTGTAGTACCCTGCCAAACCCAAAAAACTTCTGATCTCTGTCACTGTCGTCGATCTTGGCCAATTGATAATTGCTTCGATCTTGGTTGGGTTCACGGAGATTCCTTTGCCTAAAATCACATGACCTAGGAAGGCAACACGAGTTAACCAAAACTCGCACTTACTGAACTTGGCGTACAATTCATAATTTCTCAATGTCTGAAGCACCATCCTCAGATGCCTTTCATGCTCCTCTAGATTTCTCGAGTACACCAGGATATCATCAATGAACACGATCACAAACTGATCTAGATACTCTTTGAACACTCGGTTCATCAAATCCATGAAATCAGCTGAGGTGTTCGTCAAACCAAATGGCATTACAGTGAACTCATAATGGCCGTATCGAGTACGAAACGCTGACTTCGATATGTCCTTTTTTATCCTCAGCTGATGATATTCTGTCCTCAGGTCGATCTTAGAAAATATCGACGCTCCTTGCAACTGGTCAAACAAGTCGTTGATCCTCGGCAGTGGATACTTATTCTTGATCGTCGCCTGATTGAGTTGACGATAGTCGATACACAGATGTAACGAACCATCTTTCTTCTTCATGAACAGAACTGGTGCTCCCCAAGGTGACGCACTGGGACGTATGAATCCCTTATCCAACAACTCCTGCATTTGCACCTTCAGTTCTTTCAACTCTGACAACACCATTCGGTAAGGAGCCATAGAGATTGGCTTTGTCCCAGGGGCTAGCTCAATTACAAACTCAATTTCTCTTTCTGGCGGCAGAAAGAGAAATTGAGTTTTCTCTACATTTTTTCTAGCTAAACATGTCTATATAATCAAATGGAAACGTTTTGGATTTATTTTTTCTAGCTAATTATGATCCTATAATCTGATAGAAACATTTTGGATTTATTCGTGGAGACGTATCTGATTGATGATCGCTTGCTTGCTTATATTTCTTCTCTTTTTCTGCAATATATGTGAAGGCTATTGATGTAAATATTCAATCCAAAGAGCTTGGCAATTACCACCTAGGAACAAATATATGTGGACGCTATTGATAAGTCATAGGCTTATTTTGCAATCACCCCCTCAAAACAGAGATACATGCATCATAATCTGTGTATTCCACCCGCCAATTAATAATTGAGTGGATCAAGTCCTGTGATTATTTATCTAGAGAAGCTCCAACTTTGATGTGCGGTGCTATCTTCAGTGCTTATTCTTTTGGCAATCTATGTCAATTCCTATTTATAACAAATTGCCAAATGCATAACATGGCACTTCCGTGGAGAACATGGCTTGTTTTCCATCATTTTCTATGGCTATCAGGACCCTCAGGCTCTTTGCGTGGCTGAACGTTGGCCCAACTTCTTTTTCCCTGGAAAGAAGGAAAAATTAGCTTTGTCCTGTAAGAGCAAGCACTGCGGCAGTTGCATAAGCTTGGCTTTGGCTTGTTGTCAGTTTCTTTTGTCTATTTTTGAGAGACGAAGCCCATGATTTCTTTCATTCTCTTCTCCTCACGGTTTCTATTCGATTGAAATGTGATGTTAAGGACTCTATTCTTGCCAGACCTCAACTAATCGGTTATCGTTCTATGTTCGTATTTCGAAACAGTTAAAATTAGCCATAGCATCACAGATGCAGCAATAGCTCGACTTGCCCAGGGG
Source organism: Eucalyptus marginata (assembly GCA_014182565.1). NCBI lineage: Eukaryota > Viridiplantae > Streptophyta > Magnoliopsida > Myrtales > Myrtaceae > Eucalyptus > Eucalyptus marginata. The sequence goes on from CM024587.1 coordinate 20,136,549, forward strand.
ATGAAAATGCTCAAAGAGGGGGGACGGGATAAGGTATTTGAACGTACTTTTGAAATTCTGCCGGGAGAGAAGCTTCTGAAAGCATATGCTTGCTATCTATCCACTTCCACCGGCCTTGTCATTGGGGCACTGTATTTGTCAACTAAGAGTCTAGTCTTCCATGGGGATGAGCCTCTTTGCCATTACGCTCCCTCAAGACAGCAAGAGTGGGTGTATTACAAGGTAACCTTTTCCAATCTTCCTGTAATTGCATTTACTATAGAATACCAGTACAAATTGTTATGCACTGAGCTTTCTTTAGAATCATGATAAGTTTTTTAGGCATTACAAATTCATAACCTGAGTTATCATTGTTGAATTGTCTATTGTGACTAGCCTGCTGATTTTATAGTCGAAATTCGGGAGAACCTTCACCAGAAGGAGCCTGCATTTACTCATCGTCCATACTACTACACTGAGCCTTGGATGATTCTTCTCGTCATCTTAATTTATCTAAGCATGAAGCATCTTAATGTAGTGAAACATACCTTCGAAATAGTCTTTCAAGTTCTGCTAAGCTTCACTCTCCGACCATCAGTTTTTAATGTGCTTTATCCTGATGGCTATCTAGGTGCCACTGCTGCTCGATCAGTTGAGCTTTGTTAGCCGTTCTTCAAAAGGCTTGGATAATTCTGAAAAGTACATCCAGGTCGTTACAAGGGATGGTTATGAATTCTGGTTCGTGGGTTTCGTATCATATGATAAGGCTCTCAAGAACATAAATGAGGCTTTACAGCGCAATCGTGAGAATAACACGGCTGGAAGGATACAAGGACGATCAGTGGCCAAAGTGGGGAAGTGATATTCAATTGTACTTGAATGATTTTGGTGTGTTGGTGTGGGTGTCTGACTACTACGGATAATGCTTAGACATGATCTCATCGATGAAAGGGAAGCATTTCATTTCAGTGAACTTCAGTTGAATATAATTGTTCCAATTTGTTACCATATTAAAATTCCTCACAAAGTAGGCATTAATATTCCATCGTTCCGAATTTTTATATTGCTTATAATTTTATTTAGTCACTATATGATAAATTATCAATTGTGAAATCTTCCGACTTTGTGGGGATCAATTATGTTCCTGAGTAAGGAATGAAAGAAATAATTTTTGGAGCTTTTTCTTGTTAAGAAATTACTTAATTCCTTATGATTTTTAAATATAATTAATGTGGTCACTTAAACAATGTGTTTACAGGAGTCAATTGATCATGTCCGTTTACATTAAACATGAGATTACATAATATTTTGACACGTGAAACAACCATTGAAGCCTATTTTACTAGGCTCTTGTACTATATATAGATATTAGATATTAGTTTAAGAACTCTATTCTTTATTATTAATTCGGAAACTTTGCGGAACGTCATCAAAGTGACGAGAAACACTTCCAATGCCTGTACATAATAGGATAAGAGAAGCTAATGCGTGCATATAATGTTGCTTGGGTTTATATTGTCTGTGATTAAACAATAAACGGTATCAATAGTAGTCCTTATATAAGAAGAGAATGAGGGGGAAGATATTGTCAACCATTCCAGGTTCGACTACTCAAGGATTAAAGTTTAGTCAAGGTCGCAGAGGCGTGCGCCTCTCCTAATTTACAATGGTAAGCTCGACGTCTACCGCTCTCTGAGGGCACCCTTCTTCTACACGATAGGGAAGTCCTTGCTCAGTAGATGGCGTGCCTTGCTCATTGGTCAAGACGTCGTTGTTTTGGCTGGAGTCGCTCGACAGAATTGGAGGGAAATGAGTGTTTTCTAAAGTTTCAGCAGCTGCAATCTCATTGGCGCCGTCATTCATAACTCCATCCCTAAATCTGCCCTTCCTAAAAGTATGGGAATTGGCATCTCTTTGGTGAAATCTTCTTCCTAATTCAACAGTCTTCTCCCACAATGAACCCGAAGAACTTGTTACTTCCTGCCAATTTCTTTTGATGAACATAACCATGAAAATGAGGAGAGCAGAAATTGCAGTAGCTCCAGCAATCAGAAATAGACCCCAAAAACTGTCAAGACCTAGGCTGTCGGATGAAACCGAGGAATTTGAATTCTGGCAGTTGGTTTTGGATGTAAGCCACGCATTTTCAATTTCTTTCATTTGAGGCCCTTCAGTCACATTGAGGATTGCTCGCGAAATATCTGGTACCAGTGGAGACCCTTTGGGGAAAACCTGTAAACCAAAAAGAGCTTAACATGAGATCAAAGTATTAACTACTAAACCTAATAATTGCAAATTTGGAGGGTTTCCTCTTTTAGCTAGAATTGAGGGATTGAGGACCGTACAAAGCCAAATCCAGCAGTTTTGAATGCTGGAATCATGGTATATTTGTTGCAATATTCTGAAAGTATAAGTTTAAGGTAGGGGACTTCATGGAATGCTGCTGCAATCCCTCCTTTTGCACTTCCATTGGAAAGAAGCGCATCACATTCTTCAGGGGACCGATAAGATATAAGTCTTGAATCATCGAATTTCATTTGCTTTAGCATTCCATAAGCAAAAGAACCATGTTGGTAACCCACATTTTTTCCACTTTTTAGGAGTTGATCCACATCAGTCATAGTTGGTTGAAGATTTTGCACCACCAAAAGAGAGCTCAAGCTTGCCGTATAACTTTGCGTTATTATAAGTACCACGAAAACCCACACAATCACAACAAATCGTGCTAAGTTGCTCAGCACTTTCTCCCCTGCAATCCAAATTAAGGCTAACTACATAAATTCTCCTACAATAATATGTGAATTTCAATGTTCGATTTATCTATTAAAGTGAGAGGTGATTACTTTGTGCAAAGACCACGGTTGAAAAGGAGAACCAGAAGCTCGTGCCAACTTGATGTGTGGCTGGACCCCTGAAGTCTTCGTTAATCCGATGTTCGAGAGTCCATACAACCAATGCTATAAACACAAAGAAGCATACAGTGGTTAGCCAAAGGCTCCAAGTGAGCGGCTTCAAGAAAACCCAAGCCTTCTTGCTCGTGTTGTCCTTGTATGGCACGAGCATTGCACCCCCTGATTCGGTGTATGGTAAGGTGAAATCCACATACAATGATCTGTTTGCTATGATTGTTGTATCACCCACCACTGCATCATAATTCTGTTTCAACAAAAGGAACGGAAATGTTTTCTTTGTCAACAACATTATAGCAGAGTAATTTTCAACATGTATTCCAACAAAATCAAGCACTTGCAATGAGCTCACCTGGTGAAATACTTGATCGATCATGTCATTGTAACTACCAGCGCTACTTCCATTAGGCAAGGCAAATGGAATAAGGTCATAAGCCACGGCATAAGGCAATTTTTCTATGACGGCTTGAAAGATGTCAATACAATAGCCAGTGACTTGGGATGTGTTTGTGCTAGGATCTGGAGTCACCTTCACGAATTGATTAAAACCGTTCTTTACAGGAACTAAGATTTTCAACCTCTTTCCATTTGTGGGAATCTCCCAACCCTTAGGAACAGAGGTTGAATCTCCCGGCCATATTATTGATCTGAGATTACTTTTCAAAGTGGAATATTTGCTTGTGTTGACTGAACTCAAATCTCTTTGCAGCCCATTGTCTAGCGTCCAAAACCCGATCCCTCTTGCTGCATTTCCATTGATATTAACAATCTGGAACGCTGAAGATTCTAGTTGCCCATCAACTATGCCAAAATTTCCAGCAAGGCCCGTAAATGTCGTATTGGCTAGTCCTTGGAGAAGTTTATGACCATTTTGAGATATCCCAATATTGTGGAGATCTGTCGCACCTGTTGAAGCCTTCAACATCTGGAAGGTAGAATTGGCCGCACCCATTTCCTCGACAGCCATTGCTAGAGCCCGAGCAGCGTCATAAGCCCAATACCCGAAAATGTTCAACGTAGGATTAAGGATGGATGGATAGTCTTGTTGGAATTTCATCTTCCATCGGACCATGAAATTGTCCAGGTTTGGCGTGTCTGGGATATAAGTCTTTATGCCTAGCACTCCTTGCATCGAACTAGCGACAACAGATGAATCCACAGAACTTAATAGGTCAGTGATTCCATTAGTCAAGATCCACACGTAACCTTCGCTCATCATTCCCACCTCTTTTGCTTTGGCCAATAGTCGAGAACCGAGAGCAGGTAACATGTGCACGATGAACACCCTCGTTTGCATCGTCATTAACTTGTAGAGTTCCTGTAGGATTTGATCGTCCGTGGCCGAAGGAGGAATAAGACTCCTATAGAGCACTCGCGTGTCGACTTCTTCCAAAGCATCTGCAAGAGAAGGTATGATGCCTTCTCCAAACTGATTGTCCACATATATGAGGACCAATTCTTTCCAGCCAAAAGCTTGGATGACCGCACTTATGGCATTCACTTGGGACGAGTCATTTTGTGTGGCTCTAATGAAGTAAGGACTCCGAATCGAACTGAGGGATGGACTAGTAGCAGAGAAAGAGATGATGGGCACATGAGACTTGTTTCCAAGGTCAATGATGAAGTCTGCTTGCATGGAACCTTCAGGGCCTATTATTGCTTGGACTTGCTTATTCTTTATCAAATCGAGTGCTGCAAGGGTGAACCAGAAAGACGGTGTAACAATACGGCAGATTATGGAAATTCGCATTGGGAAAGGCATAGTATCGATCAGCAAAGTCAATGAAAACTTGATGCAGTATTATAGCAGTAGAAATATTTAAGAAAAAGGAAAATAGGAGTTTGAAGTTGTCAAAGAAATTGTACTTGATATTATCTAAAGATACAATCCTTTGACCTTATTGTAGGTATTTTGGTTGTCGCCTTTAGAACAGAATAAAAAAAAAGTGCATAAATTGGCTCAGAACGATCAAGTTGATTCTTCTCCATCGATGAGTTGACCTCTTTAACTCATGGCATCAAAAAAATGCACTCTAGAATCCAAGCCTCACATTTCAATTCCATGGCTTTTGTGAGGTCAGACCTTTTTTATGCTGTATTATGTATGGATTCTCTCAACATTCATATTAAACAGCTTTCATGTCTCGAAAATTATTTGGCCGATCTTGAAACTAAAATGTTTTTTTATTTCTCTATTAATAATACAACTTCTATGGAATTAATTAATCACTGACTCAACTAAACACGACTTGTTATTATGATATTTGGTTCAAAGAAATAATCAGCACAATCATGTAGAGATATCTACCCCCATCAATATTCTCCCGAAAAAGAATTTGAAATCGTCTCTATCAATCGTCCGCACTAAAATGACTATTTTCTAATCTGAAAGGCAAAATAGTTTTATGCTCTTTTCCGAAAAATGTTGGTATGTAGCATGCGTCTTTCACAAGACTTTTGTAACAAGATTCATCTATCATTTACATGCAGAAATAACTTTATAGAGTTGTGCAACATTTATAGCAGGACAAGAGTAATGAGAGCTACATATTCATCAAAGTCGTACAAAAACAAACAGAAGGGTTACGACCTCATAAACACGTTTTTGACTTCAACTCGATCAATTCTATCCAAGTCGCCTTCTTTTGGCTAGTGCTTTACCTGCCAGTGGTCCATTGGCGATTTTTCATAATGACTTAAACAACAACTGTCTTTTGTTTGCGGATCGTTTTTTATTGATCCTATTCACAAAACAATAATCTTTCGGTAATGAAAGGGACAGCTAAATGATTTGGCAATAAGAACTTATTTTCAAAATAGATGATGATTGGCCTGGTTTAATTCACGAACGACATTTTTCAAAACAAGTTCTAGGATACATCTTTCATTATCTACATTTCTCCGCATATTTTCTTGTCACAGGGCAAAGTAATCTCTTATATACTCTCCACGCAAAAAGTCTAAAAAAAAAAAAAAAAAACACTCTGGAATTCGCGTCGAAAGACAAAAATAGTTTTCCCCGTTTTAACTTATGGAGCGAAAGCATCATCTATTTTAAAGGTGCTGCACCCCAAAACACAAAACCCCATGAAAAAATTTATAGCAGATTAGAGATTTTCGATTTGTTTCCATTGTATCATAGCAATATCATTACTCCAAGGAAGGAATAAATAAATTAAATTGTTCCACGGTCAAATGTTACGCTCGGAGACTATGAATCCTCTCAAGCTAAGCGGTCAAGCTGTCAGTCCAATATGACTGCAAGACTTGGCGGATTATATTGACATATTTCTAAATTCGATACCCTCCTCATTCTCAGTGTGAAAGAGATCGAATGGAATCTTTAGTGCCAACTTGATGTTATCTTTGATTTACAACCAACTTGAAAATAATGCTCGAAAATTTAACTGAGAACTCTTTTGAAATTTCAAATAAATAGAGTCTGAAATGTCCATGTGATTGGCAAATACGTCATTACGAACATTAATTGGTTTTATCTTGCATAATACAAACAGTTGCATAAAATACTTTATCCTCTACGACAGGATGTGTATTAAACCAAAACCAAACCACTTCCAAGTTCAAGCAGAGATTAAACCCATAAATGTTCGGTAAAAAGAAAGATTAATCAAACAAACTTCCACACGATCAATAGAAGTACAAAAGTCTAAACCCAAAAACTGATGCCGTCATATAATTCTGGACGAGCATCATGAGCAGTCAGTGCATTAGAGAGAGAGAGAGAACCTGCAGCAGCAGCAGCAACCTCATCTTGTTTGGAATCTCTGACGTTGAGGACGAGCCTGGTCTTGTAGGAAGGATTTGAACTATAAAAGTCAGAGAGAGACATTTTAATGCAGCTCAATCCCATCTTACCCACCCACTTCTCCAGATCAAGTACCACCCCAACGTTCACCAGGATCGTTGTTGCATTGTTGCTGTTACTGCTTTGAGCGACAGCGACCCAAGGGCCTTCACAGAAGGTCGTGAGGATTGCAAAAAAGGAGAGAGTCATAAAGAGGAGCTTTTCAGCATCGAAGGAAATTCTTGCTGGAAACATTGGAAAGTGTCTTACGAAAAGGCAAGTGTGAGTTTGTAAGAAAGGAGACAGAGAAAGATACTCTGAGGACATGCTGACGCTGAAGATGTATTTATATTGTGGTAGAGCTTTGAAAAGTAAGACGATGCATTGGCAGCTTCCAATCAAGGATTGCTCGACGTGGGCGGGACCCATCTGGGATTGCTCGACCTCCGGCGGTACCAACGCTTCATCTTTTCTTTGTCCCAAGTCATTATTTAGGATAAAGAATATCAGAAATTCTTTAACCCCAGGATTGTTTATATCGTCGTTTTTTCCCTGTTATTTCCATCTTGCTTTTAAAAAACTGATGATGGAACTGGGTTTGAGTGCTAGAGACGCATCGAATTTTAAAGACTAAGAAATGTAGAGTCGCCGATATGATGTACATGCGACTCATCGTTTAGTGATTTGTTTATGTATTTTCTAAGGCCAATATGGAGGAAGATGTCGTAGATAGAGACTACTTGAGATGGAGTTAATCCAACATGCATAAGCTCTTGTAAGGTAGGACATGATTGCGCACGAACAAGAAGATGAAATTACCCGATGGTTCAACTACGTTTGAATTGAACTTTCTAGCAATTTATAATTTTTATTAACGTCATTTCCCTGGTCCAGCTTCTTCGTTACGTAAACCGAAAAATCAACCTCTTCTTTTCTGCGGAAAAAGAGAGGTCAAGAGCTCCGACTTTGACTTTCCTCAGGAGGGTAAAGTGGGTCATTTGAGAACCGTGCACGGTGGAACCAGATTCAACAAGAATCTAAAATAAAAGTTAGTTCAAGCCCAGTTAATTCTCGTAAATGAATTTGTACATGAAAAAAGAAATTCTTGTCAGCTGAACTCTGAATAATAACCAACAAAGTTATCACCTTCTAGAATAAATTATATATTTATATTAAAGAAATCCTCAATAACCCTAATCCATAGATGATAGACGAAACTAACACAAAAATATCAAGTTGACTAAAATTATGCAAAGATATAAGATTCAATGTCGAAATCTAATGAGCTCATCAAATTAGCACTACAGGCCCAGCGGAACCTTCTAAATAAATAATTTATGACCTCCTTACGAGTTTCGTCATTTTGGATGCTCCGGAAAATCTTTAGGACCCACTTTTGATATAAAACCGGTAAACCCTTGTCTCATATAGCTAGTAAGAACATATAGACCAAGCTCATTTAGATCGTTCATCATGTTGGTATGACCTAAATAATTAATGTTTCAGTGATATTGGTGGAGATGATTACAGCCATTCAATAGCTTCTCCTTAGAGAAAATATATATTGCATCGTCAAATAGAATATGCAGACTACTCACATCTAAGTAGCACCAACACGCGACACAGACACGTGACACGACACATCGACACATCATTTCTAAAAAATAGAAAATTTCGACACGTTGCGACACATTATATATTAAATTAATATTTTTATTTTTAATTAATTTGATTCAAATTCATAAATAAATAATTAATTAAAAAAAGAGCCTATAATAAATTTACACTACTAATATTAATAAATCAATTTATTTGAAATTCAAAAGATATATTCATAGTTAATGCGAAACATGTTTTTAACTTTAACAAAAGTTATTGATGAAACTAATAATTAATAAGAAATTAGAATTAATTTATTTAAATAAATCCATGATTTTCTACAATGACCCAAATTTATCATTATTCGAAATTCAATACTTTTATTTTTCGAAATGATTTTTTAATTTCATTTATTTAATTTCCCGATTAAAAACAAAATCCCCAAAATCCACCCCTTCTTTTCCTTCGTTCATTTCCCTCCACCCCAAATTTATTTTACTTTTTTTCCCTCCCTCACCAATGACAGACACGCTGTCAGCCTTCACTTCCCCTCCCCCAAAGCTCAAAAGTCACACATCATCCCCCTTTTTTATTATTTTTTAATTCCCTTATCAGAAACCCTAGTTACCATTCTTTTCCTCCTCCTCCTACCGCTCGCCGCACGACCCCTTCGGCCCTTCCTCTCCTCTTCCTCTCGATCTTTCTCTTCCTCCTCCTCTCTGCACAACCCCCTTCCTCTTGATCCTTCTCCTCCTCCTCTTTGTCGCCGATCCATCGCAACAGTGGTGGCCCTCGCCGCTCTCTCTGGCCGTCTCTCGCCGTCACGGTGGTCTGTTCGTGGCTTCGTCTTGCCGGCGGGAGCTTGCTTTCTTTCTCTTCTTTCTCTTTATTCGGCACTTTCTCTAGCTGTCTCTCACCATCGCTCGTGGCCTTTGCTCCCTCACCCTCCCTCGCCTCCACCTTCCATTAGTCTTCCGAACACACGTCGACATGCGTGTCGAGAAAAGTTGACCGCGTGTCGAAAAATTTAACACGCATTGACTGCATGTCCGACCATGTCGACATGTCTGACACGGCCGACATGTGTCAGACACGACACGGAAGCATGGACATATATAGGGTCACATGACTCTGATGTTCAAACCCAATTAATTAATAAACCATATAACATTATAACATGTACAAATTGTGCAATAACTATTTTTTTTTTAATCTCAGGGGATAAAAAAATGCGACGTGTATACACCTATAGGTAACCCTAAGAATTCCACGTGAGACGGTCTAGTTTGCTTGTCTTATTTTTTCTGAACCCCAGAGAAAGGTCAATGTTTGCGGGAATAGGACATCTTTGATTAAACGTAATAATTTATCTTTGTCCACCTCGTTTACCTTGACCAATTCAACAATAAAACTACACACAGGGCAATTTTCAACCCTCATGATTAATTCCTTCCCCACAGACACAAACCTGCTTGAATTCAATCATCAAGTACCTAAAGACCAGTCATACGGTAGATTTAATTGGTACGTCAAGTTGTACTTTTTTTTATAACTCAACACAATACTCAAGTTGAAGTTGAAGAGATAACTCGGATACATCGTATTGAATGGAAACCTTTGAGCTTAGAAAAAGAAATAAACGAGAGCAGATGATGAAGTAGGTCTAGATCCAAACTTTATCACCTAATTACGCCAAGAATCACTAAGAATGAAACCCACGTATGATTATGGCTTAACAACATAGTAAGCTCGTCGAATCTTAGTGCAGATTAAGGAATTTTACCACTACTACTATTATAATCATCATCATCATCATCATCATCATCATCATCATCATCATCATTATTGTTATTAGTACCATCATCATCATCATCAGTAAAATTGGTTTCTATTGCATGTTGAGTGATCTTTGAGAGTTTCCAAGAAACCGCGTGTGCATTAAAGTCAAACCTTTTGACTTGAATTTCTCCCAATATTGTAATTGCTATATTGAGAATTGCGTTGTTCCATATCCACCTAGCTTGGTAGGAACACATACGGAGCCATTGATGACCAAAATGCAACCATGGATTGGGTACACTGCAAGCTAGAGTATCATGTCAACATATTCGCGCGTACAATATATATATATATATATATATATATATATATATATATATATATATATATAACACAATAACATTGACCCAGCAATTAATTCACAAATTATATAAAATAAAATCAAAAAGAATGAAAACTTAATTCAGGAGAAGCTAAATAATTGGCCTCTTGGCTTTAGATACAAGTCAGTAGAATAAGATTCTTAATATGTTTAGAAGGAGAGCCTAAGCGTATCTAAATGTGATGGATGGTGATGAGAGTGCAGATTCTCTCTATCAATTAACTCATTTGATGCATGTGACAGCACCAGGTCATTACTTGCGAGGGAATGTTTTGTTTATATCATTATTAGCCTTTGGTAAGTATTATAATTATATGATTAAATAATGACTTAGAAATTAATTAGCACTAGTCAAATAGCTCTGTTCATATGCGGAGGCATTAACTGATTCTTAATGTACCATCCAATCTCATCCATTGGATTCTATCTTAATTATTAAACAGGAAATTTCGTCGAATGGGCCAATTGTACGAGTCATGTGGTAGACGACTAGAAAAATTTTCACGGGAAAATCTGTATATTTTATGGGGCTCAACAAGAATATTGAGTCCGAACAACAACTATCTAGTTGATACAATGGTCAAAGTCATATGATGGCTGTTATAGACTGGATGAATATTTAGAAACTAGTCCAAACTTTCTGGTTTTCACAGGTTTCCTTCTCATTTCGTTGTCAATGTGCTTTAGTATACATAAAATAATAGTAAAAAGAAATTAAGAATAGAAAACATAGTGCCCATGATTCGCGGGAATGTTCTAGGCCGTTTGACTTGGGGTTCTACACCACAAAGAAGTTTTAACTAATTCATAAACACTTTGTTTAAGAGTGCGTTCATTTTGCAAAAAATGAATGGTTTCGAAAATATCTTCCTTAAAATAATCACTTATATCACTTAAAAAGATACATAAACAAATGAAAATGTTAAAATACAAATTGTCGTTAGTGATTAAAGTATTTTTCATTTACTAATTATTTCAAGTGAAACAATCAATTATTTTTATGAGATGTTTTCCAAATCATTCGTTTTCCACAAAACAAATGAAGCCTAAGAGTTAAACTTATCTATTTTGGACAAACATATGAGATGTTCATTTATCAAAAATTCATTTATTTAAATCAATAAAAAATTATCATATTAGAAAATCATAAACTCATGTTTTTATATTTGTTTTCATAATTAGAAACTTGATTGGATTTATATCATGTCATGAATTTGTTAATGTGTACATGCCACTATATATGTCATGCATATTAATCCTATAAGGAGAATCTTATGCTTGATATTTGTTAGCATCTATTTTGCTTTTTTTGAAATGATGATGTACGAAAAATATTTTTTTTTCTTGTTATCATGGGTTACTTTTTTATGGACTTATTAAGCCCTTAAAGATATTAAGTGGAGGATAACTACATAAATATAAGAATGTTAGTAAACCCATAAACAAGCTTCTCATGTGCGAACCGAACATGAAGAACGGGGCTTGGAATGAATATTTGGAGAATTCCAAAGTAAAAAGCACGTGCATAATGAAAAACTAAACAGATCATAAAAATTGAGACGTGGTCATGATATTAATGTCACTTGATGGAACTCAAGTTTTGGGAGAGAAGTGCCATAAGTTGTGTACGTCACTCACTTCAGTACCAAAATTTTTTTTTTTTTCAGATCACTTAAGTGCTGCTTTTTTGAAAAAACGATCATTTAAGTGCCAACTCCAATCTAAATCGCCAGAAGTCCGACGTGACCACATTTTATTGATTTCTTAATCTTATGTGGTTCGTGCGGTATACCCAGTTAGTATATAACCCCTAAATGACGTCGTGTAGCATGTTAAAAAATGATCACTTCAGTATTAGTTGTTATAAAAAAAAAAAAAAAATCACTTCAATGTCAATCGTTAATAAAAAGTGATTACTTTAGTATCAATCTTAATAAAAGAAAAGTGATCCTACCAAAAAATGCCACTTTAGATAAAAATTTTAATTATAAATGCCATGTAATTTCTCTAGCTAAAATTTCTCATCAGAGGCACTTAAGTGATAGCTTTTCTTGATTTTTTGGCACTTAAGTGAGCCGGCGATAATCTTTAAAGTGAGCGTCATACATAACTTGTGGCACTTTTAGTATCATTCTCCCCTCAAGATTGCAATTATCACATAAGAAGAAAAAATATTGTATAGACTATTGTTGACACAAAATGATATATTTTAAGAATCATAATGACTAAGAAGCACAATGTGACATCCTGATTTTCAGGTTCTGATTTCGATTGGATAAAATGGACCTTTCGTCAACGCGACTATAGCGTTTTTCTCTCGAGTTGGCCACTCATGGGATAACCGACCTATCGATGAAGCCATTAGGGATTTTGAATGCAATAGACTTTAGAATTCGACTAGAAATCGACTGCTCTACCGTACTAGTCTACAATGGTCATTACGGCACAAATAAAAATTGATCGGACACTGGAGATAGGTCGATTCAATTAAGATGGTGATCAAAGTGTGGGTGATTCCACCTGATTAAAAAAATTTCATCGATCGGCATTAAACCGATTTTCTTTTTTTTTTTGGTACCCTGTGTTCGTATTTGAAATCTTGAGATTTCCACAACCACTGAGAGTCGTTAATGTGTCAAAGAGGTACGTGTGGCTTGAAGAAAATCAACAACGGGTCAATTGCAACAAAAATTTCTAAAAGCTACTTGGTAGCTAGGTCACGCTAAAAGCGCATTTCATTAAAAATAACAGCGAATTTGAATTCAATTTCAGAAACTGAAAGTTCTATCATGTCATGAGTCATTCTAGGAATGGTGACTCCTTTCAAGGAATTTCCGATGAGTTTGGGATTTTTACAGAAAACCGAATCGAACGATTCGGAAAACTAGCGGAAATTCGGATTGATCGATTTGAAGGGATTTTCGGCATCTAGTATAAGTGAACTGGTGAAAGGAAATTTCATGGGTTTTTTTCCACAACGAATCGGACCTCAATCGGAGAACTTTGTTCAGAAAATCGAATTTCGAGAAAAATGAAAGAGAATTCGGATTTGAAGGAAATTCATGAGATGGAGGAATCGACTCATCTTGGACTTCATTGGAACTTCAAATTATGCAATTGATAGAGAAATTGGCCCTAGGATGACCAATTGGCATAGTTATGAAGTTGAATAAAAATATGATTTGTTGTCATTAAATTTCTTCTCCCTCTTCATTGGTCCCTTCTATTTTCGCATGTTTTTCCTTGGCCGACAATTTCTCTCTTTCTTCCCCATCCACTCGTGCGGCCACCTACAGCCCCCAATTTCCTTTTACCTTGGCTGTTCCTACCTTCTAATTTATGTTTTTGCTAACTTTTATTTTGTTTTTCCTTTTTATTTAATCCTCTCTCTCGCACGGTTCATTTCCCTTCCCAAGAACGACAACCCCAGATTTTCCTTTGAATTCTTGCAGGTTCTTTGACCGATGGGCCCCATTTTCTTCTTATCCTTGCGTGCTAGTCCCATTAACTTTCTCTCTAATTCCACACATGGTTTTTCCCCTCAACTGACGTTCTTTATCCTATGATTTATGCGGATCCGACCCCTCCATGTCTCTCTCTCTCTCTGTCTGCTTTATTCTCGCCTGCTAGCTGTCCTTGATTTTCTTCCTTCGGTCTTCAATGAAGTCACGCCATCTTCAACAGCTTGGCCTCCTTCGCTTTCATTCCTTCCTCGCATGTGCGGTACCCCACAAACGACAACACCCGGCCCACGTGGCAGCACTTCCTCCTCCACTAGTCAACCAGTGACGCCTCTTCTTCGATGTTGACCTTTGGTCCACCGAAGCTGCCCTCCATCGTCATTCCAAGTTGGGCCACCATTTCAGCCCAACAGCAACGTCTACACATCCGCTTCCAACAAGTCTAACAGTCGTAGCTCGGCCCGGTTCAAGGCCGTTTCAGCCACGGCTTGCACCCCCACTCGCCGTGGCCGAACCCAACCCGAGCAGTGCCCAAACCAGCCTGTTGCAGCATGTTTAACCCTTGATCAGTGGCCAAACAGCAAGGGTTTGTGAGGGTAGCAAGCCCGTTTTGGCCCGTTTCCGGCCCCGCTTGGCGGACCCGCTTTGGAGAGGATCAAACTTCGTCACGTGCTCGTCAATTTGATCCGAGCGGATCTTTAATCAAGTGAATTTAACTTACTAAACCCCACTTAGTAGACTAATTATTCTTAGGGGTTGATTAGAATTAAATAAGTGCAATTAAGTGGATAGATTATATTAGAATAATTAAATAGGAATTTACCTATGCATGTTAGGAGAATGGTTAGTGTAATTAGTGAGTAGGCATGTCCTATTATTAATTGAATGGCACTTGAAAATTTTTCGGGTTTGTTTCGGCATCCAATTAGGCATTACGGGCTTAAGTTGGATTTTTAGTATTTATTTATTAATTTTCAAAATTAATTAATTAATTAATTATTTTTCGAAAATTAGACCGAGATGGTCGACGATCAGAATTTTATGTTGATTATCGTGGTGCAGTCCGTTTATTTAATTGAGCCTTATTTGGTATTGAAATGAATTATTTGTGATTATAGGATTATTTTCCTAAATTAATTAATTGTGATAATTAATTGGAAAATAACCGGGCATCGGTTGACAATGCCGAAAATGTTTTGGTGAACTACAAAAAATGATGGGATTTATGGAAATGAAATTATTATATTTTGGCTAAGGCCAATCATATACCCACACACGATATTTTATCGGGTATGATAAAATAGTTAGAAAGAATATTGTATGACGTGGCTTGGTGACCAGTTATATCGCCTCGGAGAATGCATGTGAATCGTTGATTATATACATCATCTAGAAAAGGCACGTGACTTGGCGATTAGTACGTCACCTTGGCAAATATGTTGCCTTAGAGAATGCACGTGACTCGGTGATTTGGTATATCGCCTTAGAAAATGCACATGGCTCGGTGATTAAAAGACGTCACCTTGCCAAATATGTCGCCTTAGAGAATGCAGGGGGCTCGATGATTAGTACTTCACCTTGGCGAACATGTCACCTTAGAGAATGCACGTAGCTCGGCGATGAAGTACATCGGCTTGGCGAATATGTTGCTTTAAAGAATGCACGTGGCTCGGTGACTAGGTACATTATTTTGGAAATTGTACAATATGAATGGAAATGACCGAGGGATGGTCCGATTGACATGTAATCAACTAAGTCAATTGATCGATGTGTCGATTTGTGATGATATGATTGGATGCCTATTTGAACTATACTGATTTGCAGGTGGAATCTGAGGCCAAGGTAAGTCCTCTGACCCATGTGTGTTTAGGCAGCCCATAGTGTATTGATTTCCTAATCGGGTCTTAAAGGGTAGAACTCACTGAGACGTTATCTCACCCTGTTGTGGGATAAAATTTTCAGGTTCACATATGACGACTCTCCCTGGGCGACATGGTCATCCTGGAAGAATGACCGAGCAGGTCCATGTTTTTCTCAATCCCAAAAGCGATTGGACGTATGAGTTTGTGGTGACTACGGTCTGGGTAGAAGAGGTCCCAAACTAGGAACTACTCGACCAATTTAGAGCCTGGTCTCATACCACTCCCTATGGTTTGAGGATAGCTCCCCTTAGAGGCTTCGATATCCCTGCCGAAGTGATTGATGCGGCCAAGGAGGAGGATCAAGCAGGCCTACCTGAGGGTGAAGTGGAAGACCCGTCATCTCGCCCGAATCCAGTGGACCTTGAAGGTTCAGCAGCCAGGTCTGTATAGTTGGTCCTAGGACAACTAGTTTTGAGAATTAACCATTTGACAAGCCTTGTAAATATCTGCTAGTGATGTAAATGAATTAGTCTGATATGTATAAAGGTGTGTTCTGGTTTCGATAAATTATGATCCTACTTTTCTATCCTATTGAATTATTGTCTAGGGATTTTTATTGTTGTTTCCGCATGCACATCAAAATAAAAAGAATAGGTCAGTGACACGTCCTGGGACATCACAATATCGAGGCAATGAGGGATGGGCACGTGCTTGGAGGTTTGGGGAGTGACATCCCCATTTAAGTGATATCAGAGCGGGTCTGTGTATGGAGTGATAAGATGCGATGAGTCATGGGATAGTTAGTAGGAATGAACTTTACTTCATGCTGGTGCATGTGATTGATAGCTGATCGATAGCTTGTTTGTGGGTCACTCGAATTCTAATCTAGTGTTGGAATCGGAAAACAAGCGTCTATAAGAGCTTGTAGTATGAGTGATCCGGAGCTGAAAACTCCTGGTAAGAGGATAGTATCATCTATGACTCGGGAAAGAACGCCGACGATGATCGGTGCCCGAGGTGGTTGTGGCAGAGCGCCGACTTAAGCCAGCGCGAGTGTAAGAGTACCGCCATAGGCTAGTACTGAGAGTGTAGCAGCACTGAGCAATCCTAGGCCCAGCAAGATCATTTAGGCGCAATTTTTTCTAATGAGCTTGTCGAGCCGATAAGCTTAGGATCAAGCTATCGTTGTTGCCATTACCGCCGTTAATGTTGACCGCTGTTGTTGCCACCTTTGTGGAGGTCCAACCTGGAACTGTGAATAGAGGACAGACTATAGTATCTGAGTCAAGATCCAGCTTAGATAGAAATGGAAATCGATCAGGGAAAAGATTGATGTCAAGAGAAAAGTATTCTATTCCACCCAATAGGAAAAGTGGGATAGCAGTCCACACCAAGACAAAATGGAACATGTTGTCCCCATGGAAAATGATGTGGATTAGTCTCATGTATTTCGAGGACAAAAATTGTGGCAGGTGTCACCGACGCATGCATTGGTTTTTGGATGGAACCTCGGCAACAATTATTGTTGTCATTGTTGATGAGGCAAATCAGAAGGAGTGCGCCATAGAATGCACCATGGATTTTTGGAATAGGCCTCCGGTACCAGAAAGAGTAGATGTTGTCACTTGACAAGAGATAGAAGACTCACCAGATGGGTGTTGAATTTGTGGAAGGAAGCATGGATGAATCCAATTGCCAGGTATGGCTAGAAACGTGCTGTGATAGTGACCAGCACGACCATTAGGTGAGGGACTGTCAGTGAGAATCCAGAGGAGCACGGACACTGCTACCTCAAGTAAAACGCCACTAGGATGGCGAAAGGAACGTGAATGGAACCGACCCTGCACCAGTCAGAGGAATAATGTTCTTGAGGATATAATATTAGAGTATCACAGCAGAGTTTTGGTAAAGTTTGGGGAACTTCGGTCTATTGAAATAAAATGAGAGGAGAATTACTAGCAATAATTGTACTTGACTAGTTGTTGGTGTAACTCTGACGCTACATGAGTAAAGTAGGCTTATGGAGCATCTTGTGGCAACAAATTATGGTCATGGAGTAATCCAGCTTAGTCTAATAGTATGTGAAGGCGTCAAGTTTATTGGGAGTCGAAAAGAATCTTCGATTTCATTAATCTTGTCAGTTGAAGACAACCTGCTTGTTAGACGGAGATTGCCAAGGTCACTTGGCGGTTGTCATTGATAAGATAGATTGGAAAACTGAGGATTGAGGACATCTCAATAGTCTAAGAATTCCTAGATGTGTTGTCACGAGAATTGTTAGGCCGTCGTTAGAGAAAAAGATAGAATTTGCGGTCGAGCTAGCAATC